>QEPC01002330.1:486755-690946 GCA_003113815.1 Sphenodon punctatus | reverse complement strand
GATCCAAGTTTCAGTAAGGGCAAGGAGCTGGAGGGAGCGAGAGAGGAAAAGATCATGGATATAGGGAGCTTTACTGATAGATGAGCAACAGTTCCAGAGGGAGCAGAAAAATGGTAGTTGATGAGGGGGGAGGCAAGGAATAGGGATAAGATTGGGAGAAGGGGAGCGTCGTGGTAGGCTAGAGACATGTAGAGGCATGTATGCCGCTTTCTTTACTGTACCCAAGAAGAATAGGGATGCGACTGTCATCCTGGATCTCAAGTCCCTGAACAAAGAGGGTCAAGTACAGAAAATTCAAGTTGGAGATCCTCCATTCCATCATCTGTGCTATTTAGCCAGATGATTTCCTATCCTCAGTCGACCTGAGAGGGGCTTATTTTTACATCCCTGTCTGCCCTGGTTCGCTTATGTGGAGAACACTACCAGTTTAGGGCTCTTCCATTTTGTCTTTATCATCACCCCAAGTGTTCATGAAGATCCTTGTGGTCTTGGTGACTCATCTCTGAGAGAAGGGGATTCATGTGTACCGGTTCCTCCGTGATACCCTTGTTAAGTCTCCATTGCAGATACAAAAGGCTAGTTGCCTGGGCATCACCATCCACTGCCTAGAGTTGCATGGATTTCTAATCACAAAGTCATATTGTACTGGCTCCTGGTACCTCTGGGGGTATTACTGAAAAACACTCTAGACAGGGTCTTCATATCTTAGGAGAGAAAAGTGAAGCTGTTGAGATTGTTGGATCTCCTACAGGCGGAAGACAGGCCAGATCTGATGTTTCTGGCTCAGGTCTTAGGGACTTGAGTAGCATGCTGTGACACTGGGCCTGTCTGCATTTGAGGCCCTACAGAAGATTCTCTGATCCTTTGAAGATGAGATTGCTGCTCAAAATCACCTCCTGGTTCTGGTGCCACAAATGGTCTCTTCCAGGTGGTCTCACCAGAGGAATGACTCTGTCGGACTCTCTGAGGCTGATCCTAGCTACAGATGCAAGTAGAAGAGCTCTGTAGAGCTGCTACCTGGTCGTCGGTGCACTCATTCATGAAGCACCGCAGAGTGGACTCTTGCATTGGCTGAGGTGGCCTTTATGTAGATCTATCTTTACCCCGGTGCTTCAGAGAGTGGTGCAGAAATGTGTTGGAGAACAGGGTCTCCACGGGGGGTTCTTTGTTTGTTTAGGACTTAGTGGGAATCTGACCTCCCTCGGGAAGGCTCCATTTTGGGACTTCCCGTCAGTCCAGACTGTCCACCCTGCTGCAATAAGGGAGAAGAATGGCAATTTCCTTACCTGTGAGTTTCTGTTCTTTTGAGCAGGGTGGACAGCCTGCCCACCCATCATGGATTCCCTGGGTAGGGGAGAGGGGGTAGTCTGGTTCTTTCCTCGTGTCTCTTCCTTTCATGTTACTGATTTTACTGTTTTCATTGTGGTTCTACCGTTTTCTTGGTCTTTGTAGTTTTAGTTAGCTTTGACAGTCTCCTCCTGGGAAGCTGGTGTGAGGGGATGCCCCTCCCACTGGCAGAGACTGTCAGTCTTTGGATCCTGCCTACTGCACAGCATTTCATTTCATTTTATTCAGCACTGGCTTTCGCCATGGCCAGACAAGGCTGCACAGGAAGGGAGGGGCATAACCCGTCAGTCCAGGCTGTGCCCTGCTTAAGAGAAGAGGAGGAATTCACAGGTAAGGAAATCCCCATTTCTATCCACATAGTGCCCTTCTGTTGGATCACATCCTTTGTGATCCATTTATTTATTTTGTGAAAGTGCCATTCATTTTATGTTGGATAAAGGAAGGAAAGACACTTGACATTTTTAGGGGATTTGTTTCCTATGAAGCGGAGGGGTCTGCGTTGTTGCAAGTTGAATACATGTAACTTAAATTTCCATAGTTTAAATAAAAACAAACTGGCACATACATACCCTCCCAAAGAACCCACACCTTAATATATTATTGGGCAAGGTTCTTCTATCCTGTTTGTAATTAGTATTTCTTTATCTGAGTAGTAGTCGATTGTGTGTTTTCTGTTTTAGACTCTCTGGAATAGGAAAATGGATGCTCCAAGAAATATCTAAAATGTCTGCATTTGCATTGGAGAAGCACACAGAACAATTACAGTTCATGATTTGGGAGTGTGCATTTTAATTATATCTATTTTTGGTTCTACTTGCAGACCCTGGAGAATCTTGAGAAGACAGAAGTTAGTCTTCTGGATGGAGACTTGTTGCAAATTATCTTGCATCTTGCTAAGGCTGGTTATCCTCAGTATGTCCCTGAAGTTCTGGAGCGGATAAAACATCAAAGAGGATTTATTCCAGGTAATGCTTTCAGACAAGCATCAAAAATATATATTGTTTGAGGGGTAAAATAAAGAATATTCTACTGCAGCCTTGTTCAGTACAGCACAATTATTAAGGGCTAACCCATATGCTTTTTCAGTTAGTTGAAATGGTTGCTCGTCTTTTAATATTATGGGTAAATTATTTGTGCTGCTTTTTCTATTTTTTTTTTAAAAAGATAGCAAACTCGTATCAGATTGCTTTTAGGCATAAAACATTTTGTTTTAAAAAAGTTTGTAGCATCGCCTCATTCTGATTTCCGAAACGTTGCAAGAATAGAGCAGTAAATAACTTTTATCTTAAAGAAAAATTATCCTGGTGCCCCCCTCTTTTTTTTTTTTTTTTTTTTTTTTTTGTGACAGCCAAATTTTTGGTGATTTTTAAAATGAAGACCTGTTATGGACATCACTATTCTAGCAATTAGTCCATTTCAACCCTGATACGTTAAACTTGTATAACACTTTTCTCATTCTGTCTCCTGTCAGTGCTCCGCACGGGTAGCTCTGCGGTTGGCCGACAGGAGGCAGAAGAAGAAATCTTTCCTGCGCATGTGTGGAGCTGACCGTTCCTCAGTCTGATCTTCTGCCTTCGGCCGTCGGGAGCTTCGCAGCGGTTCTCCCAAATAAAAAAACAAACAAACCAAGAAGTGAAGAAGTTAGTTGCGCGCCAAGGCATAGTCAGGGCAGCAGCATAAGGGCGGCGAGATTTTCTGGGACCGGGAGCCTCGCCCGGCCAGCAGGTTGTTGCACAAAGTGCCCGGCAACCAGGGAGCGAGTGATGGGGGAGGCGGAACACACACACACACACACACCCACCTTGGGGAAAGGCGCGTGTGGATAGAGCCCAAGTGGGTGCCCTGCAAAGTGCCCGGGAACCAGGGCTACAGCCTCAACTGTGAGTATGGGCTCCAGTCGAGTCAGGGAAGCTCCCCCCGCCCAGGGCCCGGTTCCGCTCAACGGCACCTCCCCTCAGCCGTGAGCCGTGCGCGCCCCCCCCCCACACTCAGGCGGAGATGGAAGGGGCGGCTGGCACTGATGCGCCTCAGGTGGCACCGCTGCAGGGAGGCACCCCAATGGACATCTCCCTGGCAGCGTCTATGGAGAGGATCAAAAAATCCCTGGATCGCTTGTGGGAACTGCAGAACAAGGGCCCGAGCAACCCTTCCCCTGCCCCCGCAACTAATCTAAAGGAAGGGAAAGCCCCGCACAAAGCAACGAAGAGCAAGCGGCCACTAGGGGGCTGCTTGAATAAGCTCCTCAGATCTCCTCACCAGTCTGCTGAGGAGAGTGAAGGGGAATCACAGCCCAAGAGACCCAGGGAACAGACCCAGATGGAGCCTGGCTCTGACTCGGATCTTGAGTCGGGCCAAGAGTGGGAAGACCTTGAGGAACCCGACCCGCAGGAACTGCAGGACCCCAGGGACAAAGATAGACAATTCCCCCTACCATGCAGGGGCGAGTTTATGTCCCAAGTATCTAAGATGCTCAAACTTGTGGAAAAGCCTCCGAAGGAGGCCTCCTCAGACTCCCAAGAGGAGGAGGACCGAGACTACATTCTCTCAGTTCATGGCAGGGAAACGGGGGTCCCGTTAGATAAAGCCTTTGAAAAGTTAATTTTGGAGGAATGGAAGCAGCAGGAGAAAACCAAAAGAATGACTAAAGCCCAGACGGCTCTTTATTCCCTTTCCTGGCGGAAGGTACCCTTGCTAAAAAAAACTAAAGTGGATGCAGCAGTGGTATCCTTGGCTAAACAGACAGTCTTCCCCACAGAGGGGGGACTGTTACCCAAAGACTCCACAGACGGGGATAGAGTCTGCCCTGCGTAGGGGCCTTGATTATTCTGCCACCACCATGAGAGTCAGTGTGATTTCCTCCTATGTGGCTAGGACCCTGTTGGCATGAACCCAGGAGGCCCAAATCCCCACTATTTCTGACAAAAGGGCTCTGGTTCTCTCAGCTCGCATTAATCTGGCCACGGCTTTTCTAGCAGACGCCATTATAGACACCATGATATGGGCCGCCAGGGCAGTGGCCTCTTCAGTCTCCGAGAGACGCACATTATGGCTCAGATATTGGCAAGCGGACTCCGCTGCCAAAAATTTGCTCTCAGCGGCACCCTGTAAAGGGTTCAAGCTGTTTGGCATCTGTTTGGACAGTGTCTTGGCAGACGCCAGTGACAAGGCAAAGCAGAAGAATCTGCAGCAGATGGGGGTAAAAAAGAACCTTTTTCGTGCCCCCTCCTATAGACCCAGAGGAGGATATGGCTCGGGGTATGGAATGTTTAGAAGACGGGCAATATAGATACGATCAGTCGAATTGATTCAACGCACGTAGGGGAAATAGAGGCTAGGGACCCAGACAGGACAAGCAGTGCCCCAGGGGTTTCCCTCAGTCACAGAGAAAGACAGACGCGTGACTATTCAGGAACACTGGAAGTGGCAGGCAGGCTTCAGTGTTTCTCAGCCGGCTGGGCAGAGTCTGTCTCAGATGCCTGCGTCCTGGAGTGTCAGACAGGGGTACACATAGAACTAAGGGGCACACCCAGACATGGCTTCATTCCTTCCCCATGGTCAACAGACCAACAAAAGCACTTGGCAATGCTGGGAGAGATACAGAGGCTCAAGACAATCAGAGCTATAGAGCCGGTGCCCTTAGACCAGTGGGGACTCGGCCTGTATTCGATCCTCTTTCTAGTTCCCAAAAAATCCAGAGTCTGGAGAGCAGTATTGGACTTGAAAACCCTGAACAAGGTGGTATGGTATCAACGCTTCAAAATGGAAACAGTCTCCTCTATTTGCCAAGCCATCAGGAACTGGGACTGGTTGGCCTCTGGACATCAGGGATGCGTACCTCCATATCCCGATACGGGAACCGCACCGTCAGTGGCTACGATTCTATTACCAGGGAAGCCACTACCAGTTCAGGGCCCTTCCTTTTGGCCTTTCATCAGCCCCGAGGACGTTCACCAAGGTCCTGATCCCCTTGATAGCGAACCTCAGGAAGGAAAGGGTGCAAATTTACCCTTACCTGGACGACGACCTCGTCCGGGCTCAGTCGTGGGAAAAGTTCCTGACAGATTTGAGCAGAACTGTAAGGTATCTCGGGGACCATGGCTTTTTGATCAACAAAGAGAAAAGTCACCTAGTCCCATGACATAGACTAGAACACCTGGGGGTGCTGATCGATACTACGTCAGGCACCGCATACATACCACCAGCCAGACAGCAACGCATCAGGTCAATGATACTTCAACCGAAACACCGGTCGCGGGCAAGACTAAAACATCTAGCGCAGCTCCTCGGACTGTTGGTTTCGTGCACCAGACAAGTGCAATGGGCACGCTTCCATCTTCGTTCCTTGCAGCAGCTGCTGAGACCTACGCAAGCAGAGCTTTCGAGAGGTCTCAATCCCTGGGTTATAATACCAAGAGGGTTCCTAAAATCAATGTCCTGGTGGTTAGGAATGGAAACGTTCGAGATGGGCATCTCACTGGTAGAACCAAAGTCGCACAGTCATCACGACGGATGCCAGCCTGACGGGATGGGGGGCCCAAATGGGATTCACCTCGGTGCAGGGACTATGGTCTGTGATAGATCGCACCCAGAACATCAACGTCCTGGAACTCAGGGCGGTACGCCTGGCCCTACAGCAGCTAGCCCACATCATAGGCTGTGTACACGTCTTAATTTACATGGACAACATATCCACGAAGGCCTACATCAACCACCAGGGTGGGATCCAGAGCCCCTGCACTCCAACGTGAAGCAGTGAGGCTCTTTGCATGGGCACAACACAATTTGATATTGATTTTATTTATTTATTTATTTTGTAGATTTTTATCCCGCCCCATCCTGCAACGCAGCTCGGGGCGGCTTGATAAAGGCGCTACGTATAAAAGGGAGGGAGAATGTGCAAGCAGATTGACTGAGTCGACAAGCATTGGACCGTCACGAATGGCAGTTACATCCGGAGGTGTTCAAGGCCCTGGTAAGACGTTTTGGACAGCCGGTGACGGACCTGTTTGTGAACAGGAGCAACAGGCAAGTGCAGAGATACATGGCAAGAGCGGCAGACGGAATAGCAGAAGCAGTAGATGCTCTCAGCCAGGATTGGCCAGAGGGCCTACTGTATGCCTTTCCACCGATCCCGCTGATACCTAGCAAAGATCATCAGGGAACAGACTCAGTTGATCCTGGTGGTGCCATGGTGGCCAAGGAGACCCTGTTTTTCCGACCTAGTAGAACTTGAACCAGAGCCAACCAATGCAACTCCCATTGATACTGGACTTGTTAACCCAGGGACTGCTGCTGTGCAGCAACATCGTCACATTAAGGCTGACAGCATGGCTCTTGAGTGCGCAGTTACTCTGAGGCAGTTCTGTCCACATTGCAACAAGCTAGGCGCCCAGCCACCAGGAAAGCTTACAGCTCCACCTGGAAGACCTTTGCTCGGTGGGCAGATGATAAAGGGATAGACCCTTCTCAGGCAAGGGTTCACCTCATCCTACAGTTCCTCCAAGATGGCTTGGAAAAAAGGCTAAGACCGAACACACTGGCACGCTAGGTGGCGGCCGTTGCGTTGGTCTTACAATCGATTACACACAGGAAGGTTTTCCCTCATAGATATATTAGGCAGTTTCTGTGAGCAGCTCGTAACATCTGCCCTCCAGGTTTCCATAGGTGCCCCTCATGGACCCTTAATTTGGTATTGGATGCGCTTACCAGAGCCCCGTTTGAGCTACTCCGGCATGTATCACTGTACAAGCTATCTCTTAAGGTCGTGTTTCTGGTGGCGGTAACTTCGGCCCGCAGGGTTTCCGAACTGGGGGCATTATCTATGTAGGACAATTACTGTTCCTTCAGAGCCCAGTCAGTCACGCTTAGGGTGAGCGAGGCTTTCATACCGAAGGTGAACTCTGCCTTCCACAGGGCTCAGGAGTTAGTTCTACCTTCCTTTGTGCCCCAAGCCCTCACATCCTAAAGAAAAGGTGTGGCACACCCTAGATGTGAAGAGGGCCCTGAAAATCTATCTCAAGAGGACCATGGGGATGAGATCCACCTCAGCCTTGTTAGTTAATATTAGACCCGGTTATGGGGGAAGGAAGGCCTCGAAATCCCTAATCTCCAAGTGGGTTAAACAATGCATAATTGAAGCCTACAAAGCGAATAATAAGGTTCCCCCTTTACAGATTTGGGCGCACTCGGTCAGAAGTGCAGCCACTTCGTATGCCTTCAAGTCAAGGGTGTCCTATAACGACATTTGCAGGGCGGCGGCTTGATCCTCCCTGCATACGTTCGTTAAACGTTAGATCTGTTCAGGTCTGCTGAGGCGGCATTTGGCAGGAGGGTCTTGCAGATAGTTCTGGAGGTTCCCAGAGCTGTTTGCTCCCACCCATAGTTCGTTGGGCTCAGGTACATCCCGTGCGGAGCACTGACAGGAGACAGAAGGAGAAACAAAAGTTGGTCACCTACCTTGGTGAATTTGTTTCTATTCTGTCGTACTGTCAGTGCTCCGGCCCTCCCTGTCAAATAGCAATAATCAAGGTGAGTTGTCAGTTAATTCTTAGAATAGTTTTAAGGAGAAATAGACTTAGAATTCAGGGGGTTTTCACTAATGAGTGTGAATAAGACTTTTACAGCGATGTGGAGACGATCCTCGGCTTGGTCACGGACCGAGGAACAGGCAGCTCCACGCATGCGCAGGAAAGATTTCTTCCTCTGCTTCCTGTCGGCTATCTCCAGAGCTACACATGCGGAGCACTGACCGTACGACAGAATAGAAACAAATTCAGTGAGGTAGGTGACCAATTTTTGTTTCTAAACTTCACGAACTTCTCATCATCAATCTACCTGAAAGATTTCAGTCTTTCAGTTGTGGCATTTGTAATGCTCATGGTTTAGAAGTTGGTACTTCTAAAAAAAAATTTGTGGGCATTGGCTTTTCTAAAGAAATGCAATGACATAAATTGCTGCATTGAATAAAAACATGCAGTTAAAAAGAGAAAGTTCCAAATCTGATTTCTGAATTAAGAAACTAGCCATAATTTATTGGAAATCCTTGCCTTCTTCCATAGATACTAAGACCAGGACAATGATCATTATTAATTATTAGAATGTTCATTGCTTGTTTTTTTGTACTTGAGTGCTGAAATAATTCTGCAGTCTTAATATTATTGTGGTGTTCATGTGTTTTCTAAAATCCTAGATGCAATTAACCTGTGTTTGAGTTTGGTAACTCAAGGTTTAGAAGACGTTGCTTTCCAAATCCTAAAGTCATTTCCTGCAGCATCTGAGACTTTGGATGGAGGCAGCGCAGACCGTGGCAACTTCTTCTTAAAACACTGTGTAGCTATGAATAAGGTATGCAGAATGTTATTACTGCCTTATCAGACTTGGTGAATGGTTCCTGAGCTTACAGGCTTTATGAAAATGTGAAAGTGATAGTTTCGCTCACACATTGATGGTTAAAGAGTAAAGATGGAATACATTAAGATAATAACTTTAATATTTGATGTATCAATTTGTGCAGTAAGTGGTGTCTGTAATATCTACTTCACCAAGGACATTATAGGGATTCTTTTGTTAATTTCTGGAAAGAGTGTTAGAAGCTGAGAAGTGTTACGTTAACTATGATTTATTGTTTACAGAAATTTTTACATTTCCCTATAGCCAGCAAGTAAGCTGAAATGGTTTTGCGATGAGCTAAAAGTCAACATGCACTCAACACCATTCCAAAGCACTTTGCTTTTTGCTCTGGAGTCCCAAAAAACTGGTATGTGTTTATTTTTTATTTTAAAACAGCAAATTATTCTGTCCATGGTGTTGAGCTGATGGACAACTGGGTCTTTACTGTGGCTTGCCCCTCAGTGTGAAACGTGGCTCCTTCCAGATATTTATCTTAGTTCCTCCCTCCTCACCTTTTTAGAAAAACACTTGATTTATTTTTTTAAAAAATTCTCTAGATACTTTTAGAAGATTCACTGTTGGTTCTCCATAGTGAATCTTCTGCCGTCGTTACCTTCCCCTTTTTACATGTTTTTAATAGATTTGGGGTTATTTGATTGTATCTCTTTACTATATCGTATGGTGTTTTGTGAAGTGCCCTGAATGCCATTATGTGGGGTGGTGTAATATAAAATTATTAGTATTACTAGTAATCATTCTGCTTTTATGGACCTTTTCAGCTCTTGCAATTGATCTAATGAAGGCGATGAAAGAGGAAGGTTTGCCTGTTCGACCACACTACTTCTTGCCACTGCTTGTTTCGTACCAGAAAGAGAAAAATGTTCAATGTTAGTTTTCAGATACATCTTTGTTACACTCTTGGAAGCTTAATATTTTTAAAACCTATTTCATAACTAGAAAAAACCTGAAGGTGAGTGGAAGCCTCAAGGTGTGTAACCAGTACCATAACAAACATTTCTGCAGTTTACTCAAAGACTTTTACTCCCTTTCCATTAACTGTGCCACAGTCTCACTAGCTTTCAATAAAGAATTTGGGTCTTGTCGAACCAGAGTGTACGATACATACAGTCGGAACTGATTTCCAACTCTCTAGAGTCCTCTTCTTTTGCCAGAGGTTCTCGGTTTGCTGCTCTTATAATCCTGTACAGTAGCTAAATTCTTTCACTCTTGAAGAGATTGACTGACTGAAACCTAAGGAAGCCTTTAAAAGTAAGGTTACATTGTAATGGCTCACTCTGTCTACTGAAAAATTTGATCCTTCTTTTTTTTATTCAATGATAAGTTAAACGTGAGCTTAGTTACAATAATAAGAAAAGGCTGGAAAACCTCCATTGCCGAATGAGTGATCATGACCTGACAGCATACTGATTGAAGGACAGAAATGTTCAATCTTTTGGATTCTTAAGTAGGCTTAAGCATTTAGCACACTCTTTCCCCTCTTACACATGGGGATGTCGATAGGCTATGAATAAGAATTGAACAAATATTAAATTTTAGAGTACAGTATCTAATTCTTTGGTTTGCGTTATTGGTAATTCAGAAAGAGTGGTCTCATAAAAAGATGCTTTTAACAGAAGTACTTCCCCCTTGGGGAAACAAAAAACTGTCTTTTTCATCTTATCTCACAGTATAATGTGCCTTAGAATGAGATGCAGAGTTGTTAGTGTGACATTGGGTGACAAACAAAATGCACAAACAACAAAAAAAGTGCTTTTAGCAGACTGTTCGTATTGTAATTTTGTTTTAAATATACAGTCGCATTCCAGTTTGGAAGAAATGCTGAAACAAGTATTCCCTAATTGTTTCTGGCTATAAAAGTGTCTCAATCCTTTTTAGAAAAGCCTTAATGAAAACCATATTCAGTTTTTATTAACTCTTTAGGTCTGTGCTCCTGCGAGAGAGCTTGCCAAGTTGTGCTCTAGCACAGTGTTTGTGAACACCTGAAAGTTTCCAAGATGTGTATAAAAATTCATGGCATTGACAAAAAATTGTTTATTTGATTCTGTATACTTGTGTTTAGAATACACTTAATATTGTCCCCAGTAAGAGGTTAAAATACTAAGAGGTTAAAATACTTGTATACCTGTAGATTTCAAAGAGTAAAATGCTTCTTTATATGCCTTGCCAAAACGTGGCTTTTACTTACATAGTGACTGAATAAGCTAGGAATCTGCCATATTGCTCATATACGCTTTAAACAACCTGCAGAGAGAGAACTGTGGTGAGAGTGAGTTTTGTGATCTTGACTGTCTCATAATGTCAGAGGTTGACTTCTTTTGGACCTCTGTAGTAAGCATAGTTGTAGTAAAAACCTCTTACCTGGGCACCACTAATGTGGATCCTTCCTTTATGCTGGCCTCAGTCCCCCTCAGCTCTCAAATGCTGTATCACAGTTAAAGTAAAAATCCCCTCCCCTTATTTGAGCCACAGAAAGGGTCTTGTAAAGGTGTCTGGATAAGGAGGTTTCTAATGAATTTGACTGCCAAAAATGGGTAAGCATTGGAATAAAAACAAGGGATTAGTTCAAGGGGAAGAGTCTGAGACTGAGACCCATGAAGTTTCACCTTCTACTCCTCCGATGCTGTAGATTGAAACTTTGTCATGTGACACTGAATTCACAACCTTCTGTTTATGAAGCAGAAATTACATTTAGTCCTTTACAGCTAGGAAAGAGGAGAGTCTGAAGGTTCTTGGTAACCAATACTCCAGTAATACAGAAGTCTGTCTCTTTAGGTTTAATTTCAAGTGCTCTCTCCAGCACCAAGTCATCATTGTAAATACTTTTGCTGCAGACAGGTTGAATACATATTTGTGCTCTTTGCCATGTGAAGCTTAACTGCATTCATATGCATGAAATCTGGGGAAATAAGAAAATGAGATCTAACCTGTGAAAATGCAAGCTAATACATCTGTGGGGGAGATAATATTTATTTTATTTTATTCCATTTATATGCCGTCCCCTATGCGTACGGGGGTAAAATATGTATGTTGATTTGGTATAGAGATAGTGGGAAAGAGTAATGTTGAGGGAAACTAGGGGTGACAGTGGACGGTAAATTGGCTAAGCGTGCAATCTTCTAGCAGCAAAACGTTATTGAACTCTGGGTAAAGGTATTCCTCAACAAAATGTTGTAACTTGGCCCAGATAACTTTCTTACAGCAGTCACACTTCTGAATATTGTGTGCCAGTTCTGAATATCTCAGTAGCTGTACAAACTGAAAGAAATTTAGAGGCAGTGGGGTGGGGTGGCGAGGGGGAAGCTGGCAGGATTCAAGGATCTTTTTTTTTAAAAAAAGACAAAAAGGCTAAATAACAGTTTGGGTGATAGGGAAGAGTGTATTACAACTGCTTGTTAGAATTTCGTTGCATGGATGCTAAATAAGGGAGAGGAATTATGCAAGGCTTATGACTACTAGTAATAGAATGATTATTAACATTGGTGATTAAACTCAAGAGACTTTGTAATACTATAGAATAAAACGTCAGATTGGTCTGTTAGGGATAGTGAGTGACATCGCTTTGCTTGAACCATATAAAATTAGATTAGCCAAAGATCTGAGCACGTTGTAGGAGAAGCTGGGATGACTGATATCTGTGGTTTGTGTAGTGAATCCATTTACAACCAAACACACATGGGTTTTATTTGTAGAAAGTTTTGTTCCAGACGGTGTGGAATGGACGATAAATAACCAAATAAGTGGGTAGTGTTAAACTCCTTTTGGAGGCTTCAGATTGTTTTATTACCTTCAGGTAGGTAAAATGAAGAGTGGTGTTTTTTTGTTGTTGTTTTTTTTAAAAGGATGGAGCTGCAAATACTCTGCAGGAATTGAAATAGGTGTATTAGTGGCCAGTGAATCAGTTTTGAAAGTTTAAATTGGTTTTGTTACATTTTACGTGAGTTTTATATCATAGGCCTTTATTTATACGGATACCCCCCAACGGGGATGTCTATGCATACGCCGCGGCAGGGGGTGGGTGTGTGTGCGTCTGTGGTAACACGGGAGTGGGGGGGGTGCCTGCGTGCTCCCAGTACACACCCATCACATCACCCACCCATGGAGCCATCCGACAGTGGAGGAGGCTCCGTGGGTTGAGGTGCCTGTGTACCTGTAGGAAAGGGGAGCACACCCACTGCCAGTTCACGCCCACCCACCCAGCAGCGCTGTGTGAAAACGGCCATAGTAGTAGCGTAAAAAACTTGTATAGTGTACAAGGTGGAATTTGCATTAGTATCACTAATCACTTGTATCTGAAGATAATTTTTTAGTACAAGTTGTGATTAATTTCTCTTTATAGCAAATAAAAGCATTGTAAAAGCGATCTACATGATTCAGTTTACTCATATTTTCAGTTTTTGCATTGTTCCAGACAGTGTAAATGGTCAATAAATAGCCAAATAAATGGATAGTATTGAACTCCTTGGGAGGCTTCAAATTGTTTCTGAGGAATAATTTTGAAATAAATTGTGAAATAGTTGCCAGGTTGTTACGTATATGTACATTTTCCTGTTACAAATATCTTCTTAAAGTGATTGCTGCTTTTAGGTTTACACATTAGCTGTACGCTTATCTATATTTCCCAGTAAGACAGTTTATGCAGGTTTTTGGGAGACCAAGGTCCAGTTCCATTTGGCACCAGACTGTGTGTGTGTTTCCCATTTGTAAACCATTCTGTTCCACACAGATGTATTAGTATTGTAGTAATGAAGCTATGGACCTTCTCTAGTGTAATATACTTCACTAGTGTATAACAACCTGCCCAGTAACCAGCTGCTGTGGAACAATTGGTTGTGCAGACAAGATTTTCCTGCGACAGTTGCTTGGTTTGCAACTTGGTTTGCCTCCCTTCTCCATACGACTGTCACAAGCAATGTGCTAGGGAGTGAACTGGGTATTCCTGACCCTGTCATGGTGCTTCCCCAGCCCAAAATGTGATTCTGGGAGCAGAGGAGCATCCTGGTGCTGTGACAATGGGAGGGGAGGTTTAGTTACGTCAAAGCAGTGGCTCTCCTTCGCCCTGCTGCTGTCAGTAGTATACAGGGCCAGGCGAGTGAAGACTGTGCAAAAACATAGACCTCCATCTGTTTGGGGATGGGGCTTTGAAGCATGGTCTATGGCAATTCAGGAAGGGCTCACCCAAACATATGGGGCATAAGAATAAACTAAGAATAACATATGGATGTTAATTGAAATCAAAATATTAATTACAGTAACATTTGCCTCTAATGGGCAAGTCTGTTTGTCCATCGAAAATTCCTGTGTTAGAAGAGGGACTACATCACCACCCTTGAGGTGTTTTGTGTAGTGTCTTAACACGTTAAGATGTTTGTCATGGAGCACATTCACGCGAGTGTCCTCTCTCACTTCTTAAATTTCCTGTAGTAGAGAACAATTGCACTGTAACTCTTCAATTGTGCCATTTCTTTTTCCATGCAATCTCCTTCCCTCCCCTCTTTGAATTGGGTGCTGCCACTGCTAGCAATCCCAGGTTGTTGTGAAGCTGTTTCATTTCTCTCTCTGAGGCTGGAGGATTAAAAGAAGGAAGTGTCTCCACAGTACCAGCAATGTGCATGAGGAAAATAGGTTGTCTTAGTCTCTTTTTTGCCAAGGAATCCTGTGATCTATTCGTTTACACGATAAAAAAACCCTAATGGAAAGAGTTTATATTGGGTTTTTTGTCTTCTGTGAATGAATCCGTAGTGTTGCATAATAGGATTTCTTTCATAGTTGACATTTAAAAATTTTTTGTACCCATCTTTATCTGTAAATAGCCCCTCCTATTAGAAGCCTTAAATGTGGTCACTTTAATGATGGTCTGTCATTTTCATTTAGTTCTGTTTTAGCTGGAACTGTTAAACAAAACAAAACACCAGTCTTCCAACAAAGGATTGATTTTTACCAGAACAAAGATATATTCATAATAGAAGTTGATTTATGTGGTGGTAGGATCAGGAAAATACTAGGAACAACCAGAAAGTGCAGTAGTGCCTGCATTTTCTTTTGATTAACCAATCTAATGATTACTTGCACTTCCAATTTGATGTGCAGTGACAATTTCATGGAACTTCAGATTTGGAACAGCATTTTTATGCTATTTTAATGTTCCCAAGAACAAAATTTTGAAAGAATGTTAAAAATTAGCTGCTTTAATGGAGCTAAGTTCTGCATTCAGTTCTGCCATGCAAAAAGTGTCCTTACTGTGAGAAGTTTTCAAGGAAAAAAAAAGAAAGGTAATATAAATAGCTTTCCGAACCCGAAATAGGGAAGATGGGACAAACTTTGGATTTTTAAGATCTCTTTAGAAATGTGTGAATGATGCACTTCCAAAAAAGAGAATTTTATAGTACTAGCTGCGTAACTCTGGTTTCTTTATTTAACCTCCCGCCCTTGCAGGTAGTTACCTGCGGTGGCTGCCAAAGGTTAGATGCCAAAGACTGCTGGCTGTTTAGTGGCCATTGGTGACTGGAGGGCTTGGCGCTGGTTTAGTTTACTTTTTTTTTAAAGAACATATTTGAAATGTTTGTAAGACAATATGGGGTGGGACTGTCCTGTCTGTGGGGGAGGAAAGGATTTATCTCAACTTTGTGACAAGCCTTTGGTGGGAAGGCTTGGCTCTCTTCCCTGGGGTGAGAGACGGGGGAGTGGGGACGGGGGAGGTGGGAAGGTCTGGTAGTTTGCCATGGCCTCTCTGTGAGGTGGTGGTGGGTAGCTTGGACTCCTTTGGGTGAGAGATACAGGAAGGAGAATGGGTTGGCTGGGCATCAGAAATGTGGGATTTTTTTTAACGTACTGATATTGTGAATCTGTGTTTTTGTTGGCCCTGAACCATTTTTAGGATAGGGCTAGGTAAAATAATAATATAAACACAGCACAGCCAACTCTGTTGACTATCACTACAGCCCGTGTAAATTACATCTTTTCAAAAATAAGTAAGGTGGTTTTGTGATGGATGTTTACTAGAGATTGGGGGAAAGCATAACAAACCCATTTTTCTATTCTGATTTAAGTGAGAATTTAAATACGTATCTCCAGCAGCTGGCGAATCTAACCCATCGTAGCATCTAGTTTTCCTTTTTTTAAAAAGGTAGTTTCTTATAATTGGGAATCTTACTGAAACAATGATGAATTGTAGTATAACTGGGTTTGTAATACAGCTTCTGACATCTTGGAAACTTAAATAAAATAGAAACTTGCTGTCAAGATTTGAAAGGTATCAAGCAAGATTTACTGTAATTAATTCTTCATAATTTTTGTATATTCTGGGCCAAAATCAGACAGTTTTGTTTAAGGCAAACTTGAGCAGATGATGCGACTTTAATTTAGTGTGACTTTGCCTGCATGTATTTTTAAATGCTCAAAGGGAATTCACATTTGATTATTTGCACCATAGTGCACTGCATAAAATATTCATGGAAGTGTCACTTTTCCATAGGTGGCACTCCAGGGCAAAGACAGGGACTTCAGGAAACTTTACATTTTTAAAGTAACAAATATGAGAGGCAAGCTGAAAAAAAGCATATGTTGCTTGGAACTGGTGGTGTCTTGCAGCATCTGACAAATCGTTTTTATACCAATGAAAATCCCAGTACCTGCATAGCTTTTGACATGAATCCAGAGTTGGTTAACTAGGCGTGATGTAATGACACTTGGGAAGTTGTGCAAATTTTAAAGAACTTAAGCCATAAAAGCGCTGCCATGATCTTAAAAAAATAATAATAATAATAATTTAATCTGGTCCTATACTTAATTTTTTAAAATTCAATATCAGTTTTTATGAAGATTGCTGTTTTTATAGCAACACTATTGCCAGCCTCAGGAAAAAAATACTGAAACTGGTGTATTTGGGTAGTGACTGTTCTGGGCAATTTCAGTAGAACTTCTAATGTTAATTTGGAAAACTTTTTTTTTAGAATGAATTAGGATACTTGCTAATGCAGCATTGTCAAGTGGGTGTATACTGAAAACTTGATGGGCTCAAAGATTTCAGTCACCCTAAAACTCGGCAGCTCTGAGATTCAGGCCCATTATGCACTTGAAATTGAACCAATTCGGTTGGGGTATTATAGCATCCAGTTTGCTCAGGCAAATACTTGTTTTGTTATACTAATTTAGAAAGCTGTATAAAAGTTTGACCTTCATTAGTAATCAAAGTGTTTTTTCAAATGCTGACCAAAAGTATAGCTCTTCAAGCATTTGTTTATGCTGTGCAATTTTTTAAATCTAGAATGCATCAAAAATCAGAACCTTGGATACTTAGCACAGTCTATCATGTATTAATAAAATAAATATAAATACAGTGCAATGCTGTTCAGGGATTAACCCTGCTCTTCTGAAGACTCAGCACAGCGTATTAATTTGTCCTTTCATCCAGTAGTTCTGCTAGGTGCTGTTTAATTTATAAATTAAAGTGGCAGCTCAACTTAATATAGCAACCCCCTCCCCCCCCATCCCATAATTTTAGGGTAATTCAAGCTTTTCCAGTCTTCGTTAGTATATTGTGGAGCAAGATAGCATGAATACAGTTGATCTGTCAGATTTCACAATTTAGAACTTGATTACTCAAGAGGTGTGTGTGTGTACGTGTGTATATGTGTGTGTGTATGTGTGTATATATGTGTATGTATTATTTATATATATATATATATATAATATATATAAAAAAAATAAAAACTCCATACAAATAAAAAATGCCCAGCTTCTACACAGCAAGAAGCATATGGGGGGGAAAACCAATTTTCTGAAGAAGCATGGAGACTTATATTTATACTTGCATTTTTGAAGACAAAGCTTTCTTAGCTGGAATTGTTCAACATCCTGTTCAATTTTTTATTTTGGATCTGTAGGTATAATTGAAGTCCTCAAAGAAATGTACAACATGGGAGTGGAACCTAATGTGGAAATGTACTCCAACTATGTTTTGCCAAATTTTGAAGATGCAAAATCTGCTTATGCTCTACTAAGGGTGAGTTAGTTAATATTTTTATTTTTTAGGGACTAATTCTACAGTTTCTCGACATTTCACTAATCTGGGCATATGGTTGGTCAAACAATCAAGTTCATTACTGTGGCTTTATTTGCCCATTGTTGTTGAAAATGTTTTATAGTAGACAGTGGGGAAAAAAAATAGTTCTCAGTAGTGCATGATGGTTTTTCTTGAACGCATTTTTTCAGTTACAAAAACGAAAATCTCCCTGATGAGAAAGAATAGTGACGAGAGTATGTCCCCCAATGTGTAGATGAGAGACCGTGTTAACTGTAGGCATGCAGGTGAAGCAGTGTGTTAAAGTTATTACTGTGTTTTTTGTGTATTTAATGGCCTGTACCCATAGGAAAATGGCTGTTCATTTTCACCTGTTGAACTCGCTACAGCAGAATTAAGATACAAAGCAGTGAACGGAGGACTGGAAAATGTTTTATCAAAATGTAAGTGGTGTACTGTATTTTGATTGAATTGATATTTGTGCATGTTCAGACTATAACTGTTAATACATGGACGGGGGTGAGAGGGTATGTGTGTTTTGGCGGGGTGTGTGTGTCCGTTTTACCGGAGGGCTCTGTGGGTGGAGGTGAGTGTGGGGCGGGAGCATGCACGCATACTCACCGCCCATGGTGTTTACTGCCGCACACCCATCCCCTCACCCACCGCCGCCCATGTACACGGACTGCCCGTCCCCCCCCACCGCACACCCGCCTGAACACCAAGTTGGGGCCGTCCATGTAAAAATGGCCTATGACTTGGATAGCGTGACATATTGTAGCCTAATTGCATTTATGATAAGTTCTTGGAGAGTGTACTAACAAAAACTGGCATCTTCAGAAGATATTCTTTGTTATAAATTGTTTTTAATGTGAATTTATTTATTATATTTAAATTTAACCTTTTCCTAAGGCTCAGGGCAAGTTGCATGATAAGAATAAAATACATAAAAAATATAAAGGTCCCCTAAAAACCTTATCCCAACCTTTTAAAAAATCTCCCCACCCAACAGGTACTCCCATATGATTGCATGGTTTTTATGAATACAATTTACAAGTCCGGTATAAAATGGCTAATTGGTATTTAGTTTGATTTTAGGACCCTTCCATCCTAATTCTCAGAAGTCTGCATGCATTTGACTTACCAGATAAGTAAGGACCACATTTTCAGTAGTGCAAGTCATTTTTTAGAAGACCAGATGTAAAAAAAAAACAAAAAACCACAACAAACAAACCAAATACAACCCAGAGTCCGTGAAATGAATAGGCTCTAATCCTACAGTGGTTTGTATTCTGTTACATGTAGTGAACTCGGTACTATTACTTGTGTGACTCAAGTTAGGCATGTATATGCATGTTTGTAGATTGGCAGTCCAAATAATTTTTAGTTTTGCTAGTATTCTATTTAAACTTCTCACTTCAAAGATGTAAATAAAATCAAGACACATTTAAAAGGGACACTACACTGCTACTCAGTTTAACCCCAAATAAGCTGTATAAAAGACATTTTTACAGTGTACAAGTAACTTAAATGAAAAGCTTTAGGTAAACACCCCACTGCAGATATTTGAAATTATGCATTGAAGTCTTGTGCATGAATACTTGAAAGTGAGATTGACTGGAACTCTTGAGGTAAAAGGCAATAGGTTAAAAAGACTTTTCACCCTATGACATTCTCATAGGGTAAAATGCATATAATGAAATGTAAATTGAAGATTAAAAATGTTTTAGTCAGATTTGGTATTAGTAATAGATGAAATTTATTACTTCGGGTAATTTCAGACGTAATGATATCACAGTGAATCCCCTGTGGTGGCCGTTGGTGCTGTTACGTCTGTTATGATTCCTGCCACATGTTCACCCCAGTGAATACCTGCCGGGAATCACATGGACCGCACTTTCAGACCTCCGGCTGCCTGGAGGTCTGAAAGCGTGGTGGGATCGGGCCCCAAGCGTGGTTGGATTGGCCACAATCCGGGCCGGGCCGCAGGCAACCTCTGTTACCTCAAGCCCGGCCAGATCGTGGTCCCGGATACGGGATGGGATCGGGCCAGCGGCCGGATTGGAAACGGATCCCGGAGCGCGATTCAGCATGGCGGGTCTCACAGCCCGTTACGTCTGAAATTACCCTTAATGATGTTAAAATTAAAACATAGTAATATAGTTTAGAATTTATATTGCTATATTAATCTAGTTTGGAAAACTTCTAATTGTCGTTTATTTTATGTGTTGACTTCAGAAAAATAACAACACACCAGCTAGTATTTTCTTGTGAATGGATTTTCTCGTTGAAATAACAGCATCATTGCTGGAATTTTTTTATTATAAGCTTTAAAAATTGTTTTATTTGAACAAGCAATCCTTTAACTTGTTTTGGCTACAGCAATAGATTTTAGTTTGTGGTATCAATAGAATTTTAGCTGTCCGTTACAAAGAATTCTGATTTCATTTGTAACATTCTATATTTTAAAGAAGACTAGATATTTTTCACTTATAAACTTTTTTAAAAAGAAAAGTATTTTGGTTAACATAATGTAGCTGCTCTTTTCATCACTATGTCAGTTAATCAAAGAATGATGAATGTCGGGAAATCACCTTGAAGGGTGGGGGTGGGAAAAGGGAAGAAGTTCTAATATTAAAAGCTAATGAAGCTTTAGATTTGATTGTGTAACAATATTGCTGGAAAAATAGGGTATAGAAGAAATCAGCAGTGGAGGTACGTGTTGGGTATTAACATTGACTGTTATCAAGATGTATTGATTCTGCTTCCCATCCCCTATAATGTGTAGATTTCAGCTGCAGACAAGATGAAAACTATGAAACATCAGCTGAGGAATCTGGCACACAAGGCAGCATACATGAGATGCTTTTCCCCTTTATCATGCCATTCCATTCCTCTTCATTGTCAGCCTCTTCTGATTTTTCTTAGACTTGTTTGTTGCTAGGGAAACCAGGTTGCCAGTTGTCAGCAGCAGCTGAGCATACGAAGATACTCTATGGTTGCCTTTTTATGAGTAAAACCCTTAATATGCCATTAGGAAAATACTTTGCTTGGGGGTTTGCAAAAAATAAATTTATAGCAGGGTGGTTGGTTGGTTTTTCTTTTTCTTTTCAAAGCGAATCTAATCCAAACGGTGAAATGTTCGTTAGCAAATTCCTGAAATTGAATAGAGTTATGTCTCTGTGTAAAACACTTTTGGTCTTTGGCACATCCTCCAAAAGCATTCCTTTTCTCCCACTTCCTGCTGCACCATAGAATATTCTGTTAGACACTTATGATGGCATACTCACTGATTTATTCAGATTCTGCATTGTTCCGTTTTTAAATATTAATTTTGTACCTTTTAAATAAGGTTTAAGATACCCGCATGAAAAGCTGTGTGCTGGAAAAGCAAACTTGGTTCAGCTGAGACCTAAGTACACCATTGCTGTTTGCAGGGGCTGCAACATGGACAGATCAGAGGCAGTTAGATTTGAGAGAAACACAGCATTCTGTGTGGTGGTAGTGGGAAGAACAGGTGTGCGCATTAATGATCCTGAAAAGAAGATATAATGGGGTATAAACTAGAATTGTGCATGATTTGACATGGTTACATAAGATTACCATGTAGTCGGGAATATTTTTGCCCTGCATTGTTAAAAATAATACTTAACTTTACTGCAAGTGAAAGAGATGAAGGGAAATTATTTCTCTTCCAGTTTACTTTTCTTGTGCCCTGAATGGCACTCTAGAGTAGATATAATCAATTTCACTGTCCCAGTCCACCCTCATCCCATCTATTCATTCAGTTTCACTAGCTGCATATGTTGGTCACTAAGTCAGGAACAATGGAAAAAAAGTCTTAGAAATCTGCAAATTGTTAGGCCTACTTAAGCATAGGTGTATGAGCCAAAACAAAATCTACATCAGTTTTAAAAAACTGACTAGAGTTTAAGTTAGACTAGCTTCAGACTGCAAGGAACCTATCATTTTAAAGACAACAACATGTCTAACTTGTTAGTATTAATACATAACTGGGTTACAAAGACAGTAGGTCCTGATCTAATTGAATAGATATGAACAGTTCTTTTTAGCAATATCTCATTTGCTTTTACAGTGTCTTCACCAGATACGCCCTCTGTGAATATCATGCAGTTTAAAAGTAGTCTCATTCTTGGCTTCAGAAGGTGAGTTTTCATAAGGTGAAAAGGTGATCCTGGTTCTTTTGGAGGCAGGTGGGTGCTCTTGCTTAGGTAGCGGAACTGGAGGGGGAACATTTTCTTAATCTTCCTGTGGATCTGGCTGTGGAGGAGTGTTATTTGGTTATGAACCCATAGATCCTGCTTCCACTGGGCGCTTGTGGCTGGGGGTTCTGTCCGTGCCTGATGCATTGGCAGACCTGTAGCAAGGCAACAAGAAAATCCATTAGTTCAAAGGCTAATGCAATTTTAGGCTGCATTAACAGAAGCATCGTTTCCAAGTTATGAGAAGTAATAGTTCCACTCTATTCCGCGCTGGTCAGACCTCATTTGGAGTACTGTATCCAGTTTTGGGTACCACACTTTAAGAAGAACATTGACAAATTGGAACGGGTTCAGAAGAGTGCGACAAAGATGGTCAGGGGTCTGGAAACCAAGTCCTGTGAGGAAAGGTTGAAGGAGCTCGGTATGCTTAGCCTTGAGAAGAGAAGACTAAAGGGAGACAGTCTTCCACTACCTGAAGGGCTGTCACAGAGATAATGGCAAATACTTGCTCTCTCTTGCCCCTGCAGGCAAGACTAGCAACAATGGGCTCAAATTACAAAAAGCAGATTTTGGTTAAACTTTAGGAAGAACTTCCTAACAGTAAGAGCTGTTTGACAGTTGAACAAGTTACCTAGTGAGGTGGAAGGCTCTCCTTCGCTGGATGTTTTTTCCAACAGAGGCTGGACAGCCATCTTTCAGGTATGCTGTAACTGGATTTCCTGCATTGAGCAGGGGGCTGGACCAGATGACCTCTGAGGTCCCTTCCAACTGTGATTCTAAGACTGCCCCACCCACCTACCTGTCCCAGTGTTTCAGGCCCCTGCCTACCCAATTTTCAGCCCTCTACCTGCCTGAAGGGAAGTGGGAATCAGTTCGTGGCCTGTGCTGCTGCTGTGGCACTGGCTACAGCTGGCTCCCAGCGCCATGCAGTTCTCTTCCCACTACCACTGTGAAGAAGATGCAGCCACCCCTGTTCGTACCATCTCCCCCCTCCTCCCCCCACTCACCACCTGGTTGCCATTTTGGCTTAGCCTCTCATCATGCCGTGGTGCTACCCCCTCCAGCCCATGGGCTTGCCAAGGTGCCTCCTTCCCATTCACTACCTGCACCTACTATTCTGCTCTGGGCTGCGGCCAGTCCAGCTCTTGGGTGACACTGCGCTTGGCCAGCAGGAGGCAGGAATCAAAAAAATGACTGCGCATGCGCAGGGTCACCCCCTTGCGCAACTTAGTTTCCTTCCCGCCTCCATGCTGGCAGGAGCAGTTTCACTCTGCTCAGGAGAGCAGAGCTTCCAATAAGGAAAAAAGAAAAAAGAAGAAAAAATCAACGGAGGGAAGGGAGAGACGGGGCAAGGACTCCAACCCCAAGGAGAGAGGCACCGAAGCGGCCAAATTCTGCACCTACTACTCCCGATTTGTGGAGCTGTTCCCTGGCAATTTTCCTGCTGCTCCTCTGCATTCTCCTGGCCACTTGTCAATATAATAAACAAAAATATATAATTAGATGATAATAAACAGAAGGCTTTATCATGCAGCCGTGTAAATGCACACGCGCACCCCCAACTGCATTAACTCACCATTCTCCTCCACCTCATCTGCAAAGTGGCATTGGAGTCCTGTTTGCTCTCGAACAGAACCTTGGGTGGCTCCTTGAACAAGGACTGGCACTTGAACTTGAGGGGATACACTGTGGGAGTCACGGGGTCTGCGTTGACCTATGCTAGCTTTGGGGTAGGGGACGGACTTGCAGGGATGTCTACCAGCAGTTGCGACTTCGTGGTGGGAGTGGGCAGTGTGTGAGCCATATCCTTTTGCTTCTGGCCACTTATGAAGGTACAGCCAGCCAGGCGGGATCTCGTGTTTGGTGCTAGATATGGTAGTTGGATGTTTTGGGGTTTTTTGACAGCCTTTGCCCAAACAAGTCAGTTTAAATATGCTTATTGATTGATTAATATCCAACTACTTGCTCTTTATGAGTAATGAGTCTTCAAGCCAAACGAGGCTCATGCTGGTCGTATGCTACTATGCCCTTCCAGTCTGAAATGCCAAAATGTGCACTGTAGGTTGTGCACATCTTCAAAATGTGCAAGGCCAGATGAAAACCTGCATCCTGAAAGTACATGTGCACATCTGCACCCATTCATGTTGTGGCGATAGAATAAAAGTTTTCATTGTTTGACTGTAACAAACACTGAAAATACTAAATGATGACACTGGTGCTGTGGTGGCTGTCTCTCGATGTCTGCAGGAAAAAGAGTGGCATCAGCCAATAGGTAGAATCATAGGGTGTTAACAAGCGAGACAGTAGCTCCCTGAAGTCTGGGTTTGGCCCATGTAGCCCACTGCGTGTATTTCTTGTGCGTTTGGGCAGCCCCCACTGGCAGGCTTAGCGTGAAAATCCTAATAATGGACAGGCATTCTTCCCACCATGCTCTGCCCACCAATCCCTGCTCCCTTCTCAGTATCCTGCTCCCTATGATGACTCTGGTGATGAATCATGAGAAGAAGTAGCAGCACCAGCTGTTGCATTCTTCTGGGTTATGACTCCAGGAAGTGGTCCAGCGCCTGCTATCCCTGCCCACCCACAGAGGTTCATACCTGGGTATATACTTGCAAGCGCTTGGTGGCTGGATATAACCTTTTGCTATGCACATAATGCTGAGTTTATTGAGCAAATTGCATACTTTACTGATTCAACTAAATACATTTAAAAGCCTATAGTGAAAACTGGAAGCAAAAGCAGTCAGCCGTTGCATGTTGCCAGCATCCACAGCAATGTACTGGCAGGTGGCAGCGCACATTTTTATTGGGACCTCACCTGCTGTAGTGTTGGAGATCTTGCTCAGCTTGCATAAAACCCCCAGTCAAACTGTGCACCTCTTGTACCCTCTCTAGCATCTTCTGCATTACCATACAGTGGGGGCAGAGTACATCCCTGCTTGCAAGGATGCTCTGCACTTCTTGGCATGTCCAAATCTCGTATAGGGCAACAAGCTCTCCTTCAGTCAGTTCACATTCCCTGGAACCCAAGTCGTTTTCACAAAGAGATGTATCTCTGCCATCAAGTCGAGGCACTCTCGATGGACCTACGGGTATCCTCTCACTGTTACCAGGTCAGCAAGGAGGAAAAACGGCAGACCAGCCTCCATTGGTGACTTCCTTACTTCTAGCAGTGCGCAAGTGTCTAGAAAAGTCACAATCTTGATAGAATCCCACGCTTCCATTCTGCTGAACTTGGAACTGCAGCAGGGTTGCATGGTGTCCGCACTTCATCATAAATTATATGCATATATAGAACCCCATAGTGTGCATGTGCCACCCTATGAGTGCATAGGCTGCCTCAGAGGATGTGTCTGACAGTTCTGTCTGTACATCAGGCCTCAACCAAATCTCAGCAAAAGCCAGGGTATCCATCACCCCCCAAATTATCTGGGCCCCATTCCCCGAGTGGCCACAACACACACAGACAAAAGCTAAAGCCAGTTGGCTTTCCTGGGTTGCACAATCTACAGCAGTAACTCTCTGTGGCATTATGATCCCTTCATGCTCTTTGCAAGCAAAAACAGTCACTTCCAAAAGACAAGAAAATATGAATAGCTTTTAAGTAATGTGCAGCTCTGTTCCCACATACGTTCTGAGCACAGTGACCTTCAGTGCCTTGCAGATCCCACCACTTGCGTCTCTTACCTACCATGCAGTGGTTCCACTCCTCCCTAATCTAAAGAATTTCATGATCCCATGGTGCTAACAGCTGTAATATTTTTAGATGAGTTGGCATGTGCAGCATACAATATTAAAAAAATTAAAACAAAACTTCATACGGGTCATAAATAACCCCAACCCTCCCACTACCCATCTCCCCCACTACAAGCCCAGCGGAACAACCACGTTTTACATTGACGTCTGAAAGAGAGAAAATCCAAGGCCCAGCAGGCCTCCACTAGGAAGGAGTTCCACAGATGAGCTATAGTGACTGAGAACACCCTCGTGACACACACACACGCACACCCCGAAGAAGAGGAACCTCCAAAAGGGTGCTCCAGGACCCAGGGGGTGAAGCGGTCTTGTAGGTAGGTGGGGCCAGGCCATGTAGGACTTAATAGGTAAGCACCAACACCTTGAATCCGGTCCAGAAAGCTATAGGCTGCCAGTACCTAGCTTTCAGCCAGTACAGCGAATGGAGCACCAGAGTTATGTTCTCTCGGTGGCCCATCCCCGTAAGGAGGCAGGCCACCGCATTCTGCACCATCTGCGGCCTCCAAACTGTCACCAGGGGGTAGCCCCATGTAGAACGTGTTACAGTAATCAAACCTGAAGGTGATGAAGGCATGGATGATGGTGGCAAGGTCACAGTCTGAGATATATGTCCGTAACCATAACCATTTCCTATTGGCATTTGCAAGCTAGCCGGGTCTGGAAATGCCAATAGGAAGTGCAGAGACACAGGAATGCAGCCGACTACTCTGCACCCAACCTTTGCTTGTGGCTTTCTCATGGTAGTTCTCTTTGCACCTGGGGCTCCCCTGCCCACAAGTGCATAGCTAGAGGATTCCCAACACCCCTTTTTCAGTGCACCTGCCATCACCTTCCAGCCCACAAAGTAGCTTGTTGGTGTGCCATACTGCTGTTCTCCACAGACCCCACATGAGCCCTCCCCTACTCTCAAATGCATGGCCAGAGAACTCGCAACCCCCCATTTCTGGTGCACCTACCACCTCCCCTTCCAACCCCAAGCAGCTTACCACTATGCCATACTGCCATTCTCCACGACCCCCGCAAGTGCATAGCCAGAAAACTCCCTATCCTCCGTTTCCGTGAACCTGCCACGCCCCCTTCCCTTCCAGCCCCAAAGCGTCTTATCGCTGACATTTCCATACCCCCTCACCTAAACTTTTATCCTTTGCCAGGAGAAGCAGATAAAGCATGGATTACAAAAAAAGTAAAGAACTTTATTTTAATTATAACTCTTCTTGTGCTTGTTCGTTTTTGGGGCAGCTGAAAGCACATGCATGAGTGGTGGGACTGGCAGGGGGACATTTTCCTGGTCGTTGTCCTGCAGATTGCAGCTGTAAATGAGTGTTCACAGGAGGCGTGCAGCAGTGAGTGGCAGGGGAAGACGTGCATGGCCCAGAAACTGTTCCCTGGTGTGAGTGCAGTGTTGAGCAGGCTTGGGTGCTTTCCCTGGGGTGGAGTTCGGGAGAACACGGGTGGGTGACTGGGTTCTATCTAGACAGGTGTGAATGACTGATGGGGGTTGGAAATGGCACCTGCCCCTGAGGGATGGTGATCGTGGTAGCAACCTGTTCAGGCAGGGAACTCTGGAGCTGAGTGCACTGGGACAGACTGCTTTGCGTCTTTGCCCACATCTCACTGTCTGCTTGTTTGCCTTCTCGATCACTCTGTCCGACTGCTCAAACTGCTGCCAGAGGCAGGCGCCAGTGCCTGTCCTCCTATCGGCAGTCCAGGTGGGTCTTGACAGCAAAGACCCTTGTGTTCTGCAGCATTCTGCCGCACCTGCTGCCCAATTGTTCTGACCATGCTGGAAATGGCATCGCAGATCTCATCCACCTGCTGCATGGTCTCCCCAAGCAGCTCTTTGCCAGATTATCCCTACGCTGCCAGTTGTGGACCCACAGGTTCTGGTTCCACTGGGCACTTATGGCTGGGGGTTCTGTCCGTGCCCATTGCAAGGCAACATGAAACGCCATTAGTTCAGACTTCCCCACCCATCTTCCCACCTGCTCAGGTCCACGTCTGCCCAATTTCAGCCGTCCATCTGCCTGAAGGGAAGCAGTAATGAGTACCTGGCCTATGCTGCTGCTGGAGTGCTTACTGTGGCAGGAACCCAGCGCCATTCAATTCTCCAATGATCGCTTTATAGGAGGGAAGAACATATAGAAACCAACCACTACTGTTCATGTGATCTCCCCACCCCCTGCCATTTTGGCTTCCCCTTTCTGCCATGGTGCCTCCCCCCCCCAGCCTGACATCCCACCNNNNTGGGGCCCCCCCCCCCCCCCCCAGCTCATGGGAGCAGTTATAGGGTGGTGGTAGAGGTGCTGGTTGTTGCCTGGCTGTCGGTTTGAGCCATGGTCCCACAGATGGCAATCCTCCACAAGTTAGGTAGAATGTAATGACTTGGAAAGAGCAAGAGTTGGGTCCATACTGCCAACCAGGAAGAGCTGAGAGAACACATGTTTGAAAATGCTGTGGTGGGCTTTTAAGGCTGATGTTAAGTGTGCTTTGCTCTGGTGAGAATGAGGGACCAGAAGTGGTCGCTCTTCAGAACGCTCTAGCTTTTTTCTCTGTGACTATGGTGCTAGCGGACCTGCACGCTATGCACACCTCCTAATTGATGGGCTGTGGACACGTGGGTGTACGTTAGTCTGCACTTGCCCTCACTGTAAAATCCGTGAGTGGGGGCTGCGTGTCTGATTGGTGGTGGCCCAGAACACCTAAAAAAACGATCAGGTGGACACCCACCTGGTGTGGACTACAGTCTTGTTTGTTAACACCCATAGAGTTGGAAGTTGCCTTGAGAGTCATGTAGTTCAGCCTCCTGCTTAGGTACAAGGATGACGAGTTAGGTTTCCGACAGATGGCTATCCATCCTCTTATTGGAAAACCTCCAGCAACAGATCTCACAACCTTCCCAAGTAACGTTTTCGTTACTGAACAGCTCTTACTGTTGTTTAACTGAAATCTATTTTTCTGTAACTTGAGCCCATCGTTAAGGTGGTCCTCCTCCCCCCCACCCCCCCAATGCAGAACTTGACACATACCTTGGTTAAATTTTATTTTGTTAATTTCAGCCCAAGTTTCCAACCTATCAAGATTTCTTTTAGATTTTTTTTTTTAATTTAATGAAGCCTGGAAGCTGCTTGACACAGCACTTCTCACCTGAGCAGTCCAGGTCCCTGCTGTTGAACCTGGGTGTTAGGATGCTCCACTAGGGATTAACTTCTCTTTCTTGATCTCACGTGTCCCTGCTGTGACACTGTCTGGCCTTTTGGGTGAAATGATGGAAGATCCAGCATCTACTGATGCCCACTAGAATGAGACCTTACTCTGACTGAATCTTAAAATTGCAAGGTTGTAGGGAGCTCAAAAATTGTCTTGCTCAATGTCCTCTGCTGGTTAGAATTCATTTATACCTAAACAATCCCTGACTGATTATTTTCTATACATATGCGGTGATCTTTCCCCTTGCGTACATGTTCTGATTAGCAGTGAAATCACGTAGATATCAATATTGTTGACTATAATTGGGCGTTTGACCTAATGTTCTGTTGGGATAAATGAGGGAGTTCCCACCTCGCAGCTATCTGCAAGCTTGGACAGAAATTGCCAATTTATGTTCTATTCACCTTATCTAGATTTTGTCTGCAGCTGTAATGTCCAGATACCCTTTTTAAAACAAAAACTGAGTATCTGGAAAAAGAAATCTGGAAATAGGTAGTACTTGGTGTCATTTCTGCCCCCCTGGCAGAACTTTATAAAAATGCATTTAATGATAAATAGTAAAACATAGTATTTGGTGTCCATTCTCATGAAACTTGACTCAGTTAATGTCTTTAACACAACAAAAGATAATTGTAATAAATATTCACATGAAAACTTTACACAATAGCACTGTACGCATGGAGTTTTAATTCTCCATTATATGCAACATTTCAAAGAAACCCAAGTCTATTACTTTGCATCTCTGAGCACCATTACTATAGAAGATCACATACTCAGGGTTTATCGGTAACATGTAAAATTTTGACATTTGATTATGAATTAATAATAATTATTATTTTTATATAGCGCCTCCCTGCCATGGCACTTGGAGTGCTCTACATATAAGTAATACAACTTTTTAATCCTCACAACAACCCTGTGAGGTAGGTTAGGCTGAGAGAATATTGTGACTGGCCCAAAGGAACGCAGTAAGTTTCTGGCCAAGGTGAGACTAGAACCAGGGTCCTCTTCTACCCCCCCAGTCCAAGTCTGCGTACTTAGCCATTACACCACACTGAATTGATACAGTAGAGCAGTTGTCAGCAAAGGGGAGAGTGTTCCCTGGAAAGCTCATCCAAGTTTTTATTTTCTGTATGGACTTGTTTTTATAACTTTCCAGTGAAGTTGACAGTGTGACAATGACTTCTAAAGTTCTAGGTAAGCTTTGAAAAGGCTGAATTTTGGCTTTTTATAAAAACTTTTCAAGAAGTTTTTTACTAAACTTTATAAAAAAGTTTAATAAACAGAAGTTACACCTTGGATATTTGTGCCTGTTCAAATGATTGCTACATTACAGGAGTAAGGAACCTCCTTGGGCCTGGGGGCCAAATGTGGCCTGCAGTTAGATTTTGCTTGGCCCCTGGATCCTGTTCCTACCCATAAATAAAGCTCATAAGGAAGCAGATTTATTTATTTTACTTTATTTTAATTAGATTTATTTGCCGCCCCCTCCTGCCACAGCAGCTTGGGGTGGCTTACAACATTTTAAAACATATAAAAATATAATAAAACATATCTAATATAACATTATAAAACACAGTGAACCCAAAGACAGAGTTCCCCCCCCTCCCCCCCCAGTTCCCATCTCCCTTGCTAAAGGCCTGGCGGGCAGCCAGGTTTACATTGGCCAACGAGTCAATGTCTAATGATGGCTTCTTGAGCAGAGGCTGCAGCACCACCTGCGAGACAGCCCGGCACTCTGCCCTCCCTGAGGGGAGGCATTGACCCCCTCAGCCAGCAACGGCCCCAACGTCTCCTGGCTGGCCTTAACCACCAGGCATGGGTCTAGTTCACAACAGGTAGCTCTCAACAGCCCCAAGGAGCTGCATTGCAGGAGGGGGCGGGATACAAATCTATAAAATAAAATAAGGACATCCCCCGCATCAATGGGTGACACCCAGTGAAACCAATCCCATAAAACGACAGGACTGGGCTTCCATCACTTCTGGTTCTCCTACTGCCACAAGCATGGCGTCGAAGTTGTGGTGAATTCAAGTGATTTTATCCACAAACAAGTCACAGCGAGCACTAGAAAATTCCAGTTCCAGGTAGAGGGAGGCCAGACTGACCAGCCCCCTCACCATCTGGAAAATGGAGAGGGGGCGGGTCTGTGCGGCCGCTCAGCCCCGCCCCCTGTGCTACGGCTGCCCACCCTTGGGGAGACAGGCGTGCGCAGCGGCCAATGAGGCAGCTGCACCCGATCTCGTCCCGTGGTTGGGACCTTATTCTGGGACAGAGCAGCCATTCCCAACCCCGTCCTGGATCGTGACCAAACTGGTGAGGCCGGCCTCACTTCCAGAAACATGGTCAATTTGATCCTGGCCGGGTGTTCACTGTGGTGAACATATGGCCGGGAGCAAACAAGACATTCCTGCGATTGCTGCCACCACACCGGATCCCCTGTGGTTCAGTGTGGTTAGCAGCGATTTCGTAACATCTGAAAATACCCAATGAGGTTGGTAAAAGCAATTAACCCACACCTTTTAGAAAAGAGTTTTGGTATCTGGTACTGATCTTAAGCAGAAAATCTTGCATTTTATTTGCTGGGTGAAATGTGGCTCCCCCCTGGATTCATTAGAGAAGTTTAAAAAACAAAACAAAACAAAAAAAAACTCAACCCAAAACAACCTACTATCATGTGATTCTGTACTTCAAATTTCAGTAGTGGCTATATAACCATTAATAATTTTTAAACAAGGAATGATATATACTAAGTTCACTAGAAGCAGAAATATTTGTCCATTTTCTACTTAAAAAGTTTATTTCTGATTAAATGTATGTCTTAAATACTCCTGAACATGAAAAGCCTACTATGCACAGTGTCTCCTCTTGAGTGCTGCCTCTCTTAAAAAAGAAATAATTTTTAAAACCTTTTTTTCTGCTGTTTAATTTATTATCCTCTGCTGCCCCCTTCAGGTCCAACGATGTAGATCTTTGGAGCAAGGTAAGTGAAAAACAGTAATGCTGAAATCATAAATAGAGCTATTAGAAACCTATTCAGAGCAAAATACACAAAACACTGCACATTTCTAATGCACTACAGTTAAATTTTAGGTGTTTTCAAATGAGATGCATGGAGCCATGGAGTGGCCACATGCACGCTTCCATGTGCCTTGGAGCACACACTCATGACCACACATGGATCACTGCTGGGAAATCTGGAGTGGTCCGTGTGAGGCAAGCCAAATAGCTTCATGGCAATGGGTGGCCACAGAGCCCCTGCCCATGTGAACAGCAGCAGCCAGCCAGGCTACCAAGCAGGTCCACCACTCATAGACACTGGGGGTGGGGGAAGCGGCCACTGAAAGTCACAAGAACTGGCCAGGAATGCTAAGGAGTCCGAGTTTCCACAGCACTTGTGCCGTGGACATGTCGCTTGCAAAGGCCAGCCCAGCATGTTCTTCCCCCATGATCCATGGCAGGGGGAGTGTGTGTGGGCTGCCTCTTTGGCCATTGTAGCTATGCTGGGAGCTGCCCGTTTGAATCCCTCCCCACGCACGCCACCAGTGTGGGTGCTCCGTGGCAGGACCATGTGGCCACGGAACGTCCTATCGCCTTGCTTGTTTAAGAACACCCTTTAAGTTCAGAGACTGGCAATAGTCAATCCCGAGTATAACACACAAACCGTGACATTTGTTGTCGATGGATTACTTCATCTGTTCATTTATGTATATATTTTTTTTAAAGGTCTGACTGGCAGCTGTATTGGGAAAGAGCTAAATGGTGAAATGCTGTTTCTTTTAGGCTCCGACACTGCACTAATGTGTGTAGTCTGATAATTTTTTATTGCTTAACCAGACAATCTACCATTCTCTCTAGTTTGATTCACATTACAAAATCTCCCCTCTCTGTGTAGCACGGCTGGTAATACCTATAGAGTTCTGGATGGAACTCGGGTCTGGCAGTGGCTTCAGGTCAAGGTTGAAATGCATTGATAGGGTTCCTGTGTGTGTGTCTGAAGGTTACGTTATGTTGCGTTTTGACATCTTGCTTTCAAGTGAATGAAACACAATTCATTGTCAAGCTAGTATCCTTTTCTTATTCCACTGCACCACACTGAAGTATTCCATAGAATTCATATGTGCTTTGTGTTGCACAACATGATGAAAATGAATGACAAGGAAACCATTCTTTGGCATGTCACTCTTTCTGAAAGTTTTTATTTGGGCTAGTTTGTAAGTAAGCTGTGAAGCAAAAAATGGTTGGTGCTACACTCTTTTTCTGGTGCAGGAAGAGAACCGCATTTTTCAAAATGAAAGTTTTAGTGATATTTACGTTTGTAATTAGGTTTGGGTTGGCTTTTTCCCTTAAATTGTACATTTAAATTGTTAAGAACATCTTACTTCTGCCTCATGCTTAAAAAGACCCTGTGGAGGATCTGATGAATGATGTCACCTACATAAGGCTGTAAGCTGAGCTCAAGGGGGTGCAGTCCCAATTGCGACAGTGGCATGACTGAGGTTGCTTGCTAAATTTAGAAGTAGATCCACATTTTTTTAGTGCCACAGAATTTAGAAACCTTGCTATTGAGAAGCCAGAAGCGCTGAGATGGCCAAAAAAGAGCATTTTAAAATAAGGTTGTATCTCAGCAGTCTGAATCAGCAAGTCTTGTTAATCCTTTCTAAAAGGTATGCCTTTACCACAAACAGTCTTTAAATTTCTACTCCCTCTTTTACATTATGTTCATAAATGCATGGGATTTGATCTTGGAAGGAAGGTATAGTCTTGTGATGACTTTTTTGCTCTTACATTGGGGAGAGTGCCCCTCGGTGCCCCAGTTCTTGTAGTGGAACTGTCCACAGTGTGTTTTCTTAGTTGAGCTGAATGTGATAGATATAGGCATCCCATAGCACGACAGGTGTCTGGCTTTGTTTATTCTTTGCTGCTAGCAGATGAAGATGAGGGTTGTTTTCCACTTTTCTCTTACTTAAAATAGAGCTTTGCTACCTCAGTATTTAGGTGACGACAATGTGAATAAATTTCTCACTTGTCTTCAGCTTGGATTCAGATAGCATGGTAGAAAAACCTTGAGATAAAGAAATGAAGCTGGAAGTTTATGCTTTGACTACTTCTGTTTATAAGACTCTGTTGTTAAAAAAAATGCTGCAAAGGATTAAAATATTAGGGAATTCTCCCCTGCCCCCCCCCCCCGCCCTCCCCAGCAAAGCATACTTGCTACTTGACTTATGAAAGTCAAACTGAACCAAGTCCTAATTCATTTGTCTTTTAGGCAGTATAAAAACGAAACAGTTTGTGATTTGCATAAAAAGCCATTTGTTTGTAGTCAGGATTGCATTTGCTGTGGACCATGTAAATTATAGGTATTTTCAAATTAACATTGCAGGACATGTTCCCTATATTATTATTATTTTTTGCACTGTTTCACTTATTTCAAATTAGGGGAGGTGGAAAAAATAAGAATAGCTTTATTGACTTGTTTTGGCCTTTAACCACATTGGAATATAATTTTAGCAACTTTAGAAGCGATATTAGTTAACTGCTGTTCTTATTTATGATCACTAACTTGGTGAGATGATACATAAACAGAATGGGGGAGGGGGGAGGGTTGTCTTGCTGCTGTACCTTGGAAAGTATTTCAGTTTGCAATATAGCTTTAAGAAAAACCTATTATTTACCAAAAAAAACTTCCTTGTATTTTTTTTTTAGTAAATTACTATGATGTGGTAGAGAATAATACCTTAGTGGAAAGATGCTTTATTATTTGGAGAATTCAATTTCAGATACTATTTGTCCTTCCTTGCTTCTCTTGGCTGCAATGTACGATTATTCTGTCTTACCAGATAACAGAACTGTTGTACAAGGATGGACGTTATTGCCAGATGCCTCCAGGACCAAATGGTAGAGTTTCAATTTCTATGATTGTAACTTATCCACAAATCCGTTCTTCTGTGTAATGATGGGCTTGAGGGATTACAACAGTAAACACTGATTGCTTCTTTTTGAAAGTGAAATTTGAAAACATGTTGGGTAAAATCTTTATCCTGATAATCACAGCATATTTTATGGGATACACAAGATCCTTTATTACTTTTAAAAAGAATTTTTAAATGTATTCGTACTTACAGCTGCTCATTTTTCTAAAGTGTGTTAAATAAAATACGAGAAGTTTAGGATAAATATTCAATATGAATATTAATGTGGTGAAAACATTTTAATGGAATCTTTTAACATTAATGTTTGTTTTAATAGCTTATTGTAATTTTCTCTAACAAAATGGTACTTAGTATTCCAAATCACTATTTTAGAGCAAGTTAACTTTCTAATTTTTAAGAAGAAAACCAAACCTGTTTTTGTGACTACTTGTGCCCTCTAGGAATCTAAAATTTTGGGAAGTCTGGCTCTCGCAGGCTTGAATGCATGGTCATATACACTTAATGGTTGAGGGCAAAAGAAAATTAGTGCTGTTAGCTTATAGTAGCTTCGTTAATCTTGATTTTTTTCACTTGCTTAATAGACTGCTCTCTAGGATTACTGGATCTACTTGTTAAAAATAATGTTTCTTATATTGTATTCTGACTGCTAGCTGCCAAAACCATTGTAATATCCAAATGTGTGAAAATATATAGAATTAAATATGTAATGTTTAGGAAGCTTTTTTTTTCTTTTGAGCAATGACAAAATATTTGTGGCAACTATTTGGGGTAGTGGGCAGGAAAGGGGGGGAAGGCCTTGGGCAGTACCACTTCTGTCACACAGTGGTGGAAAAAATAGATTGAAGTAAGATTCTGTACTGAAAAGCTGTCACTGGGTCTGAAAATAATTAATATTCCTTTCACTCACCAGTTAGATATGTGCTCCCAAACCACATAATCTCTATGCCTCAGTGATCATTGTTGCCATTTCAGAGCCTCTCATCAGGGTGACATCTCACACCAAAATGATTTCTTATAAATTAATCTTGATAACATGACAGTCTCAGTAATTTTAGTGGAATGCTTTCTCTTGTTTTTTTCCACAGAAGCTGTTGGCTATTTTCTTTATAACTTGATTGACAGCATGAGTGACTTAGAGGTACAGGCCAAGGAGGAGCGTTTGAGACAATACTTCCATCAGCTGAAGAAGATGGTACCATTTCATTTTTGCTACATAATGCCTGTCCTGCCTGACATGTATCTATTAGATTTGAAATTGCTGCTTTTAAGTACAACCAGACCACTTCTCAATGACATGCAAGAGCTAGAGACTTAAATTATGTCTGAGATAATTTCTGTTAGACAAATTTCAGTTTGGTTGTGTTTCAAAACTCATATAATTTTTCCCCACCTCTTGGTATAGAATATAGTAATCCCTAACGACATCTACAAAGGCATTCGCAAGCTGCTGGACACCTATCATGTTCCTGAATTAATTAAGGTCTGTTGTGATATAGAAACATTTTTGTGGGTTGTTTTTTTTTAAAAAATGACACGTGTGTGTTTGTACAAATGATCTATCCTTTGCTCAAACAAATACATCTAATTAAGTACATAAGCATTTTAATATTTTCCCTTATGCTTGAAACCCATTTTTTTAAAGGGGGAGAAAAATTTTAGAGGGATGTATTGCAGGAATAAATTTACATCTTAATTAAGAAAAACCACCTAACACTAAGAACCACCCTGGATTTTTCAGCATACTGAAGTTAATTTGCGATAGGTTTTAAATCTTGTGTATGTTTGTAAAATTTATATTTTTAAATTTGTATATTGATGTTTTATCATCTGAATTTTAGGATGTAATTTTATTGAAGGATAGCAAAGAGTTGTCGTCGAAATTTGCTGTTCAAGTAAGTAGGTTAATGACTAAGTTTCTTTTTAAACATAGTAATCCAATTTAAATCAGCTGTTTATAATTTCTTGGCAATTTTTTAGTTCTACAACTGCCATTGTTTTACTCTCACTTGGGAGGGATTTCAAATTGCCAACAAGAGAGGCGTATATGAGGTTTGGCAACTAACGTTAGAGACTAGGTATCCTAGACTACCCAGGCCATATTCCTAGCTTGCCCCAAAATTTGTTGCATGACTTCGGGCATGTCATTTAGCTTCTTTGATTTCCCTATCTATAAAGGTCATATAATACCTTGCTCATAGTGGTGATAGAAGGCTTATGTGTCCTTATAGCATTACGATCTCCTTAAATGACAGGTACTCTGTAAAACCAAAATGATGTGCTTGCATTGGTGTAACCAATGTAACGCATTGGTGTAACTCATCGTAACCAAGCCAAGTACGTGCACTTGACACCTCGCATCTTCATGAATGTTAGACCCCTTGTCTCTCCCTCTGTTTCCCTTCCTATGTCTCTCCCCCAGCTCCTGTCTCTCAGATAGGGGCAGGGACCGTGTCTATTTTATTACTTTGTAAAGTGCCAGGTACACTGCTGGCGCTATATAAATGTTTGTTATTAATATTAATAATAATAATAATAATAATAATAGTGTAAAGTAAACAGACCTCTATTTCCATCACCACATAAATGAGCCTGAGAATCAAGTGCTTTACCACTTGAGATGCTTAAATATTGTCAGGATTGTCTTGTCTTCATTTGGCAAAATGTCCTAATAGTTACATGTATCTATTTATTTATTTGATGGTCCAAATTGACTTCTCTTAGCACCCTAGACGTGACCCTGCAGCTCTGGAGGAGGAACTTGAACAGCTGAAAGCTAACAACCAACCTATACAAAACATCCTGAAACAGCTCATATTTTGTCTCTGTTCTGAAGAGGTAACTACAGCAGTGCATAGAGAATTGTTTAAGATGGTCAGCTGTATTTTAAAGAAATGTAAACAACTGTGTATTACAGATAAATGTCGTTAAGGAAGGAAAAGTCCAGTGTTTGAGGTTTCAAGGTTTGATGCATATAAATCAAACAACTCCAGAAAAGCAATTAAACTGGAAGGTTAACTAATTTCAGCTACACCTTGAATGGCATGTTTGGGGGTTGCTGAAGTTTGTTTGCGATAATCTGCAAAGTGAGTGATAGTAACAGCTATGATAGGTTTATCATACATGCCAAATGTCCTTTCAAGCCATGCCTCTGGTCTCTTGTATCTAGATTGTCAAGCAACTGATACATACAGTAGTCATTTGCAAGTCAAATATTACTAGGTTGTTAATGCAGGGATTGAAATTCCATTTTCCTACTGGAGGAAAGCTCTCTTCTGAGATAAAGGGGGCTCTTGCCTTCATTTGGTGGGCATCCAGCTGTAGTTCATATTCATTTTAGTGTGTCTGCAATTTGTGGAATATAACCAGACTTTTGTCCAATTTCTTGTTAAGTATGTTTTTGTCATATATGCATGGTTTTACAAGGAGTCATACCTGTTTTTAAGATTATAGCATAGCACTCAATATTGCTGTAAATCCAAGCCTATAGAGAGATTCTGTTTCTCAAATATTCTTCTGTTACACTCTACATAAAATAAGTTCATAAGAAAAGGAAGAAGTCGGAAGCTGTAATGTGGCTTCTGCTCAAATGCATGAAAAACATTTTAGTATGTTTTTTAAGATGCATGTTATGGCACTTACTCAGCTAGTTGTCTTGTGTATATGGGGCCATGAGCTGGCTTCTTGGGGTTTAAAAGTTTGATCCCTTTTTACTTGATATTGGCATCAGCTAAAATTAAAGATGGCGGTCATAAGTGAATGTCAGTCTATATTCCATTCTAGTTTATAAAATAATTTTTGTAATACCTGGTGTGCATAGCAACAAATACACCCATGATAAGGTGCATACTGGATACTTTCACCAAAGCTACAAATGTACACCTGCAGTAAAACATTCAGCTAGATGGAAATTGTTTTTTGGACACAGGCGAGGTCATCTTTTAAAATAACTGACATAGCATTAAAATCAGATTTAAACATGATCTCAAACAAGATCTTATAGCACTAAAGCTGTTAACATGTAGCTAAGCATTGCAGCATTCCAAATCCCAGCACTCATAATGTATTGACTTTCTCTGGTTCATATCTTTTGCTTTGTTCCTCTCTTAGAATATGGAAAAAGCCCTCGAAGTGAAAGCCAAATATGAACCGGACATGGTTGTCCTTGGGTATGGTGCTTTAATAAATTTGTGCTGTCGACATGATAATGCAGAAGAAGCAATGAACCTGAAAGAAGAAGTGTAAGTACACCGGCACTGAAACATGTCAGAGATTTATGCTGATGCACAGACCTTGTTGAATTAAGTAGGTTGAGTATTAACCCCCTCATACATTTTAATTAGCTTTACCCCAATATAAATATTTTTCAGAAATTTAAAGTTTGTTATAACAAGGTGTCTTACTCACTCTTGTAAAAGAAAACCAGTATTAGTGGATGGTGTGGAATAATGTTTGTTATGCGGTAATATGCTTTTAGCAACCTCCTTGGCCTCTCAATTCAGGTTTGGTTTTGTAACTGGTAATAATACTACGTTCTATTTGATTAGAATAGTAGTACTTGTAAGTGACGTTACATTTTAAGACCTGTCAGCAAGCATCTCCTTTTTTTAAACCTCTGTTTTCAGAGATTATATCTTGGTTGTGAAAACTAGCTCCCAGCTAAAACATGTTATGCATGGTTTGTCTGGGAACAAATTGTCTTGAAGATCAACCATCCTCATGTCTTTTGCCCCTCTTCCCCTTCCAAAAAAATAAAATTCATTCTCATAATTTCTATTAAAATGGGAAGGTAAATCTAATTGACTGCTTTAGATGGCTTGGAATTTTTAATCTGCTTTTCTGATACGACATTTACTTGATTTTCCAAATCCATCCAGAATGTGGTCAGGTCCATCTCTATATTTGGAATTAAGTAAAATAGCTGACTTGTTAGCACTTAAATAAATAGAAACTTTTAAAATTGTTTTTATGTAATACACATATGTCTGCTAATATAACCACTCCCTACTGTGGACTTACACAATACAGCGTAATGAGCTTTCACAAGGTAGCAATTCTGAGCCCTGTTGTGGCTTCAAAGGTAGGTCAGGGATCTGAAGTGTGTCTAGTGTGTAGCTTGCAGCTGCCAACAAGTGATTTTTTAAATTTATTTATTTATTTTAAAGACATGCTTTCCTTTTCCTTTAATACTCTTGCCTGGGTGAAAGGAAGGTTGTGGGTTTCTTTATTTTTTTAAATTATTTTTTTAGAAGCAATTATTAAATAGCTACTGGAGAGTCTATTAAAGTTGAGAGCTGTTTTGTTCAGTATCATGTTTAATCAGTATCATGTTTAATATAATATTTGAACATGGGTTCTTGAAGTAAAATATTTTAGACTCAACTCTGACTCCCTTCCAAGCTTTCCTCCTCCAACTCCTATCTTCTCATTTTTCTTAATTTGTCTCAGATCCTTAATATTGTGTTCATTGTTCTTCTGAATGGGGAGGGAGAAGGGAGTGAATAGTAAGAGAACAAGAACAGTTTGTCATCCATTGTTGTTTAAGAATTTCCTTTTACAAAAATTAAAGTTGCTGTAAAGATATACTGTTACCACCTAACATCTCTTTGAAGGAAGGAGGAAATGTCTTCATGTGGTGTACTTGGTAAACTTTCCGAGCGTTTCAGAATTTCTGTGCAATTTTTATGCTTATCATTTGTTCTGTATAATTTTTGCATTCTTAAAAATAAAACTTCAAAATATATATTTCAATATGAATAAAAAGGAACTTCCATTGATGCAATTCTCCGTATATTCTAATTTTTTAGCTCCAGTAAAATTCCATCTGTTGCTCTCAAAACAAATAGGTACTTAGACTTGGTGAAAGTCTTGGCAAAGCAGGGTAGAGTGGAAGGTAAGCCATTTGCTTTCAGTGTATGTTTCTGCTATATAATAAAGGTATCTTGCCACTAGAATAAAAATGTGAGTTGATATTAATGGTATATCATGTCCTGCAAAGTGCTTGAACATTTTGCATACAAATTTGCATGTGAATTCAACCAGAGATGCTTGGACAGTGCAGGCCATTAGTTTTAATGGATTGGCAAGCTTGTCATTTACATTTGCACAGCTCAGTGCTTTTTGCATTTCTGCAGCTAGTTTTTATTAGCATTGCTGTTTGGATTGAGTTTGAAGATCATGACTTATGGCACAAATTGCGTATGTGCCTAGACTAATGGCTTTGTTTTTGCTTAAGAAGGTCTGAAGGCTGAACATAAAACCTATAAACATAACCTTCTTGTAAGGGTCCAGGCACTGCAGCAAAATTCTGTAACTTCTGTAAAGTATTTTCATTTTATTAAGGTGCCTGTATTCCTCCTTCATATCTATTTACAAATTAGTCTAATAATTTACAAATAAGGTGATATATGTTTAAACTTCTATTTAATTTTTTGTTTTTAATTAGTAACTGCAATCCATGCCTGAACTGAATTTCTAGGTCTTTGCCATTAAATATATGAAATTTCTGTCCAATATACAAGAAGTTATTGGATTGATTCTATAACATATAGGATGTTGTATTTTTGTAAAAACAGGGTTAGAAAGACTCATTCTTACATTCATTTTTTCTCTTAAACAAATTTAATTTGATGTAAAATTATACTTTTTATTCCTCAGCAAACAATTGCATGGAAATCTGACTATATAATTTATTAAGGCTCTCATTCAAATAGTTACCCTGCCTTCCTAATAATAATAAATTAGATCATAGTCCTCTCTACAATGCAAAGGTATGACTGCATTTTATGAAGCGAATTATTCTCTGAAGTACATCTGTGCCATAGTAAGCAGTTTCAAAAGATTAGCCTGCTTTTATATAAAGTGGTCAACAATTTTTGCCTGTGCAATAATTAACTTTATACAAATGCATTTATTCCATATAGCAAAATGTTTGTTTCTGCTTTCCTAATGAAGCTTAATGAACCTAATGTTTTAACATGAAGTCTCTTAGAAAGCTTTCATTGGCTCTCCTTGGCTAATTAGTATCGACACAGCAAACAGGCCCTATCGGTATCAGACCATTAGTCTAGCTGTATATACAGTGTAAACACATCTTTATTATTTGGCCTCGTGACAAGCCATCTGCTGAAGAAACAATGGTGTGATTTAGCAGATGTTAGCATTGAACGATAAAAGCATCCATTTAGTAGGATCTTGCAGCTATAGGGCAGACTGTACGGGGTTATGTGGTGCAGAGTGGGCACACAGTTCCTATCTATAATTTGTAGTCAAAGTTGCAGCGAAATGATAAAACCATGCTATTGTGGATTTATAATTGTAGTCTCGTTTAGAAATGTAAGTAGTAATTAACTTGAAATCGGCATTATACACCAGAATTTACATTCCTGCTGGGTTTGAAATGCTGTTTTAATAGCAGTTTGTTTTCCCTACATGAAATTACCTAAGGGTCTTTTGTGTTGTTTCATTGTAGATGCTATTAACACTTTAAAGGAAATGAAAAAGAAGGATGTTCCTGTGAGAGAAGCAGATCTCAGATACCTTTTTCACATCCTTAATTTCGCAGCCTTGCAAGGTGAAATCGAAGTTGTGAATCGGTTACATGATTCCGTTGTAGCCCTGGGGTTAGCAGAGCCTTCTGTTAATTTAAGTTCACCTCTGGTTACTGTTCACCTTGAAAGGTAAGTTCGTTGGGACTTGATATTAAGGTATGAAGTGTATTCTAGCATTTGTTAATGTGCGTTACATATGTGCATATGCAGTAAATGGCCGAATATTGGTGCAGGAACTTTTTGTAGCAAGGTTGATCTAGAAGGAACATCTTTGCAAACAAGTCCAATTTTTTAAAAAAACAAAAAACTAACATTTTCACTTCATGGTGGCTATTAATCATTTCACTTAGGCAATGGGGTCAAGTGGAAGTTGTATATTAACTGCTAACAATTCAGTTGCTTCAGCTGTTGAGCCTTGAAAGTATGTTTGCATATGTAAGGGGTAATATAGCCGGTGCTATGCATTTCTTGGGTGTTTTGAGTGTGTTCATTGCCGAAAGGATGTGTAGAGTTTGTTACTGCACATCCTTTAATGCACATCCAAGCAGTGGCCGCTGGGGGCGATGACCCACTTGTGCCCCCCCCCCCAGCCCAACGCGTACACATCCCCCAACAATTTAAAAACTCCTTACCCCCATCTCCAGCGCTGCCGTACCATGCGTGTAACCTCCCCAGCCCATTGCACGTGTGCAGAAGCACTGTGCGGCCGTCCTAACTTCTGCACATGCATTGGCGGCGCCATCCAATGCATACGCAGATGCAGGCTGGTGAGAGAGCCATCCAGCGCCCAAATGAGCCCGAAGATGCCTGCCCTGGAATGGAGACATGTCTGAGGAAGTGAGGAGCAGCTGCTGGTGGCCGCCTCCACCTGGCTACACAGATGCGAGTGGTGGGTTGCCCTGAAGAGTGACCCTCCAAAATGTCTCAGCCCCGGGCGTGGCCACCGCAGAGGCAGTGGGTTATATGGGAACCCATTGCTTCACAATTTCAGTAGTCTGGGAGGATGCTTTTGAAAAACATCTCCCAGGCACAGACTGCCAGATTGAGCCTGCACTAACCCTTGGTGTCTCCTTGCTGACTGAGCCGGTGGGGACGACTGCTGCTGCTGCTGCCTGCTGCTCATGTAAGTTGAGGGCCCTTGGACTTCTCTTAAATATTTTTGTATCCCCACCCCCAGGTAGATGGGAGCCTGGTGGGGAGAAGGGTTGTGAGGGGTGTTCTTGCTTGGGGAGGTGGCAAGGCAAGGGGCTGCTGGGGGAACTTGCTTGCTTTGGGGAGTGGAGGTGGCCAATGGGGGGCTTCCCCCCCCCCTCTTGCTTTTTAAACTTTTTGTTCCAAGAATAGGGTTTGTGAACATTTTCCTTGGTTCTGCTGCTGTTGATTTGGCCCAGGCAAGAGAGAGAGGGGATGCATCTATCTTGTGAACTGGGTCATTGCTGCATGGGTTAAAATGGCCAATTTGAGGGGGTTTCCCCTTGTTTTTTCAAACCCTTTCTTATAAGAATGGGTTTTATGGGGTGACTGAATGTAATGGGGAAAAATAAGACCGTCTTAAAGCCTCTCCAAAAGCTTGTGCTTGTACTTACTGAAGCAGTGAGGAAACGGCAAAAAGTTCTTGCTCTTAATAGATGCAGATTCTGACGCCTTCTAGTATTTTTAAGGGACTTTACAGCATTTTCAGCTTATGGAAAAGCTTATTTCCAGCTTATGAAAAAGGCTGGTAAGGCAGAGGAGCTAGGAGGCAAAGGAGAGTTTGCTAATTGAGTTCTTGGCTAGTTGTTTCTCTCTGGATGTCTTTAGTTGTGGTTTAGGTTGTGTTTCAGGAAAATTACTTGAGCCAAGATAGCAAGAGTGCTGACATTATACCATCTGAATCCTGCATTAGCCACACCAGAATATACGAAAGATGCAGAAAAACCCAATGTGGCATATGTTACTGTGCCTATGCTGCCTGTGTATTTCAGATATGGTAATATTTGCTTGAATTGCACGTTAAGTAAGGTACTGGAAATTTCTGTAATGTAGGCTAACTGTTAACAGGACTTCTGTTTTCTCTACTATTGTACTCCTGCCATTGAATACACTGCCTGCTGGTGGTTATTGGAGACAGGTCCCTGGCCAATCGACTTACAATCTTAAGAAGGACAAGGGTGAGGTAGACACACACGCATTGAACTGAGGCTCTGAAATGCCATATTAATTTCAAAATTCTCGTTGGCCCTGCCCACCAGCCTTGGAACCCACCAGCCACCACTACATCCCATAGTGGTGATATATGTTAAACTTTTTATTCTCTTTGTTGTTATGTGATGACATAAGAGCTCCTGATATTTCTCCAAGAGAGTTACTGTTTAGCAGAGTTCAGAAATACAGGGAAATATTACGTTTGGGTGCTCTGCTGTGACTCATCCATTTGTATCCATAATGCAATCCAATATGGAGAGTCAACTCCATTTACTCACTATGATACGTAGAAAACAATTTTCAAAATTAGACAACAAATGCCTTTGCATATTGACTCTTAATGTGTGATATAGTTCAAGGGAGCAAAAGCACCATGGATAAATACTGTTAGCAGCAGCGGCTGGTGGGGCGCAGGGTGGGGCCAGAAGTGGAAAGGGCCAGGCCGACAGTAGACTGAGTCAATGGTAGGCAGAGCCTAGCTAGCAGTAGGCGGAGCCTAAAAAGCAGTAGGCAGAGCCAGCAGTGCACATGCGAACACAGAGTGAGCAAAGCAAACCATCTTAAGCCAACAATATTATGTGAAGTCCTTAGCACGCCACAAAAGCATCAGCATGGAGTTCCACTTGTCCCCAAAACATGCTACACAGTTTTGTTGCAATGTAAAAGGCATCTGCTACAACCAGAGAGGGAACATTCATGCAATGACTAGCCATTAGTGAACCAACATGTGGCATGGTGGCCTTCTTGCAGCAGAAAAGCCTTGAAACTGACAGTGCAAAGGGGCCAGCATTCCAGCAAAGATCAGAAACATTTCCATACAAGCCCTCTGGTCCCCCTAGCCAAAAAACAGAAAGCAGACAGTAAGAGTAGCCATGGCCAGTGAGGGCCTCCACAAAATGGCCACTGCCTTTGCACATGCTTGGGAGAGGAGGGGGAACCCCAGCAGTGTACATGCAAACACAGAGCAAGCAAAGCAAACCATCTCAAGCCAACAATATTATGTTAAGTCTTTAGCACACTACAAAAGCAGCATCATGAAGTTCCACTTGTCCCCCAGAACATGCTACGCAGTTCTGTTGCCAACTAAACTTGCAATATAAAAAGGCATCTGCTGCAACTAGAAAGGGAACGTTCATGCAAAGACTAGGAATTAGCAGGGGCGTAGCTCGGGTGCAATGGGCCCCTGGCCAAGATGGGCTCCCCTCTCCGGCAGGCCTAGGGGCGCTGCTATCAAACACACAAGACGCCCAAAATGCTGCCAGCCTATTAAGCACATTATACCATGAAAAGAGACTCTATAACTAGTTCATTTGTGCCCCCATAATCAATTCATGCTGCCTCCACCCCATAACCAGTTGATTTGTACCCTCACCCCCCATATAATCGAGTCACACTGCCCCCCCCCACCCATAAACATTTCTTTTATTTGCACCCCCGGGGCAGCCTGAATTAATTATATGGGGAGTGCAAATGAGCTGGTTGTTGGGGGGGGGGGGGGAGAGGGGTGTTTAAAGACAGTATTCCTGTTAGCAATAACTTCATTAAGAAGAGTTTGTGGAATAGCAGCCCTAATAATCTCAGAACCATATTTGCAGATTTTCCAAGATAGAATAGCTATTGCTGTGCATCCTAAATTCCTACCTAAGGTAGCATAAGTAAGACGGTTGTGAAAATGTGGCTTTTTTACATGGGCCTCTCCCACCCTGAACATGCAGATTTCTGTGTGTTCATGGGTGCGGGAGCCGCATGTGAACGACGCGGCACACGCATCTGTAGTAGGCGGGTGCACGCAGGCACCCCCAGTCAAACATGCATTCCCCCCCCCCCAATCTCTTCCCCTCACTCGGAGCAACCGGGGGAAACGGCGGTTGCTCCATGGGTGCGGATGTGTGTGGGGGTGAGGGGATGCATGTACAGCCATGCGCACACCTCACCAGCGTGCCAACGGATCCCCCACCCGGCGGAGCCATGTAAAAATGGCCTGTGAGGAGCCACTCAAAGAAGAAAAGAAGGTTGCTGCCTTGTAAACAAGGTTCTTCGAGATGATTCCCAAACATTCTTACTACACCTGTCCTTCCAGCTCTGCATGGAATTTTCTTATATTCCTGGAAAGGGTTGGAAGAAACTGTTCTCCCCTCCTCCCAGGACAGATGGTGTTCACTGATGGGATGTGTCCCTCTTTCCTTCGGATAGGCAGGATCAATTTGATTGATAACCTCATCCATGGAAGGGGCACAGTCCACCTCGAAGCCCAGTTCTATTCCTGCCTTACTTGGAGTAGGAAGCAGGCTCAGGGCTCCCCTTAGGGTAGCATAGACCTTAAGTTTTTTCTTTTAAAGTTTTCCATTTTATTTTCCTTTTCTGCTCCTTTTCTGCCCACCCCTCACTTAGAGAGGGTACCCCAGTCCAGGGGAGTGCTAGTTCTTCCCTCTCGCAGGAGGGAGATAGGGGGGACAGTACCTGGGATGATTGAGTTCCTCCACAGAGGGGCAGGGGTAGGAAGATAAGACCGGAGGTTTCCTCAGTCCAGCTCACCCAGGAGCTCATCTTCATCTCCCTCGTCTTCCCCCTCCTTGGGCTCATCATCATCATCCCCCTCCCGTAGACGCCACTCGGCTCATAGGAGAAGGGGGTCCAAGAGATCCTCTGATTCTTGCTCCAAGAGGGGCAGGAGGAGCAAGGGGCACAGAGCTAAGGTCCCTAGGTGCAGCTCACCTTCCCCCTCAGGGGTCCCCCCCCCCCGACAAGGAGGATGGGGAACACTCTGACCTTCGGTCAGAGGCTGGGAACGTAGGGGAGGAGCCAGCAGAGGAGAGGCTTTTCGAAGCAGATAAATTCAGCAAACTCCACGCGAAGGTGGTGGCTGAGTTGGCAATCCCAATTCCTGTTCAACCAGTGGAGCAACAGGAGACTCCCACAAAGAATAAGAGGACCTTTCCTAGGGGGACCTCTCCTGTCCCAGAATTATCCCTAGCTAACTTCTGTGTTGACGCCATTAAGGGGGAATGGGAGCACCCTGCTAGATTTAGGGGACCATGTACATTTATTAACAAATTCTCCACTTTTGGGGGAAGCTATGGACAATATCCTCACCACAGAACCAGAGAAAAGAAAGACCCTCCCACTGATTCCCAATAAAGGCAAGAGCTCCTTTCGCCCCAGAACCTCCTCCCGGAATCACAGAGGGAACTGGAAAAAGGATTTTCGCCCAAGCAAACCCAGGCGGCAGCAAAACCGAAGCGGGGGCGACCAGTTCCAGTCCAAGAGAACACAGTCCGCAAACGTGAAGCAGCCCAAGTCCCTGGCATGACTGGAGGCAGCCGCCTCAAAGCACGGTGGCATACATCAGAGGGGAGATTACAGCTCTTCACAGACCAGTGGGCACAATCAACTGCGGACCAGTGGGTACTCGAGACGGTGACCAGAGACCACACACAAGATTTTCTATGCCCCCCCACAAGGGATCGGTTCTTACCGTCACCACTCTCGAGGGATCCGATAAAAGCGGGCAAACCCTGAAGGCGATTCAACACCTACTGACTATAAGGGCCATAGAACCGGTACCACTTTCACAGGAACATTCTGGCATGTACTCCCATTTTCTTCATGGTCCCAAAGAAAAATGGATACACCCGGGCCATCCTAGACCTCAAGTTGTTCAACGAGAGGGTCAGATATCGGAAGTTCAGAATGGAATCACTGAAATCCATCACAGCGGCCCTTCAACACGGTGACTTTCTAACCTCTATCGACCTGCGGGAAGCCTACCTCCATATTCCCATCCAACCATCTCACTAGAGATACCTGCGGTTCACAGTCGAGGGTCGACATTTTCAGTTTTGAGCTCTCTCCTTTGGACTCTTCATCACCAAGGGTTTTTACGAAGGTGCTAGCAGCATTGGTGGCGCACCTGAGGATGCAGGGCATCCACATCTACACTTACCTAGATGACATTCTTTTGAGATCCTGGCCGCATGCACAGGGCCTGACGGATTTGCGCCTGATGTCCCGGTGCCTGGAGGCACATGGAGTCCTGATAAGCAGGGAGAAAAGTTGCCTGATCCCGTCCACGTTCATTCTTCACTTGGGAGTCCGGCTGGACACAATTCAGGACCGAGTCTTCCTCTCCAAGGAAAGATCAGTCAAGATTCTCACGTCTCTGGCGTGTCTCAGGAGGGAAGAATCATCAGACCTCATATTCCTAGCACAAGTTGTAGGCTCTATGGTCTCATGCCTGGAGACGGTGGCGTGGACCAGACTACACCTGCAGCCCCTACAGACTTTCCTCCGCCCCTATCAGGAGGAGATAGCAAACATAACTCATCTCCGCATCAAATTACCCGGCAAATTGAAACCGCAGCTGAGATGGTCCTCCCCGAGACGCCTGGCGAAGGGCCTTCCCCTGAGAGAGCCGGTGAGGTTAACCATAACCACGGATGCAAGCAATGGGGGATGGGGAGCACGCTGCAAGTTCGGGTCGGCCCAGGGCAGGTGACATGAAGACGAGCGGGTCTGGCACTTCAACAGACAGGAGCGGAAAGCGGTTCGGCTAGCATTTCACTTTGCCGAACACATCACGAGATCTCACCTCCTGATTCGAACGGACATAGTGTTCATCGATCACCGGGAGGGTCACACTCAAGATCGCTCCAGGAGGAAACCACATCACTGTTCAGATGGGCAGAGAGTCGGGTAAAGTCAATAAGAGCTATCCACATATCTGGGAAGAGCAACACGACAGCGGACTGCCTGAACCGTCGGATAACAGGCCCAGGAGAGCATTCCCTCTCCCCGAAGGCCTTCAGGCTCATCAAGAGGATATTCGGCGAGCCGGTGATGGATCTCTTCACGTCATGGAGCAACGCCAAGGTTCATCTCTTTGTCAAGACAAAAAGACCCAAAGGCAGTGGGAATAGACGCCCTGTCGCTGACTTGGCCGAAGGGCTTCTTTACACATTGCCGCCCATTCCAGTCCTGCCGCGGGTGCCTCAACAAATTCGACGTCAGAGGGCTCGGTTCATACTAGTGGCACCGTTCTGGCCATGCCGGTCCTGGTTTTCGGAAATTCGGAACCTGATGACGTCACAACCACTCCAACTCCTGACATGGCCGGATTTGCTGTTGCAGGACCCGCTGCTCCACCCAAACGTAAGAACACTGGCTCGCACAGCTTGGATGCTGAACGGAGACAACTAGCCCTGATGGGGTATTCTGGATCACTTCTGGATACCCTACTGTTCTCTAGTAGAGAGTAGACAAAGTCTCTGGAAGAATGTGGAACAAGCTCGCTCAGTGGTGCTCCCAACGTAACCTTCACCCAATGGAAGCAAGCCACGTGGAAGTTCTTCTGTTCTTACAGGAAGGTATGGAGACAGGCCTGAAAGCAAACACCATCAAGCGGCATCTCTCAACCTTCTCCAGCATCATCAGCTGCACAGGGCTATCTCCTATTTCCACACATGCGTTAGTCAGAAGGTTCATTAATGCAGTTGAAGCTCTTTCCCCTCCAGTAAGTCATAGATTCCCTACGTGGTGGCTTAATCTAGTTCTGGAAGCTCTGACCAACCCCCCCTTTGAGCTATTGGGCAAGGTTTCCCTTTTCCTCATGTCTATCAAGACTCTTTTTAGTTGCAGTCACCTCTGCTCGTAGGGTTTCGGAGTTGGAGGCTCTATCGATGGATCCGAAGCTATGTGTCTTTCATCCAGATAAACTGGTCCTACGCCCAGACCCATCCTTCCATCCGAAGGCAAATTCACTTTTTCATAGGGAGCAGGAGCTGGTATTACCATCTTTTTGTCCCAATCCTCAACACCAGAGAGAACAGTCATGGCATAAGCTGGATGTTAGAAGGGCGGTTAATATTTACCTAGATAGAACCCGTCCATTCAGATCAGTCTCGACCCTTTTTGTTAACTTTGGCGTCAAAAATAGGGGCAAGAGAGCAAGCAGATCTTCCCTATCCTCATGGCTTACGGCATGCATCTCGGAAGCCTGCAAGACTCAAGGGGCTCCTGTTCCACAGGGCATTGTAGCACATTCAGTAAGAAGTGCAGCGACGAATGCAGCACTGTTAGGTAGGGCCCCCACTGGAGGAAATATATAGGGCAGCCACATAGGCGTCAGTACACACCTTTGCCTGCCACTATAGACTTAAGTCCTTGGCCTCAGTGAATGCAGCCTTTGGGCGGAGAGTCCTGCAAAGGGTTATCTTGAATTAACACCTGGACTCCCTGGGAGGGATCAGGGCGTTTGTGACTGGTGGGAATCCATCCTCCCTGGGAGTTATTGCTTGGGGATGTCCCATCAGTGAAGACCATCTGTCCTGGGAAGAGGAGAGAACGGGAAATTTCTTACCTGTGAATTTTCCTTCTTCCTCCTCTCAGAACAGATGGCCTTCATCCCGCCCTCTGTGGGATCCCAAGCACCAGGGGGCCTAGGGGGTGGTAGCACTGTCCTTTCCCCTTTTCCTTTTTCCGGTCTATTCACTGGCTGGGTTGGTGGTTTGTTCTCTTTCCTGTTATGCTTTGGAATTAGCAGTTTGTAATCTTTTCTGTTGGGTTAAATAGTTTCCTACTGGCTTTGGCAGTCTCATCCTGGGCTTCGAGGTGGCCTGTGCCCCTCCCATAGATGAGGATGTCAATTAAATTGATTTATTTATTTAATATTTATTTAATAAATTTATACCCCACCCCTCCTGCAAAGCAGCCTGCTGATCCTGCCTATCCAAAGGAAGGAGGGACACATCCCATCAGTGAAGACCATTTGTCCTGAGAGGAGGAAGGAAAATTCACAGGTAAGAAATTTCCCATTTTGAGGGAGAGTACTTTTTATATTAGAGGAATTTGAGACCATCACATGGTCTATTATTTGAATACGGTGAGCACATCATGCACAACCCAGTTGTGAGAATGTTCAGAATCATCTCGAAGAACCTTCTTTACAAAACAACCTTCTGATCACTCACATAGGGCGGGGAGGAGTTTGTTTACAAACAGCTTTATCTTCCAGTCTGGTGTCCTGGCACTACTAGCAGGGAGAGGAGGGGGAACCCCAGCAATGCACATGCAAACACAGAGCAAGCAAAGCATACCATCTTAAGCCAACAATATTATGTTAAGTCTTTAGCACACCAGAGAAGCAGCAGCATGAATTTCCACTTGTCCCCCAGAACATGCTACACAGTTCTGTTGCAAACCAGACTTGCAATGTAAAAGGCAGCTGATGTAATCAGACAGGGAACAAACATTCAGGCAGTGACTAGCCATTAGTGAACCAACATGTGGCATGGTGGCCTTCTTGCAGCAGAGAAGCCTTGAAACTGGAACTGAAAAAGGGGCCATTTTAAATGCAGTGAACATTCCAGCAAAGATTAGAAACCCTTCCATCCAAGCCCCCTCCAAAAAGCCCTTAAAAACAAACAGAAAGCAGACAATTAGAGTGACAGAGTCTCATACAGTGAAAAACGGCAAGGAACAAGAAAATATTTTAAAGAATAGATGGCGAGGCAGCACAGCCCTTCCAACTGGGCTCACAAAATTAGTAATTACCCCTGTTTATAATGCATGCCAGGGGTGGAGGTGGAGAGAGAAAGGGAGAAAAGAAGGCACAAGCAAATAAACAGTGTACAGGAGATCAGGGCAGGGGATTTGTTTTTTCAAAACTTACCCAGTTTCTGAAAGGATGAGTCCTCCTGATTGCTCTAGTCTGACTCGGATAACCACCTTCTGTTGTTCTTCCCTCCAAACAATGAGGCCAGGAACTCCAAACAAGTCCCTGGCCCGTCCCCTCTTGTAAAAAAAAAAAAAAGAGAGGGGGAGCGTGCTCTCTCTTTCCCCTCCTCTCCAGTGAACCTAGGGAGGAAGGAGCAAGGAGGAGTGTGCTCTTTCCCTTCCTCTTTCCACTCGGGTAGGGGAGGGGCCAGTGGGAGAAAGAGGAGCTATGGGGTGACCAGAGCGTTTAGAAAAGGCACCCTGATCTGCCCCCCAGGCCTTGCTGATTGCCTGGGTTTCTCCATAGGAACCCAGCCAAGGAGCAGCTGGCACCTCCCCCACTCCCTCCCCAACCCCCCAGAGAGCACTACATTTCTGGGCTGGCGCCCAGAGCATACTCCCTGAGGGCTTGGGGAGATACTCTAAGTTCCCACCTCCCTCTAGCTCTCTGGCCAGTGAGTAGAAAGCTAGAGAGAGGGGGGAGCAGCAGATGGAGGATGTTTGTCCCCTCCCCCTCCTCCCCTTACAGAGTGACTCACAAGCACCGACAGATCTTTCCTTGCAGGCTTTGTTTACATATTACCCGTTAGCTTCTTGCTGCCTATGACTCATCGGCTCTGCAGGCAGCCAGGAGCATGTAAACAAAGCCTTCAGACAATTGAGGAAACTCAACACTGCCACTGAATCAGCTGAGGAGGGGGGACCCCTGGGGGGGAGGGGCGTCTGCTCCAACACCCTGGGGGAGAGGCTGCCACTGACATACTCTTAAGTATATGTCAAAAAATCAGGGTTATTTTCTCCCAAACACAGGATTTTGGGATTTCAGAGATTTTGTTTATAAAATTTTCCCAGTGCCTCAGATCTACTGTGGACCTCTTGTGTCTGCCCTCCAAAGGCTTGACTGAATTTTCAATTTACTTTGATCTGGCAATTTAAATGCTAAATATTTGCCTAATTCCTAATGAAGACCTTCTGTTTGAGTGTGTTATAGTAGTGCATAATGGCCAAGAGAGAACAAGACACCCATGTGCTAATACTGAGAAAATTGGAGCTATACAAAAACCCCAGAATATAATCTGAATGATTTCTCTACCTTTTTAGGATATATGTATAATCCGGGTGCAGTCCTGATTCCACTGAAGGCAGTGGAAATTCTACAATTCACTTCCAATAGAATCAGTTTTGCATCCTTTGTCTGCAGTTGTGTACACTACATGAATTAGCAAAGGGAAGTTGCGCCTCACCGATCTATCAGAATTTTTTAGGGTATAAATAAGCATGTGGATAAAGGTGAGCTGGCCGACATACTGTATCTGGATTTTCAGAAGACCTTTCATAAGGTCCCTCACGAGAGAAACTGCAGGAAATTAAGTAGTTATGGGATAGGAGGCAGTGTCCTATCGTGGATCGGTAACTGGTTAAAAAATAGGAAGTAAAGAGTAGGACTAAATGGTCACTTTTCATCATGGAGAAAAGTAAATAGTGGAATGCCCCAAGGATCTGTAGTGGGACCAGTGCTTAATATATTTGTTAATGATCTGTAAATAGTAGTAAAAAATGAGGTGATCAGATTTGCAGATGAGACAAAATTATTCAAGGTAGTTAAAACCTGAATAGACAGTGAAGAATTGCAGGAGGATCTTGTGAGACTGGGTGATGGGCCATATAAATGGCAGATGAAATTTTAATGTTGACAAGTGCAAAGTGATGCACATAGGAAAAAATAATCCAAACTATATGTATGCAAAGCTGGGTTCTAAATTAGAGGCTACCACTCAGGAAAAGAACCTTGGAGGCAATGTGAAAAATACATTGAAATTCTCTGCTCAGTGGCCCTTTTTAAACGGACCATGGTAGGTGGAGGGATGGGTGGGCAGCCGCGGTGGCTGGGGGGATGGGTGTGTGCCCGTTCCCATGGGTGCACACCCACCTCCACCCGTGGAGCATCAGACATGGAGCCCATTGCTCAATGGGTGGGTGATAGGTGGAGGTGGGTGTAGCGCAAGAGTGCGCACCCATCCCCCACGGCTTTCACACAGGCACCTTCACTGTGTGGTCATCTCATGTGAAAAGGGCCGATGTGTAAGGGGTCATAAAAGCAAACAGGATGTTAGGAATTAATGGGAAAGGGGTAGAGAATAAAACTGAAACTATCAGAATGCTTCTGTATAAATTTATGATGTGACTGCACCTTGAATATTATGTGCAATTCTGGTCATCGCATCTCAAAAAACGACTATTACTATTTATCATTTCTATAGCGCCACTAGACATATGCAGCGCTAGTATAGTAGAACTAGAAATAGTGCAGAAAAGGGCAACAGATATGATATAGGGTATGGAACGGCTCCCCTATGAAGAGAGGCTTGATAGTTTAGGGCTCTTCAGATTGGAGAAGAGACGACTGAGTGGGGACAGGATAGAAGTTTATAAAATCATGAGTTGTGAGGGATGAGAAAATAGGAAACAGTTATTTATCCTCTCAAATAGTACTAGAACTAGGGGGCACTCCATGAAAGTAACTGGTAGCAGATTTAGAACAAGTAAAAGGTTGTGTCTCGTCCTCTCCCCCTCCCCTCCCCTCCCCCCCCTTCAAAGCACAATTAAGTTGCGGAATTTGTTGCTACAGGAAGTGGTCAAAGCTGATAGTGTAGCTAGTTTTTAAAAGGGATTGGATAAGTTCTTGGAGGGAATGGCTATTAGCCAAGTAGAGACACTGGAGCTCTGCCTCCCACCTGCAGGCCACAAGGAACAGCATGAAGCTGCAGCAGAGAGAGTAAAACCTAAACTGGCCAAAGCCCACACAGCCTCTTGCAGGCACAGCAAAGTCAGAGTGCATCCAGTGGCTTCAGAATAGAGCTGGCTGAGGCAGCACTCTGTACAGCAGAGGATCAAGAAACCCAGAATGACTCTTCACCACTCAGAGTGGCCACTACTAGAGGGCAACGAATCCAGGAGGAAGCAGAGACACTAAGCCGCCATGCCCCCCTACCCCCAGTAGTCGACCCCCACGTGGAGGTGCTGAGAGACATCTTGGTTTCTCTCCAAGACCTAAAGTGCCACAAGCGCAAGCGGGTTCCCACCAAGCCCAAGAACACACCTAACCCAACAGGGTTGCCATTACAACGGATGTGAGCTTACACGGATGGGGGGCTCGCACCCAACAGAAAGCAGTGCTAGGCAGATGGCTTACCTGGGAGAAAAGACATCATATCAATTGGCTGGAGCTAAGGGCAATTTACCTGACACTGAAGTCTGAGGAAAACACATCCTGGTCTTTATGGACAATACAGTAGTGAAAGTCTCTGTGAATCTGGAGGGGGGGGCTTCCGCTCGGAGGCTCTTAACCAACAAGCCTCCATTCTGATCAGATGGGTGGAACACAACCTGAAGTTGCTGGTAGCAGTTCACATCAAGGGAAAGTCAAACGTTCAAGGAGACTGACTGAGCTGGAAGGCTCTAGGCCCAGGAGAGTAGGCCCCTCAGCTTGAGAGCATTTGACGTCATTGTGAGGAAATTCAGTCTTCCCATAATAGTTGTTCACATCAACAAACATGCAAGATAGCTTCAACGCTTCCTCCACTCCTGGCAGGACTAGCTGATGCAGGGGATGCCATGGGTCACAGTACCTCGAGCAGTAAAAGACTACCTAACATGGTGGATGGCGAAAGGCCGCTTCCAGACAGGGTCCCCAATATCCAAAAGAGAGTGTCCAAATTGAGTGCCCTGTCAATAGACCCATCTATTTGCATTTTTAAAGAGTCCTCTGTGGTGCTTAGATTGGACCCAGCTTTCTGCCCTAAAGTGAGTGTTCTCTTTCATAGGGAACAGGACATGGTTTTGCCCTCGTCTTACTCTAAGCCTTCCCACCCACAGGAATGAGTTTGGCATAAACTAGATATTAGACAGGCATTGGAATTGTATGTTGATAGGACAGTACTTCTCCCGCGACCCTCGCCGCCTTTTCTCTACTTTCGACTCCCTTCTCAAACCCCCCTGCCCTCCCCCGCCCTCTTCCCTTGCTGCTCGGGATCTTGCGTCGTTCTTCACCTCCAAGATTGACAAGATCCGTCGGGATATTGCCTCCCTCCGCCCCCCGCCCCCCTCCCTCCTCGCATCCTTCCCTCCTGCCTCTCTCCAGGAAATCTCTGCTCTTCTCTCTTCATCCAACCCCTCCACCTGCCCCCTTGACCCGATCCCCTCCCGCCTCCTGACCTCTATTGCTCCCACTGTCGCTCCCCCCCTTCTGCATGTTGTCAATCTCTCCCTTTCCACAGGCTCCTTCCCCTCTGCCTTCAAACATGCCACTGTCTCCCCCATCCTCAAAAAGCCTACCCTGGACCCTTTCGATCCCTCTAGTTACCGGCCGGTCTCCCTCCTTCCCTTTGCTTCGAAGCTCCTGGAACGTGTCGTCTACTCCCGCTGCCTGAACCTCCTCTCTGCCAACTCCTCCCTGGACCCTCTCCAGTCCGGCTTCCGCCCCCTCCACTCTACTGAAACTGCCCTGGCCAAGATCACCAATGATCTACTTGTCGCTAAATCGAAGCGCCACTACTCCGTTCTTGTCCTCCTTGACCTCTCTGCTGCCTTTGACACTGTCGACCACTCGCTCCTCTTGGACTCGCTTTACTCTTTGGGCTTCCGTGGCTCTGTCTTTGACTGGTTCTCCTCCTACCTCTCTGACCGCTCCTTTAATGTCTCCCTCCCCGAGTCGACCTCCCCCTCCCTTCCCCTCTCGGTTGGGGTTCCCCAAGGTTCTGTCCTTGGCCCTCTCCTCTTCTCTATCTACACCCGGTCCCTTGGTGAAATTATTGCCTCCCACGGGTTCCAATACCATCTCTATGCTGATGACACCCAACTCTATCTCTCTACCCCCTCTCTCTCCTCCTCTGTCCGCTCACGCCTCGTCGACTGCCTCTCTGATATCTCCGCCTGGATGTCCCGACGCCAACTCAAACTGAACATGGCCAAGACTGAACTCCTCATTTTTCCTCCATCCCCCTCCTCTCCCTCTGACCTGACCGTCTGCATTGATGGGGTCACCATCCGTCCTGTTCTCCGTGCCCGCAGCTTGGGCTTCATTTTTGACACGCACCTCTCCTTTAAACCTTACATTGACTCTGTGGCCAAATCCTGCCGATTCGCTCTCCTCAACATTGCCCGCATTCGCCCCTTTCTATCTGTCTCCTCGGCCAAAATCCTTGTTCATGCCATGGTTATCTCTCGCCTCGACTACTGCAACCTCCTCCTTGCTGGCCTCCCTCGCTCCCACCTGTCCCCCCTTGTGGCGATCCAAAACTCTGCCGCCAAGGTCATTCACTCTGCCCGTCGCTTCGACCATGTGACGCCTCTCCTCCTCTCCCTTCACTGGCTCCCCCTTCCTGAACGTATCCTGTTCAAACTCCTGGTTTTCACGTTCAAATCGCTCCATGACCAAGCTCCCCCTTACCTCTCGGACCTAATCGCCCTACGCGCTCCTGCGCGCGCTCTCCGCTCTTCCGCTGTCCCCTCCCTCGCTCTCCCTCGCTTCTCCTGCTCGCCCAACCGCCTTCGTCCCTTCTCCCTCGCTGCCCCGCATGCCTGGAACTCCCTCCCTGCCGACATCCGCCTTGCCTCCTCCCTCCGCTCCTTCAAATCCCTCCTCAAGACCCACCTTTTCCATGCTGCCTTTCCCAATGCCCTCTAGTCTTTCCCCTTGCTCTTACTGTCAGCCCTCCTCTGCTGACTGCTGCTACCGACCACCTTGTAACCAAGCCAAGTACACGCACCTGAGACTTCGCATCCGCCTGAATGTTTGTTTGTCTTCTCCCATGTCTCTCCCGCTGTCCCCTCTCCTTGTCTCCCCCTCCTTGTCTTTTAGATTGTAAGCCACAGGTAGGGACCGCAGCTGATTGTATGTTCTGTACAGCGCCAGGTTGTTACTGGCGCTTTATAAATGTTTAATAATAATAATAATAATAATAATACCTCTTATGAAGTCCTTCTCCTTGTTTGTTGCTTAGAGTCCACAGAAAAAAGGTCAAAGGGCATCCAAGTCTGTAATTGCTTGCTGGATGACTGCATTACAGAGGCTTATAGGGCAGAGGATAAGGTTTTTGCCCACTCCTTGCGGGGAGCATCCTTTACTTAGCCCTTTAGGAATTCTGCTTCTTATGGGGAAATTGGCCCTTCAGCCATCTGGTCATCAGTTTATACCTTTACCAGACACAAGAGGATCCCCTTGCATGATTTGGCTGAGGTAGCCTTTGGAAGAAGGGTTCTCCAGGCAAGTCTGTAAAACAATCCCTTTGCTGGTGTTCAATTTCTATGTGAAGTGTTTTTGTGCCTTCCCTGGGTGTGAATATGGGGCACTGCTTTGGTACGCCCCCCCATTGTAAGAACTGGACACCCAGGAGAATCCCCTGGGGGAAAGGAAAATTGGCTCCTTACCATGGGCATTTTATTTTTTCTACAGGGGATCCTCCTGGAAAAACAGTTGCATACCCACTCACCTAGTAAGAGAGAGAAGCTTTTGGGTACATGGTGAGGGGTTCTTCTTTTTCTGTTTGGTTTTTTTTTTTTTTTTGTCATTAAGTTTTTGGGGGCTATTCTGACCTTTCATGATAGATGCAAGGTTATAGTTTCTAATTGCATTCATCAAGTTACAGTTCAGTAATTGTCAGGGTTTTTGGAACTTCTGGAGTCTGAGTAGATCCCTTCTGAGTATGCTCCAGCAGAAAATTTTTTGGGAAGTTGCCTCCTACTTGGTGGGGATCTAACCCCATCGTAAAAACTGGCCATCCAGGAGGAACCCCTGTAGAAGGAAAATGCCCAATGTAAGGACCTAGATTTCCATTCTTTTCTTTCGGCTAACCATACCCAGCTCCTTCAACCTTATAGGACTTGGTTTTCAGAACCCTGACCATCTTTGTCGCTCTCCTCTGAACCCATTCCAATTTGTTGATGTCCTTCTTAAAGTGCAGTGGCCAGAACTGGACACAGTACTCCAGATGAGGTCTGACCAACACAGAATAGAGTGGAACTATTACTGCTTGTGTATTGGAAAAGATGCTTCTGTTAATGCAGCCTAAAATTGCATTCGCCTTTTTTGTGACTGCATAACACTGCTGATGGGTGTTCAGTTTGTGATCAACTACGGTCTCCAGATCCTCCTTACTTGTGTTGCTGCCAAGCCAGATATCCCCCATCCTGTATTTGTACATTTTATGTTTCTTACCTAAATGCAGAACTAATTTATCTCTGCTGAACTTGATTTTGTTAGTTTGGAAGACTGGGCTAAAACTATCAATATACTTTTGAATTTTATTTCTGTCTTCTAAGGTGTTAGCTGTCGCTCCTAGTTTTGTGTCGTCTGCAGATTAAAATAAGCATTCCCTCTACTCCCTCATCCAAGTCAGTAATAAAAATGTTGAACAGTACCGGGCCCAGGACAAAATCCCACACCAGACCACTCAACATCTCCCTCCAGATTGATGAGGAGCCATTGATGAACACTCTTTGTGTACGGTTTTTTAACCAGCTGTAAATCAGCCGAACGGTATTAACATCTAGCCCAGTTTTACCAGTTTGTCAACAAGGATATCATCGGAGACTGTCGTATGCCTTGCTGAAATAAAGATATATTACGTCCACAGTGTTCCCATGATCCACTAAACTAGTAACTCGATCAAAAAAGGAGATGAGATTAGTCTGGCATGACTTATTCTTGACAAATCCATGCTGTCTTGCTGCTTTGTTGCTTACTCAGTGCTTTATAACGTTTTATAGTATCTTACTAGATGCTTACTAGATCTAGGATGCTAGCTTACTAGATCTAGATGCTTTATAACATGTTATAGTATCTTTCCAAGTATCCATGTCAGGCTGACCGGACTATAGTTTCCCAGATCCTCCTTATTTCCCATTTTGAAGATAGGGACATTTGACCACCTCCAGTCTTCTGGCACCTCACCCGTTCTCCAAGACCTCACCCGTTCTCCAAGAGTTCTCAAAGATGATAGTCGGAGGTTCTGAGTACATCGGCAAGTTCCTTCAGTACCCTAGGATATAGTTCATCTGGCCCCAACGAGAGTTCAACTTGTTTAGAGTAGCTAGGCATTCTCAGACCAACTCTTTATCTATCCTGAGCTGCAATCCTTTGACTACATCATTCATGCTACTTTTGCCATGTAAAACAGTTTCCCTTTCGGGAGAAGACATAAGCAAAATAGGAGTTTCGTAGTTTGGCCATCCCTTTCTGTTAACATTCTTTCACTAACTTCACCAAGCAGTGGACTTAATGCTTCCTTTTTCTTCCTTTTCCTTCTAACATACCTAAACACCCTCCCTCCCCCCCCCCCCTTTGTTCCTAGCATCCCTTGTTAGCCTCATCTCATTCTGTGCTTTTGCCTTCCTGAAAGTGTCCCTACAAGTCTAGGCTACTTGTCTGTATACGTCCTTCAGGATTTGTCCTCTTGACTTGCCCATTGTCGACCTGTTGGGTACTTTTCCCAAGAGTCAAAGATTGGCCACTGTCCGAGACAGGATCCTGGGTTTGACCCAGTATGGTACCCTGGAAAGAGCAAGGCCTAGGGCAATCACATCACCCTTTGGTAAGTCTGTCTCTGACAGGGTACTACACAATAGTTCAAGAACCTAACACGTTTCAGGTTGCATATCATTGTATATTTAAGAATAAACTAAGACTGCATTAAAATTCATGCAACAGTCAGACTAAAAGTTTTGCATATAAATTTGTCATTTCCTAAAGTACAGTGTTTTATTAACCTATTAACTTGGATTGTTTTGTTTTCTAAAGAAAGGGAAATCCATAAAGTAGAAATTCTGACTAGAAACCAAACCATTGAAACAACCAATCCCATGTTACATACAGAGTTCATTGTAAAAGTCATTGGAAGATACTTCCTTCCTTTTTAAATAGCGAGAATAAGCATCTCCTCCATTTTTCTTCTCAGTGAAGGAACAGATTCGTCTCACACTTTCCAAATAGTTCGCTGGAGAAAGTGACCAACTTTTGAAAATTTCAACCTGAAAAGGGGTGTTGAGTGACTAGAAACAAGGTTAGACAAAACGATGCAACTTTTGGACTGGATAATCTGTTTACTGCTGTAGCACTCTAGTGATATGTTGCAAGGCTAATTATTACATGGCAAGCATCAAGATGGTGAGATGATGGCATTTGAGGTGTTGAATGTTTAGAACACCTGTGAGGTGAGTAAGCTGCAAGGTTTTCTGACCTATTTAAATACTCCAATGTCAGCTGCCATTTTTTTTCTCATTGGTGGTGGAAATGGAACCCTTGTAGCCACCTGAAAAGCTTATACAGCAGCATAACTCTAGTATTTACCAGTACTCTATAAGTACAAACTATTGAGAACTGGTAACACTTATCTTCTTCTGCCACCTCCACTGGCTTTTCCCTTCTTGCATCCAGCATGAACTTCTTGTATTCACCTTCATGGGTTCTTCGTGGCCTTGCTTTTCTCTATTTCCCTTTGTTTCCCTACATTCCCATCTGGGATGTTTGCTTCCCTTTTGCCACCAACCTTGTCTCCTTCTCTCCATTCTGCTTTCTAGCTTCGTCCCAGCTAAGGTTGTGCATCTGCAACTTCTCAGTTACATAAATTTACATAAGAACATAAGTGCCATACTGGATCAGACCCATGACCCATTGAGCCCAGCATCCTGTCTGACAGCGGCCAGCTTATGGTAGCTCAAGAGAAGTCAAGTACAGGTCATAGAGGTGTGACCCATCTCCTGCTAACCACTCCAACTGCCAGGGGGTTGTTTAAGCCCCAACTAGTAAGCATTTATGGCTCTAGTCTCTAAAAATGTATTCGTTTGAAGCTAGTTATGGTGCTGGCTTTCACTGCCTCTGGCAACAAGTTTCACAACTGTATTGTCCGCTGAATGAAAAAGTACTTTTGTTTTCAAATCCACTGCGATTTAACTTCAGCATCCCTGTTTTTCCCATTGTTCCCTTGCTCCTTCTCTCCCTTGTCAGTCCTAGATAGTAAGCCACTCAGGGCAGGGACGCATCTCTAAATCATTACTGCTCAAGGACCAGGAACACTGCTAGTGCTATATAAATAAGAATAATGCAAATAAATCTTTTGTGTTATCCAAAGCAATTTCAATTATTTCCCTCCTAAGGAGGGCTTCCAGGATACCCAGATACACATTGGGTTCCTTCAGATCCCTCAGGCTTTTCTGAGGTGAGAGTTCCAAAGAGGATTTAAAAAAAACAAACTGGATAAGGTATTGCAGATACAATACAATGCAATGTGAAAGGTGATATAAATAATCTTTAAAAGGGCAGACTTTTTTTTTCTCTCTTGAATAAGAAAAAATGTCACTAAGTAAATTTGTTTATGGCAAAAATGCCAAAAATGTAATGTCACTTTTAATAAAAACTAGGTAAGTCAAACATAGGCTTATTTTTCCAAGGGAAACTTAATTAAAATAGACTCTTCTCCCCCCCCCCCCCCAAAAAAAAAAAATAATGCTTAAGCTTTATGTAGAGTGTAAGGATTATATTAGCTCCAGAAATGTCAGTTCATCAGTAAAATTTCAAACCAGCTCAGCCCCTCCTCTTTTCAAGAAAATATATCGGCTTCAAATTGTGTGCAGGTTATTGAGAGGAAAGCCCAAAAGCTTATGTGACCCGAAAGCGTGCTTATTTTCAATAACAGCAGTTGGTCTAATAAAAGATATAATTCGAACCACTTTGCTTCCCTCTCTGTTGCTTGGGACCAACATGGCAGCCATGCAATCTTTCTGGATTAAACAGGTTATTGGTATTTGAAGACTGATTTTTAGAAATGTAATTAGTTCCTATAGGTATTTAATAATCTTGAAGACTGGTGTCAAAACTATTAAGTTTGAACTGTTCTTTTCCAGTTGCTGGTAATTGAGGGAGAGGTTAATACTATGATGTGTTTTACCTGCACAATAAGAAAATCCTGTATTTACAGGTATTTCTTTTTGTTGTCCTTTACTCTCCTTTACCACCCAGAGAAGCCTACTCACGCTTGCAGATTTGCAAAAGTATAAAGAGGCTTGCAAAGCTAGTCTGCGTCTGTACTGTACACTGGTTTTGATCATCTGTTTACAGGAAGGGAAACCAAAAGCTGATTTTATTCACTAGTTGACCACAGAACCAAACTTTTAAAATATAATTTATAAAATGTAATTTATGGAAATGCAAAACTTTAAATTTCTTGTAAAAATAAATCATTTAGTTGAAATCAGTTTTTATAATCTCACATTTTTAAAGTTCTGCTGCTGCAAGTAGTTTGCATGTATTTGGAGTCACCAACTGCCATGAACCTTTTATTTGATTTGCTGAGAGACATCTTGCTTCCTGAGCATATTGTCTCAGCCTCACAATCAAAATGCTCATCTACTTGGTAGCGAAGATCAGTGAAAACCATTTTAATTGGTCAAGTTTAATTTGCAAATATCTGTAAACTGAAACTAGATGGCATTTGTCAAAAATGAACAATGCAGTTTTAATTCATGTTGTGTCGAGCCCTGTGAGTTAATTTGTGCTACAGTCTGTGAACATGTATGCATTTCATTAGTCTCTCTTCTAGCAGGTGTGTGAGTACAGTATGAATCCTGTGCTTTTGTCCTTTGGCGGCTTAAGCGTAACTTTAGTGTATGGCTCATTGGCAAGTACAATAAGTGAAATGCTTTTAGTACTTACTGTTTACAAAGAGAGAGGTATTACCTTTTTAGGGAAAAAAATATTGTTTATCTTTGTCAATGGGCAGCTTTTCTAATTTTGAGCATCTTTATTTCAAATGTTTGCATTATTTCTGAATTGCTTTCCTCCTGATTTAAAACTCTTAAGTGCTGCAAGGAAATTAAGGAGGTTTGGCTCTTTTACTACATTATTGCAATTAGGAATTTAGCATCATCAGTGCCAAAGGACAAAAGTGGTTCATTTGCCCTAGGGGGACAGGAGAGTGATAAGATGATTTTTCGTCAAGGATCATTGGGTCATAATTAAGTTACATTCATGGCTATTGCTTTTTGAAGGATGATTGGTAAATGACAGGCTTCATGTGCTTAGTACGGACAGTGTTCACCAGGGTTTTTTCTCCCTCTGTCAGAAAATCCTGTTGAGCCTGATAATGTAAATGTGGCATTTTATTCTGAACAAAAGAGCAGGGAAATGAGCTATCTTGTCTAATCATTCAGTTGTTTAACACCGACTTCCAGTTTAGACTCAATTGGCTGGAAAGCACTTGACATGTGAAGTTAGTGCTGTTCCGAACGCATGTTTGAGTAAATTTTAAAGTAAGTGACAGCTAAATTGTACCTAGGGAAATTACAAAGCCTTCAACACAGTTAATTTTTTGGGGAGGATTAGTTGTAATTGCAACACCAGTCTCCTTGAAGATTTCTCGTTATAGCTGATGAACAGAAAAAACATTTAGCTCTTTCAAGATCCCGTTTTCTTAACAGAATAATTTTTGTAAAGCTGATTGTACCTTACTGAATTGATTTCCCTCCACACTAACATCTGCTTCAGATTTGCAGAGAGGGATTTGTTTTAAGAGCTTTTTTCCCAGAGTCCCTTTTTTCTTTCTCCCTCTCTAGTGATTTCAGGTTTGAGAGCTTTTCAATCAGTAAACCCCTTAGGTAAATTGCCACTTCACTAAAGCTTTATGCATAACGTTGCAGCACTTCATTCCAATTAAAATCAATATTTGGAGTCTTATTTTTATCAAGCAGACTCTCTGGTTTGGAAAGTTGTTTATTGCAAGTAAAAGGGTTAGGTTTAGAACTATATGCTTCAAGCTAGAGGGTAGTAGTGGCTTTATTATAATTCAAAGATGAACTAGGTGTAAAAAAAGGAGGATTGGGTAATTGTCAATTTTGTTTTGAGGCCTGATCCTGCCAATACTTAACTTTTTATTCATAGAAGTACTCTCAGGAGATCATTGGGACTTATTTATTATTTATTAAAAGCATTTAGTATCCCGCCCCGCCTGCCACAGGCAGCTCACAACAGTGTCCCTCAGCAATTAAAATCATAAAACTATATAAAACATACTATTACACCCTCATCCCTCTCCTCCTCCTCCCCCCCCCCCAAGTAATTGCACAAGTAATGCACAAATATTTTACAGGCTAGAGCCCGTGGTAACTGCCCCAAGCAAAACAAGACTTGCTTCGGACTGTCTTACAAATAGAACAGGCTAAATTGAGAAGCAGTATTGAGCTGGGACTGATCTGTCATTATGGGAGGGTCAAGCATAGCGCGCTCATGCCTGAAGGCTGCTTCTGTCATTTAGGTTATGATAGTATACCTCACTTTTTTCTTTTCTTTTTTAAAAGGAAGAGGTACTTCAGTGAAAAGTAAAATCCAAACTGTTACATAAACAATTTAAAATGGCGTGCAAGTTTGTCTCTGGAAAAGAAGTTTCAGTGCTAATCCATAGAAATAAAGCTACCAATAGTTTACCCCTCAAAGAATACTTTTTTCGTATTATTCAAATGAGGATGTTAACTACAGTGAAACTTCATGAAAAGTTGGGAAGTTAAAGGTTCCTGGAGATGCTTGACCATTCACAGTGCCACCAGTGAAGGACAACGTGTTGAAGCTTTGACTTTGCAAGCATCCTTTAAATATAGAACCATCTGTATTTGAGAATGTTGATAAAAACCAACCGTTTTTGAATTTATAATAAGTAGATTTATTTTTTGTCTTAAGGTGGGGTAAATGCCACGTTAGGTATTTCTCACTGAGTTGGACCATAAAGTTATCTCTGAATCATAAATGCTCAGGAACTTTTTGAGAATGGAATTTTAGTGAGAGGTACTTTTATGGTTCTGATCACAAGATTTGGATCTGATGTAAAATGGCTTGAAATCAACCAAAGGCTTCATTGATGCAAATTATTTTGGTATTGAGGCCTTGATCCAGCATATGGTTATAGGATTTCAAATGGAATCTGAAATAATACATTAAGGAGAGTATTCCAGTCCATCACATGTTCTAAACAGCATTATGATTTTTTTTTTAATATGGTTAATTTAATACAGAATATACGTTGTGATTTTTTAAAGTGCATTCAAATGCAGTGACCCTAAGCTCTAGCTCCGTGTCCTTGGTCAAGTTCTTGTTTGTCAGTGGGTTTAAATGGCTGACATTTAACACCTTTTCACAAAAATGCTTCATGACAGTAGCATAAAAGTTGGTCTTGTAAACAAGTTCAATTAATACAACAATTCAGGGATATTGTGATGTAGTATTAAATTTACGACAAAGCAGTTTACGTCTTCAGTTGTAGTTTTGGCAATCACAGTAGTGATAACTTCCACAGGCATTATGAATGCCTTTTTTGTGCGTGTATGCTGGCTTCTAAGGTTTTGGTAAAATAAGGGGGCTCTGCTTATCTTCGTAGTTCTTTTATAGTTTGGTTCCAGTCTTGAAGGGTACCTGTTTTTTAAACATTGTTTTGCCTTGGTGCTGGCTAACTAAAATTAGAAACTTTGCAACAGTATGGCTTTGATGAAATTCAAACCAAATAGCTTAGTCACTTGTAGCAGATGGTTTTGGAAGCCAAGGTATAATATAATGTGCTAGCCTCGGTATGGAGACGTAATTTGCTAAGGGGCCAAAGTGCTGCTAATGCTATGTACAAGTGTTTCTCCAAACACCATAGCATCCAAGTTATTTCCTTTTGTTACCCTGCTGCTTCTTGTTGAATCTCTTTCTGCAAGCACAGTATAAATATCTTCAGAAACATACATTTAGAGACCAAAGACTATTAATGTGTCTGTCTGATTGACATTATAATTCTTCATTTTTTGATAGCTTTGACCTAAAAACATTCACTTCAATGCTGTGGGGATGCAATTGAGATGATACTATTGCAGTTTGAAAATCAGTTGGAAAACCTGAATTTACTACTGAAAGTTTTAATTCATAGATTTAGATTCTGTTGAGCTTTAAGTGAAGTTATTGGGAGTTGGTGGTTTTTTTATATATAAAGCTGATCTTTTTGAAGGTGTTAACTGAACTTGATCTGAAGTAGAAGAAAATACTGATTATCTAAAGCTTTATATCCATCTGTGGTAGCTACCATAGTATTTCTTTTGTATGACAGTAATCTAGCCTGCAACATCTACTTGCAGTTTTGAAATTAACCTGTAATTTAGTCTTCACCCCAAATGACAAAAATTCAAATGACTCTGTGGGGTGCCAGAAGATGCACTGTAAACAGGGTTTAGTTAGGGGATTAGGTAGAGTGAGACTCGCTTCCAGTGTCAGTATTATTGCAATCAAATTAACACTTCTGTAGGTATATTTTCCTTTTTAATATATTTTCAGTTTTTGATCTAGATAGGTTTTTGTGGGCTGAATTATTATTTTAAGTAACAAGAGGGGGGAAAAGAGTGGGAAACAGAATAGAAGTTTTATTTAATTTTACAGGTTTTCAGAATGGTTTCATTTTTATGAAGTACTTAATACTCTATGCAAGTTGCTATAAAAACTCAAAATCATTACAACCCTCTTCTAATTTGGCTACAATGAACTGAGTAATGAGTTGCTCTTACCTGTTCCCAAACATGGGCTTTTCTTTCCTACTGCTTTTTAGTTGGTTACCTTACAAAACGTTAAAGATTTAGAATACTACATCTGCCAAATGCTGATTTGTTTTATTAGTTGACTTTTTCTCCCATGCTCTTCTTTACACTTGCATACATTTTCCTATATTGGTAGTCTTGGTCAGAGATAATTTTGCAAGCTACCGTATCTCAACATCAATGGCTGTGCTTTGACTGCTGGATTGTAACCTCCTGAAGGCAGAGACTGCAGTCTAGTGCTATATGACTTGTTTTAAAGCAGTACATAAATTGCTAAACTTTTTTTCAAACCAGCTCATTTCTACTGGGTATGTGTGGAAAGTGTTCAGGCCAACATAGTAACAAAATCAATGACACATAAGTTGTATTGCAGTTCTGCTGCTGAATCCTTTTCTAATCAGGTTCTTAACGCAGAAGCGTACTCCACAACCTTAGCTTTTGTTTTCACGGGAAAAGTGCCGAGCTTTCGAAGTTGCAAAGATAATACTGCAAATGTTAAAACTTGCTAAGAATGTGTACCAGTCTGCAGCCATTGTGAAGTAATACCTCTGTGAAGTGTGAATTGCTTGTTTTTTCAGTGGTTTGCAAACTCTGAAACCTAAAAATGACAATTGAAAAGTTGATATTAATGGTTTCACTGCTGACAGTCTTAGTTGAAACACCAAACAAAGTTGTATGTATGCTACATTGGAAAATGCTTTCCTGAACCTCCCCAGCTGCCAAAGCTGTGGTGTTCATCCTTTAGCAATACTTACCTCTGTGTGCAATAATCTGCCGTAAATTGGAAATTTCTTTTTCCAAGGAAAGTTAATTAAAATTCTTTACTTGACCCCCAAATGCTTAAGCTTTATATAGAGTTTAAGGATTATATTAGTTCAAGAAGTGTCCATACAAACTACTTCAGCTCCTCCTCTTTGCCAGAAAAGTATATTGGCTTCAAATTGTGTGGTAAATTCTACTAACAGTATTATGCTTTCTGACATTGAAATAATGTCTGCCAGAGAATTGTTTCCATTCTAGATCCAGCATGACAAATAATATAAAAGCAAAATATATGCCCACATATCTTTGTAAGAGATTTGAGATAATGTAGTTGTCTAGTGTGTGATATTTCTCTGGAGTGTGTCTTTGTGCCTGAAAAACAACCTCGAAGTCGCTCTTTATGTCTTGTACAGGCTTTGATAAGTGAAAGGACAGTCCAGCATTCAATTACTTAATTTGCAAACTAACCTGCCTATTTATTTGTAACTTAAATTTACATTTTTAAAGTAGCTCATTTGTACGTAGGAAATTGTAATTCCTTGAATGCACAATACTTAATAGCCTGTTGTTGTGTTTGTTTATTTGGACTGTATTATCTTTGTGCAGTGGCATGAACTGAAGTCCCAAGCTGTGCTTGAGTATATTATTCAGTGTATTGTTCCTGTGAAGGTTTTGTTTATAAGGTGTTTTGTTGTGGTGGTTTTTTTGTTTTTAAGTAAAAATATGTATATTCTTATTGTGAAATTCTCTTCTAAGGAATGACATCCCTGCTGCTTTGGAAGCTACGCTTGAGTGCTTTCGGAAGTATGACATTATCCCTAAGATCCACGATGTCTTGTGCAAGCTCATAGAGAGAGGAGACACTGCTCTATTGCAGAAAGGTTAGTTTGTTGTAATAAAATATTGTTGTTTACTTCATTGTGGAATCAAATCAAAATTTCTGGATCAAGCAATGGCAGTGGAGGAAAGGATTTTTTTTTAAAGGGTGGGGGGGAGGGCAAGGTACATGTCCCTTTTATGAATACTGAAAGAATAAAATCCTTCCAGTTTGAATGGATCCTGTCATTTTCGCATCTAGATATCCAACCTTTTTAACACAAATCTGGAGAATGAAATGTGCACTGTTTTATAGGACATGGTTAAAGCTATTAACTATTAATAACTTTTTCCTTAAACCCTTTCTCCATATCACTTATTCAGGAAAAGTCTCAAATGCTCATCTGGTACACATTTAAAATGCCAATTTATAATCTGTTCTTGCACTTTAATTACTATGAAAAGTACAGTGCAGGTGATCCAAGTGATTTGAAAAAGCAGTTAAACATCTAGCTACAAGTGATCATGTAATATTTTGTCACTTGGCGCCTGTTTTGAGAAAAAGATTTCCTCATCACTTACTCTGTATTTGTCAGGACCCGGGGGATCCTAGTTTTGAAATTATACTCAATATGTTTTAAAATGTTTTCTAGGTCTAAAACTGACAACCTTAAATGAGTTCCCTTCTCTCTCCAGCTATGGACTTGGTGAGCCAGGGCCGAGGTGAAATGATGATGCTCTATGATCTCTTCTTTGCCTTTCTGCAGACAGGAAAATACAAAGAGGCCAGGAAGATCATGGAGGTGGGATTTTAAGTACAGTACTCTAATCATGCAGCTATTTAGACTCTTAATTAGAATACATTTTAAAATTTTAACCTTTAATTAGAGTTGTTCTGATTTATGTTAATAGAATAGAATTCAATCCCAGTAATGAAGAGGGGGGAGGTGTGTAAAAACAAAACCAAAAAAAACCTCGGCCAGCTTCTTTATTGTGTATAATTACAGTACAGAAGAGAGGCAGTCTGCTTGTATATTGAAATTGTTTCCTTACTTTGTCAAATTCACTGTTACATATCAAAATGATATTTGCATATTAAATCTCGGATTGTGGAACAATTAAATTAAACTGGCATTCCTGGGTGTAAAGTTGCTAATCCTCTTTCCCAAGGAATTCTTTGTTCTTAAAAGCACTGGAATTTAATTTGCTGCAGACCATGCTCAGATTTATTTGTAATGCTTGTCTACAAGTTAATCAGCCAAACAAGTGCTGTCTGCTACTGTTTGGCATTTAATTTAGCATTTCTTCTTCTTCTTTTTTTTTTTTTCACTATGGTAAGCAGCTTATAGGAAGTGGTAGGTGACAAACTTGGTCTATTTAGGATTAGTATATTTTATCTAGACTTGATTGAAATGTTGCTTACTGAAATTGATAAGTCAAAAGGGCATCTGCAAAGCCTTCCCAGATTGTGATTATTTTTCTCCTTAACACAGTTGTATTTTTTTCTTCCAAACTCTGCATTAGTTGTCCAGTTTAACACTGTGAAAAGAGGTGAATCTTTTAGGAAAGGTGAAACTTTGCCTTTTTATTTTTAAGCTTCTTTTTCTGATTTAAACTGTCTTAAGAGTATTCACTTAATTACACTGCAGAGGTAGAAGTATCACCTGAATTTCTGTACACAGATTCTCTTAAATTATGTATATTGGTGATTTGCTTGTTTCTCCTCTGGTGGGACAAAAGTATCCTTGGTGTCCCATAGGGGGAAAAAATTGCAGAGTGGCTTTTGATTCTTTAAAGGCTTTATAAATGTCATACAGAAAGGGAACAAAACTTAAAATTATCTGAGTCGGTAGAGGAGCTTTTTTTTAAAAAAACCCTGAGATTCAAGTATTAATGAGAGCGAAGGTAACACAGGAATAAAGGTTTTAGAATATTTCAGAAGTGAAACATAACTATCTGTAGACCTAGGATTTCGACAGCTGTTACTTTGGAAATGATAGACTTTTCAAATAAGTATTAACTTTCATACACAAGTATTCCAGTCCACTCCAGTCACTTTGGTTAATGATTAATCAGTAAACAAGTTGCAAATTATTTTGTTTGCTTCCATTTTTAAATTGGTGGCTTGCTATTTTACTTTTTGTGTTACTTTCAAAAGAAGCAAGGAGGCTGTGTTGTGTGTGTGAATGCCTACAAACCCCTCAAGAGGCAGGGATTCTGGCGTAAACCCCGTCCCCATTATCAAGAGAGCAGTTGGACATCTGGTTGTCTTGCTTGTCTTTTTATGTTCATTGGATTAGGATTTCCTAGTCTTGTTTAACCTGGACAAAGTGAGTTGGGTTATGTTTCTTCTAAACAAAAGTGGTTATTTTGAGGGGGTTTTGCCAGCTACTGAATTTTCCTTGTTACTCTGTACTGATCAACAGGATTAATTCTAAAGTCTTGGGTTTTAAATTTGCTCAGCTAAAGGTGGGGAAAAGGTGATTGGAGCAGATTGTTTTAAAATTAAACATATATATAGTTTGGTGGCACCAACAGGTGCTGGTGTAAGAGACTTATTTTTTAAAGCACACCAAAAAAATCAGATTTTTAACAAACATAACCCTAAAAGTGCGTTATGCTTAAAGAGCACATAGATGGATTGTCTGATTCCTTTCAAGAGCAGTAATGGATCAGTTATTCAAGTGGGGGGCAGGGAATTCCTCAGATTGGTACATTGCCTGAAGCTGAAGGTAGAATTGTTCATTACTGATACCGACTTGAAGTTCTGCACCTTCTTCCCCCACCGTGTTTGAGGCTGGTTGCAAGATGACTGTTCAACGGCTTCTCCCCTCAGTGGAATGGGCATTCGGCTTATTGGCCAGCACATGCTGTCAAACATCCAAAGTGGTGTCTGATATAGAGTGCTGCCCTTCAAACTGTACTTACGCACTCTTAAGAGTTCACTATGCTAATTATCATAATCTAACCAGCTTTTACCAAAAGCACTTGTAAAAATTCAAGTGGTTAAGGAAGATATTAACTCCAAATTAAGGTTATTGGGGAGCTTATGAACAAAGAAAGATAAAAATGCTTGGAACCTGGAGCCCTTAAAAGGGAGTATTTATTGCCTGCTTATGGGAGATGATGACAAATATGTGATTGTATAATAGACTAAAGTGTGCACTAGATACTTCACAAGTAAAATAGCCATTGAACTTAAAACCAAGGGCCTTGAACTTGTGACTGGCTCCTTGCAGGCAGATCTGAGCCTAATCTTCACAGCGTGCAATTGACTGAGAGTCCTAGGGTTTGGAAGACAGTCTATAGCTGCATTGGTTTCTATGCATGTCTCATTGGTCACTACCTTCCCTGAGCCTGCTTTTTGTGGGATGGGCAGGATATACATTTTAATTGTATGGTACTTGGATAAGTGAGCTAACTGTATATTGGGGTATAGAGAATATATTTGTTTGGAAAATGCAAGGGAGAGGAGAGCATATGTTGTTTGGACTGGGACATCAAGACTAAGGAAAAGTTAAAGAATGGTAGTTAATCACTGTGTAAATAAATATTTAGGAGGTCAAATGTTTTCCACAGGAAAGGGGTTTTTTGTCTCTGAGCTCGAGACTTGTGTTGCAGCTAGGGGACAAATTTTTAAATGAAAAAAATCTTTTTTTTTTTTTTTTTCATGGTCAGTCTCATTTTTGTAGCTTAAAATTAATTTTTCCCCATTTTGAAATCTCTATATACAGGGTACATTGTGCATATGAGATGGTGATGTAGCGAGTGACTTATTCAAGGCTGTTGTAGTAGTTTCTAAAACCTCCTAGGAGAACAGAGTTTTGAAACTTCATACAATTCTGTTGGTTTCTGCTGGGGATGTGACTCTTGGACCTCATGTTTCGAAATGACATGATGCTCTTTTCCCTTGCTCTGCTCTCGGATCCCTCCTGAAACTGAAAACATACCAGGCTTTTTGTCAGGTTTCTCCTAGCTCCTCACCTCCTACAGACTGCTAAGTAATGCTGCTTCTCCTTCTGTCTCTTGTCAGTGCTCCGCACGGGTAGCTCTGCGGATGGCCGATAGGAGGCAGAAGAAGAAAAAACTTACTGCGCATGCGTGAAGCTATCCGTCCTCCTCAGTCCAATCTTCGGCCGTCAGGAGATCCGCATGCAGCTCTTCCTCTTTTCTCTTCCTTTTAAAAAAAAAAAAAAAAAAAAAAAAAGGAAGAAGTTAATTTCGCACTCAGGCAAACATCAGGGCAGCAACAGAAGCGGGCGAGGGTCGGCAAGGGATCCCGGTTCGGGGAATCTTGGCCGGCCAGCAGGTAGTCGCACAAAGCACCCGGGAACCTGGGAGCTAGTGGCGGGGGAAGCAGAACCCCTCTCCCCCACACACTGAACTTGCGGAAGGCTCGTAGTCTCTGAAGCCATTGGTTGCGCCGCAAAATGCCCGGGAACCAGAACCCCATCACAACCGTGAGTAAGGCTCCGGACAGGAGCTGGGAAGCTCCCCGCCCAGGGCTCAGGGTCGTGCCAGGCCCCTCTTCTCCTCAACGTGGGGCCAAGAAACATTACACCACCACCCCTGCCTCTCTAGCCGGATGGGGGGGAAGGAGATGGAAGGAGCGACCAACACTGAGGGGCCTCAGGCCACGCCAGCGCACCCCAATGGATATCTCCTCCCTGGGATCCAGAAATCCCTGGATCGGCTGTGGGAACTGCAGGGCAAGGGCCGTAGCAACCCCCCGCCGGCCCCCCGTTAATGCAAAGGTGGCAAAACCCCCGCGCAAAACTGCTAGAAAAGGCAAATGACCACTAGGGGGTGGCCTGAACAAACTCCTCAGTTCTCCTTGCAACTCTGCTGAGGAGAGCAGGGGGGAATTTCCCTCCAAGAGACCCAGGAAACAGGCACTGACAGAGCTGGGCTCAAACTTCGATCTGGAGTCGGACCAGGAGTGGGAGGACATTGAGGAGCCCGGGCCACTGGACCCTCAGGATCCCAGGGACAAGGAGAGACCGTTCCCTTAGAAACTTGGGCCATAAACTCAGTCCTGTATGTCAAAGACACTGCAGCTGGTTGAAAAGCCTCCAAAAGAGGCCTCGTCAGAATCCCAGGAGGAGGAACAAGAGTATATTCCCTCCGTTCATGGCAAGGAAATGGGGGTTCCGTTAGACAAGGCCTTTGAGAAATTAATCCTAGAGGAATGGAAGCAGCCTGAAAAAAACAAAAGCATGAATAAAACACAGACTGCTCTCTATTCTCTCTCCCGAAAAAAGGAACCACTTCTGAAAAATCCCATGGTGGATGCAGCGGCGGTATCCCTGGCTAAGCAGACAGTCTTCCCTACGGAGGGGGACTGTTACCCCAAAGACGCCACGGACAGGGGGGGTAGAATCAACCCTATGTCGGGGCCTTGATTATTCGGACACCACTATGAGAGTCCGCGTGATCTTCTCCTATGTGGCGAGAGCCCTGCTGGCATGGACCCAGGAGGCCCAAGTCCCCTCTATCTCTGACAAGAGGGCTCAGGTCCTTGCGGCCCACATTAACCTGGCCATGGCCTTTCTAGCAGACTCCACTATGGATGCCATGATTTGGGCTGCCAGAGCAGTAGCGTCTTCAGTCTCGGCTAGATGTAAATTGTGGCTCAGATCATGGCAAGGGGATGCGACTGCCAAGTATCTGCTCTCAGCGGCCCACTATAAAGGGTTCAAGCTGTTTGGCGTATGTTGGGACTCTGTCCTGGCAGACGCCAATGAAAAGACAAAACAGAGGAACCTACAGCAGATGGGGGTAAAAAAGAATCTTTTTCGTGCCCCCACCTATAGACCCAGAGAAGGCTATGGCTCCGGGTATGGAATGTTTAGGTGACAGGGTCCAAATAGATACGAGCAGTCAAATCGGTTCTACTCTCGCCGGGGAATTAGAGGCCACGGACCCAGACAGGACAAACAGCACACCAGGGGCTTCCCTCAGTCACAGAGAAAGACAGACGCATGACTACTCAGGAAGACCAGAAGTGGGAGGCAGGCTTCAATGTTTCTCAGCCGGCTGGGCAGAGTCCATTTCAGATGTGTGGCCTGCGACAGACAGGGGTACGCCATAGAATTGAAGGGCATGCCCAAACACGGCTTCATACCTTCACCAAGATTATCAGACCAGCGAAAGCACTTAGCTATGCTGGAAGAGATCCAGAGGCTCAAGGCAATCAGAGCGATAGAGCCAGTTCCCTCAGATCAGTGGGGACTCGGCTTGTATTCAATTCTCTTCTTAGTTCCCAAGAAATCCGGCGTCTGGAGAGCAGTGCTGGATCTCACAACCCTGAACAAGGTGGTACGGTACCAACGTTTCAAAATGGAAACAATCTCCTCAATTTGTCAAGCCAACAGGAACGGAGACTGGTTGGTCTCCCTGGATCTCAGGGATGCCTACCTCCATGTTCTGATATAGGAACCGCACCGCCAGTGGCTACAATTCTATTACCAGGGAAGCCACTATCAGTTCAGGGCCCTGCCATTCAGCCTCTCAGCAGCTCCGAAGATGTTCACCAAGATTTTGATTCCCCTGGTAGCGAACCTCAGGAAGGAAGGTGTACACATTTATCCTTACCTGGACGATCTGCTCATCCAGACCCAGTCAAGAGAAAAGATTGTCAGACCTGAGCAGAATGATATGGTATCTGGGAACCATGGCTTCTTGGTCAACGAGGAGAAGTCAACTAGTCCCAACATGCAGAATAGAGCATCTGGGGGTGCTGATAGATAGCACCTTAGGCAACGCGTACATCCCACTAGCCAGACAGCAGCGCATCAGGTCAATAATACTCCAACTGAATCATCGATCACGAGCAAGACTAAAGCACCTAGCGCAGCTCCCCTGTCTATTGGTCTCGTGCACCAGACAGGTACAATGGGCACGGTTCCATCTTCGGCCCTTGCAGCAGCTTCTGAGACCTGTGCAAGCAGAACTCATGAGAGGTCTCAATCCATGGGTTGTAATACCAAAGGGTTCCTAGAATCAATGTCCTGGTGGTTAGGAACAGACACGTTTGAAACAGGCATCCCACTGACAGAGCCAACACGCACAGTCCTCACGACGGATGCCAGCTTGATGGGATGGGGAGTCCAGATGGGACCCACATCAGTGCAGGGGCTATGGTCTGTGATAGATCGCACCCAGAACATCAACGTCCTCGAATTCAGGGCAGTGAGCCTGGCCCTGCAACAGTTAACCCACGTCATAGGCGAGCAACACAATCTGAAATTGATAAAGGCCCTACATGTAAAAGGGACAGAGAATGTACAGGCAGATTGGTTGAGTCGACAAACATTAGACCCTCACGAATAGCACTTACACCCGGACGTGTTCAAGTCACTTGTAAGGCGCTTTGGACAGCCAGTGATGGACCTGTTTGCGAACAGGACTAACAGGCAAGTACAGAGGTACATGGCGAGAGCTGTGGACGCGCTCAACCAGGATTGGCCAGAGGGCCTTCTGTATGCCTTTCCTCCGATTCCGCTGATATCCAGGACCATAGCCAAGATCATCAGGGAACAGGCGCTGGTGATTTTGGTGGTGCCGTGGTGGCCAAGGAGACCCTGGTTCTCCGATTTAGTGGAACTGAGCTGTAGCCAATCGATGCAGCTACCATTTGAGACCGGATTTGCTCATCTAGGGGTCACTCCTGTACAGCATCACCACCATATTAAGACTGACAGCATGGCTCTTGAGCACGCAGCGTTAAAGGCTCAAGGTTACTCGGAGGCAGTGCTAACCACGTTGCAACAAGCCAGATGTCCAGCCACCAGGAAAGCTTACTCCTCCACATGGAAGACCTTCGCTGGGTGGGTAGATCATAAAGGGATAGACCCGGCTCAAGCAGGGGTGCACACAATCCTACGGTTACTCCAAGATGGTTTGGAAAAAGGGCTAAGACCAAACACACTGGCTCTCCAGGCGGCAGCCATTGCATCGGTCTTAGTCAATTTCATGCTGGAAGGTGTTCCTCATAGACATATTAGACAGTTCTGCGAGCGGCTCGTAACATGTGCCCTCCAGTTGCCCACAGGTGCTCTTCGTGGAGCCTTCACTTAGCCCTAGACACCCTTACCAGAGCCCCGTTTGAGCCGCTTCGGCATGTTTCTTTGTACATGCTGACTATTAAGGTCGTGTTTCTGGTGGTAGTGACCTCAGCCTGCAGGGTTTCTGAGCTGGGGGCACTGTCTATGGAGGACAATTACTGCTCCTTTAAAAACAAGTCTGTCATGCTTAGGGTAGACGAGGCCTTCATTCCAAAGGTGAATTCAATCTTCCGCAGGTCCCAGGAACTAGTCCTGCCGTCCTTTTGCCCCAGGCCCTCTCACCCTAAGGAAAAAGTGTGGTACACCTTGGATGTGAGGAGGGCTCTGAAAATCTATCTGAAAAGGACCCAGGAGTTGAGATCCACCTCAGCCTTGTTTATTAATATCAGGCCTAGTTATGGGGGTAGGAAGGCCTCGAAAGCATTGATTTCCAAGTGGGTTAAACAATGCATCGTGGAAGCCTACAAGGCAAAGAATAAGGTCCTTCCTTTACAGATTTGGGCGCACTCGGTTAGAAGCGCAGCCACTTAATATGCGTTTAAGTCGAGGGCGTCCTATGATGAGATTTGCAGAGCGGCAACTTGGTCCTCTCTGCATACATTTGTTAAGCATTACAAGTTAGATTTGTTTAGGTCCGCTGAAGCGGCGTTTGGCAGGAGGGTCTTGCAGACAATTCTGGAGGTTCCCAGGGCTGTTTGCTCCCACCCATAGTTTTTTGGGCTCAGGTACATCCGGTGCGGAGCACTGACAGGAGACAGAAGGAGAAACAAAAATTGGTCACTTACCTCGGTGAATTTGTTTCTATTCTGTCATACTGTCAGTGCACCGGCCCTCCCTGTCAAACAGCACTGTCGAGATGGGGAGGCTTTTAGGGATGCCCAGTTAGTGTGCAACGTATTAGTTGTCAGTAGGTCTTGTTATTGTTTAGGGAGAAGTAGTTTTGTTTTTATATATTCATCACCTAGGGATCCCCGGGGGGGGGGGCGTGCTTTCACTAACAAGTATAAATAAGACTTTTACAACGAGGTGGAGGCGATCCTCGGCTTGGTTACAGACTGAGGAAGGGCAGCTTCACGCATCCGCAGGAAGTTTTTTCTTCTTCTGCTTCCTATCGGCCATCTGCAGAGCTACCCATGCGGAGCACTGACAGTACGACAGAATAGAAACAAATTCACTGAGGTAGGTGACCAATTTTTGTTTCTGCCCAGTCATTTATGGCCCTTTCTCCCTGGTCACTAAGCGATGCCATATCTGCGACTTCTCAACTTCATGAATGTATCCTGTCTTTCCCTTTGCTCCTCTCCTTTGTCCGTCCTAGACTGTAAACCTCTGGGCAGGGGGGTGCGCTCTCTAATTAATGGTGTTTCAGTGCCAGGTACACTGTTGGTGCTATAGAAATACTAATTATAATTTTGACATTGATTCTGAGACGAAGGGTGGGAGACTGAGCTCACGTTTTCCTTTTCCACTGCTGCGACCACTCAGAGCCTCTGTGGGAAAGGAAACCTTTGAAGCAGTAAAATGCTGCTGAATTCAATTGTACGGAATTTGGATATAAAAGTAGTAGAAATTATTATATTTCAGCATTCCTTTGGTGTGCTGACGATGAGAATAGCTAGTGCTTTCATCAACTAGGGATTGGGATTCCTTTTGTCTGTGACTGGATGATTAAACTCTTCCGTTTCCACTTTCATTTAAGTCAAAAGCCATCCTCTTTCTCACATGCCATATTCCATCCCTCTCCCTGTAATCCATCCTGGGGGGCCACTATGGAGAGGGTGTTCTCTGGCTTCCCCAAGACTGTGGAACTCCTGGCAGAGGCCCGGGTGGCTCCGGACGTCAATGCAAGACCTCTCTGTTCCGCCAAGCTTTTGACAAGAGAGATGGGTGAGAGCAGGGGGTATTATTTTTGGTGAGGGGTTGGGGTGGGGGTTTTAAATGTATTTAATTGACGTCCCTCTCCCCGCTGTGGGGACACTCTGTTTTCCCTCTTTTGTTTTCCCCCCTTTTGTTGTTGTTATGTCTTTTAGATATTATATATTTTATATTGTAAGCTGCCCCGGGTTGTCTTTGGTAGGAGGGGTGGGGTAATATGTTTTTTAAGTAAATAAGTGACCAAGCACCATTTAGGTTGAAGAAAGATTGGGTGAGATACGTTTTGTTAGAAATAATGAGAACATTACACCACATTTGCCCCGTGTGAGCCAGTTGACCATAGTCTATGGGAAAACAACCCTTTCAAGATTTCATTATCATGTTTGCCTTTGAATCCATTTATTATGACTACCACTATTTTTGAGTCCTGAACTTTTCTTGTATGGTTAGGTCTTCTTAGTTCTTCATGCATAATCCTTCCATTATTATTATTATTATTGTTGTTAGTTTCGCACCAGTAGTGTACCTTGCACTGCACAATCAATAATTAGACAGGTCCCTACCCCAAGGGCTTACAATGGGTGATTTCAGACGTTACGGGGCCCGTTGGCCCCGTACCGAAATCAACCCATTCATTCCCCGCCGGGGTCATCCCGTCACGCCATATCAGACGTGCTGGGGGGATCCCGGTGGGGAATCGGGGAGGGGGCAGCGCCGCGCGGCGCAGTGTGTGGCCTCACGGCCCCGCCCCCTCCACGCACCCCGTCCTCCAAGGAGACGAGCGGGCGGCGGGGCCAATGCGGCCACCGCGTCCGGCCGAATGCGCCACGGTCCGGGATCCCGCCGGTGATCCCGGGCCGTGGCAAGCGGCCAGACGTTACTTTTTTTTGGTCCCTGCCGGGGGTCCGTTTGACCACGCTTCCCAGGACATTCCCCCGGCTAGCCCGGGAAGCGTGGTTCAAATTGACCCCTTGTGCAGATTGACCGTGGCGAACATCTGGCGGCCGCCAAACAGACATTCGAGGCACAGTGACCACAGGTGGGTATTCACCATGGTTCACTGTGATCTCGTAACGTCTGAAAATACCCAATCTAAGAAACAGGTGAACATCGGGAGAGACAAGGATACATTCATGCGGTTGAACGGTTGCAGGTACACATGCTTAATAATTTAGTTACAGGGGAGAGATTGAGTGAGGTGGGAAGAAGATGCACTTTCACTCATGATGAGCTAGGGGAAGCCTGATGGAAGAGAGGTTTTCAGGGGGGATTTGAAAGTTGGGAGCAAGCAGAACTAATGTATCCAGGGAGGGAATTACAGGGATGAAGGGCAGCAAGAAAGAAGGGGCAAAAATGTTTAGAGGAGCAAGGGGTTCGCAAGCAGGCTGGGGTGGGGGCAGATGAGCAGACCTCCCAGGCAGAAGTGTGGCAAAATAAAAGAGCAGAGAGATATGGGGGGGCGAGGCCATGAAGAGCCTTGAAGGTGAAGACCAGGAGCTTATGCTGAATGCGTTTCTGTAAAGGGCACTAATGTAGGGCAGAGAAGAGGGGCTGAACGTGGTCAGAGAGATGGGCAAGTTGGATGACTTTGGTGTAAATGGTTGTAAGCCGCCCCGGGCTGTTTTTGCAGGAGGGGCGGGGTATAAATTCTCGAAATAATAAATAAATAAATATAAATGATAGTTCAGTAACATTTTTGGATTGGTTGTCCTCTCCCATTGATGCTCAGTGCTACTGAAGCAGAGTCGAAGTGTTCTTTGGTGTCCAATGTTTAAGACATGGTTTTCTGAAATAGTGCTGACAATGGGTTCATCAGTGGTTCACCCGCATGCAGGTTATGTGCAAGTACCAGGACACAAGTTCTGATCGCTTTCAAAAAACCATGGCTAAACTCTGATCAGAGAAAGTCTTAAACATATTTGTTTTGTGTGGAGCACAATGACTGCGATCCCCAAACCACTTACTCCTCAGTTGCCCCATTAAAGATCTATTGACTACTAAACAAGAGAACATGTAGCTGAGCCATTTGAAATCCTTTTGATACCATCTTATGATTTTTCTTCTGTTTTCCAGCCTGTAATCAGTGTGTCCCAAAGTCACCAATCAGTTATTAACGCAAGAATTCCTTAAGTTAGACATTCTAAATCTGATATAGCTCACCCATCCATCATATAAGATGCCTGCTTTGAAGAAGCTCCAAAATGCCCGTTACTTGGCAAGAAGCTATATTTTTGCCCCAACTTGTAAGTTGCAGAATTGGAAGAGTGAGAGAAAAATGTGAACCTCTTTTGCTTAGAAGGAACTAAAGAGAAGGTTTCTTAACAGAAGAGCAAAATGATATCAAATAGATATGTTCAGTTGCTGTTGGTCTGTCATAAGATCAGCTGGGATGAAAACTGGTTTTAGTCAAGTGATCTCATGCAGTTTGCCCGATGGAAAGTGTAACAATATTGAAAATATGAAAAGAACATAATTGTAACTTGAATGGAAAAACCTCTTCTAGTTGAGGTGGAACTTGTCTCCTATTCAAGTGCTCTGAGAGAAATCACAGCTTGAAAGGTACAGATAATTGAGAGGCATAGGAGCAAAACTCGTTAACTACCTCCTGTAAGTGAAAAATATGGAGCTGTGCCAATTATAATCTGACCTCTTATACTTTGTTTTTGCTTTATTTGTAAACACTTGAAATTGATGAGGTAGATAAGTACATGAGAGTGGAAACCTGATTTTATACATATGAGGAATACTTAAACTCAATTGTGCTAAAACAGAGTATTCTGCGGGGAAAGGTTTGATATATACTTTAGATTTCTTTTCATTAAAATAATTCCTGTCCTTCACCCCTTCAGCTCAGAAAAAGATCTTGACTGAAGTAAGCTGCAAATCTGATTGCTGATAATGTAAGAAAAAACAGTTATATGTAAGGTTATTGGTTACGAAGTACGGGTGTTTTAGGAGACATTCCTGACCGAAATTTGTTAGCTGCTTTGTGAGCAGGAGGGTTGCAGGATAAAAGAAAACTTAAATAAATAAACTTGACATTGTATTTTTGGTTTTATCATTGGAAAAACTAAAAGCACAACTTTATGCAAACTCGCATGCTTCTATAAAAATGAAAGGCAAGATCATTTAGTATTGGCTTACCTTTGTCATGAGCATTGGCTTAGCTCTGTCAGGTAAGTTACAGTGTAAATAATGTAGTACTGCAAAATTAGCCTTGTAGCCAAGACCATGGTCTGGATGGGATTGTCTTCACCAAGGGGCATAGTCATATTCAAGAAAATAAATGAAGTTAAAGCACTGCAACTCCAGTAGCCCCCATGCATATGGAAATTTATGCATGGTTTTGCAGAGTGTTGAATCTATTAGTAATTTCTATGATTCTCTCTTCATTCCAACTGCTAATTGTACTGAAGAGCAGCACTCTGCAGCAATAGTTCAAGGGGATCAGAACTCTCAAGACAAAAACTGTGCAGGGCTACTGCATTCTGTCGTGTGTACAAGATAGAGATGAGGAAGGAACTTCTTGCCCTGAAGGCATTTGTAACTGTTCTCAGAGTCATAACTGAGTTTTGAAGTATTTCACTTCAGAAATTTTTCGTGACATGAAAGGAATGTACCTAAAAATGCTGTTTATGGTTGACATGATTTTGATTGAGATTAAATATAAGAGTTTTGCGCTTTCTGCTTGAGGACTCTTCTGTTCTTTTCTGAGCATAGTATCTAGAGCTTACAGCCATCTCGTCTTGTGTTGAGTCACTCTTAGGTCTTGTAGTTTTGTATTACAGCTTTGCTCGAAATACCATGATCTCGGTTGATCTACAGCCAACCCTATTTTTTGAGCCTTTTAATCCTCCTTGAAAGAAACAAATGGGAAGATGTTCTCCTTTAACTTGAATTCACATTGTTTTAATTAACATTGTTTTAATTGCTTTTAAAGACCTTCCTAAATAATATGAAAGGGATAATAACATAGGAATAATAATAATATAGCTGTCATGCTGGTAGTGAGCTACCCACAATTTAGATTTTCTTGCTCATCATAGTTTTCAGTTTTATGAGTCTAAACGCTATTGTTGGTGAGGCATCTAACAAGTTCATTTGAGGTCCCATACTTTGTACTCCATTTAATTCAACTGACCCATCGTTTATATTTCATTTGTACTGATAGTACAGTTACATTACCAGCATACCCTAAGTGGTCCATCTATTCTGGTACATTTTTGCTGCCCGTTACTTCTGAATGGTGCCTCAGAACCATAGTGAATAGCTGTGGAGATGCTTCCCTCCTCAGGCCACTTTCTTGATTGAAGTCACCATTTATTGTCCCATTTGTTTTCTTTGCTATACACTTTCTGCAGCCATTTAACTATCTTCTCCCACTAGCTTTTGTTTATCTCCCTCTTTCAGGTGTCCTTTTTAAAACTGGGACCTCTGAAAGGAAAAAGCAGTATCATATTAGCTTAATGAAAAACGTGTGAATTTCCATATGCCAGATTTCATCCTAGTCCAGTTCCAGTTGCATGGAGTGATTAATTTGTACAGAAAATACTTGTTCCCTAGAATCTGGATTATACAGTTGCTACCATGCAAGAAGAGGTTAGGCCTCCATGCAGTTCCCATTGTGAAGATTCTTACTCTTAACTTAGGATGTCCCTGGTTCAATCCTCAGCATGATCACACAAGCAGATAGTTTTGGAACTCCCTTCTGGTGGGTGTTCACCTCAGCCCAAATCTTGCCTTCCGATGAAATTGTAAGACCTGGCTTTTCTGCCAGGCATTTGGCAGGGGAGGATGGGATGTGTATGTTGGGGTAAATTTGGGGGGTTTGCACTGTGCATTAAAACTCTATTCATGTGCAAAATAAAAACAGTTTTAATGTTTTATACGTTTCGTATTTACACTGTTTTTATTGTGAATTTTGTGAGCCACGTTGAGGAGCGGGGTAAAAGTGCACAAATAAATAGTTTTAATGTTCCATATCATTGTTTCTTTCTCCCCTGCCTACTTTCTTGGTAATACTGCAAGGTGTGACAAGAATCTAACATAAACAGACTTCTAAAGACAGGGATTTCTTAACTTTTTCTTATATCAGGAGAATTCAAATCAATCTACAGAAGTTCTTAATCACTGCTGATAATAAAGAAATAGAAGCTTATAAAACACTAAATATTCTCTTTAGTAACTGGGTGGCCCCTGTAAACATTGCATGGTTTCTTCGTCCTCTTTTAAAGATGAAAATAGTTTGAATTATTTGCTCATATCAATGTTAATATCTCTCTCGAGATCTAGTCAGTCTAGTTAGATATCTGAAACAAGAAGATGAAATGGGAGCTTCAGTGTAGGTTATACATCTTGTTATCCTTTAAGCTCTCCTTTGAGCAGAGGATATAGTGGGAATGATGATCGGGTTTCCTCAGCTCAACTTTTGTTCAGCTCAGTTGGACTTTCCACCAAATAAGATATTAACAACAGCAGTGAGGTCAAGCCTTGTTTTTCTATGCCCAATATTTAAAATATCAGAAGTATGTGTCCTTGCTTGATAAATAAGACATGCATATTATATATATCTACCCATGAAACAAAAGACTGCAAGTTGCTTTTCAACAGGGGACAGCATTAATCTTGAGGACTGAAATTTCTGATGCCAGATTCAGGGAATCATTTTTGCATCTATATTTAAAAAGTCAAATCACACAGCTACAAATCAAGCAACATCTTGGTACAATAGTTTTATCTCCAGCACAAAATTGAGTTTCATGTTGATTTTATAATTTAGATTCATACAAAAAGCAATCTGGATGAAAGAGTACTGTAATCTCTCTCAATCTCAAACCCAGAAATATTTTCATTGTTTTTATGGTAGATTAAAAACATCCCAAACCAGTAGTGATTGGCATCTTGAAATCAGCTGACAATGTAATGCCTGTCACAACTTTGTGCTTAAATCAATTCACTGCTACAATTTCGCTAGACATCTGTTGATACATATATTCCATGCTTTAAACTCCCCCTCCCCCTTTTTTTTATTCTGTACTAAGCCAAAATTGTTCACTTTTGAGTGAACACTTTCTAGAGTTTCATAAGCTACTGCATTTTCAAATATTTCCTCATGACTTAACATCTCTCATCCATGGAATAAAAAGCATCGTCCCTAATAAAACTAACATTAAATGTTTTAGTGCATGACTCAGCGCTAGGGGGGGAAATGCATTAACATTTCTTTAAAACACCCACCCTAACCCCTAAAACGATCCAGCCATACGCCATCCCCACCTGTTAAACGCTTTGCCAAATAGAAAGTTTTTACATGCCTCTGCAATATGCTCAGGCTCTGACAGACCTTAGGGGGAAGGAAGTTCCACAATACTGGACCAGTGACTGAGAACCCCTCTTTGCATTCCCACAAGAGAGCGTTCACTCCCAGCTGACTGCAAGGGTTGTGGTGGAGCATAGTAGCATAAGTCAGATATGTGGGGCCTGGGCTTTTTAAGGCTATAAAGGTCAAAACCAGCACCATGAATTGTGCCTGGAAAGCTCTAGGTAGCCAGTGCAGACTGTAAAGCACAGGTGTAATGTGCTCACGGCTTCATGTCCCCGAAAGAAACTGGGCCACCACGTGCTGCTCCAGTTGCAACTTCTGAACAGTCATCACAGGCAGCCCCATGTAAAGCGCATTGCAGTGAGGTAACCAAGGTATGAATGATGAGGGCCAGATCTGAATCAGGAAGAAAGGACTGCAGCCTCCTCACCAGATGGAGTTGGTAAAAAGCACTCCTGGTCACTGCTGCAACTGGTGTTCCTGATGCAGCAAGGGATCCAGAAGCACTCCAAGGCTGCGAACCTGGATAACCAGAGGGGGCAGGACCCTGTCAGTGACACGAGTCCCAATCCCCCCTCCAAGTCAGCCAGCCATCATCACTTCAGTCTTGTCTGGATTCAGAAACTTCTGGATTATGAAAATGCTCTGATATATCGAAGATGAGAATCCTTTTAGGCACCTTGAAGTACAAAGAGATGTTACGAATATTAGAAGAGCTTTGGTGGCATGAATAGACACAGTAAGGTGCAAGACAATTATTCTTAAGATTGCTTAAAAAGATTATCCGTCAGAGGTTGCCCAAATGAGTGGTATTCCCACTCTACAGGGAGAGAGGATTTTCTGACACATTAGCAGAAGTCAAAATCTGGGAATTGAAAACACTCCTCTTAGTGGTCAGACATGGTGAACATGAACAGATTGAAGGAATTGGAGAGAGAGGTGAACATGTTTTTGAAGCTTACTGATTGAGTATCTTTGTACAGTTGGATGCAGATGGAAGAGTCAGGCTGATTTGCTGAACCTTTGTAAAATACCTTCTGCTCCTCTAAAAATAATGAAAGTACATGGTAAAGAAATTAGTGCCTTTCAACATAAAATCTTGAGGGAAGTCACCAGTAGCTGAAGTACCATGCATATACAGCAGCTTGGAAAGCAGTAGATGGGACACACTGAAATGACTCCACCAAGGCAAGGTGCTAACTCTTGACCCCCTTAAAAATTGCTCTCTCAAGCGGTCTTTCACTGGCAAATGTAGTTCATGCTCTTGCAAGACTAGTGGTGGTAGCAACAGTTGTGGACAGATTATACCTAGCTAGTCTTTCTTGTGAGTCATGCGACAATCGTAGTCTTGTATATAAATTTATACAGTAATGTGTTTAACTAAATTTATACCCCATCATTCTCCTAGAGCTCAGGGTGTCTGAGTGCACGATGATATTCATTGTATAAGAATCAGTTAACTGAAATCCAAGCTGCTTTTTCCACTTAGTGTAAAATAATTGAGGAGAACATATATGTACACATAAAATGGCTCCTTGTTGAATTTGTTTTTGTTTTATTTTTTAATGGAAATGTAGCAAATTAAGGACTCCTTGCTGATACAATACATTAAACGTTCCTATATTCCAAAGTCGGGTAAAATCTCTCATTTTCTAGCTCTTACTGCGGTCACATTTCTGCTATTTGTTGTTTCACAAAAACACCCTTTCGGTGTTATTATTACTTGACTTGGTTTTCCTTAATACTAAGTATTTTTTTAAATAGTGTAGATCAACTTAGCTAGGTAACAATCACATATGAAACCCGAAATGATGTACTTTATTACATGTACAGTAAGGGTATAAAAGATACAAGAGTATTAATGACAGCAAAGTTACCGTTTTAAATGGGAGCTGCGTGTAGGTAATCTGCATAATAGATATTTTAAGAAACTTTACACTTGGTTGTGGCACATAGGATTGTTTTTCAGTTTACTGTATTAAAGAATGTCTCTGTTTCCTACCAGCATGATGTTTAGAATTGCAGTAAGATGGTAGGAGATTAGCCACAAATATGGACTATCGTGCAAGCCCTAGAGATTTAGTTAATCTGACCTAGATGTGCTTTTGATGATTGAGACCTGTTATATGTGAAAACACTTCTCAATTTCAAAATGAATCAGAAGAATATCCACTATATAACTCAGCTGTCCTTGTAGTGACAAGCACATCAATCATTTCTGAACAGAGAAGGATTTACTATATAAAGTTTTCAGCTTTGAAGCTGTTTAGATCATTGGCATTTGGATCAACGATGATATTGAAAGTTGTAAGTGAATGCAGCATTTGCATTTTGCCATGTCACAAAGAGGATTAACTTTGGATGGAAGTAACATACTTTTTTCCCTTTTTTAATTTCCAAGGGCCGGTTGTATAAGACGTTAATTCTTGTTTGTCCAGTTTTCACTGTTTGTTCACATGACACTACTTAGTAGATCTTTAAATGAGAAAAGCGTTGCACAGATGCATATTAAAACCTGAATCTGTGTGAATTGTCATGTAGTTTCATTCTGCACATAGTCACTTGCCGTTGTGATGTACATTTTAAAGTAATATGCACTGAAACATGTACAAGAGATGACTGTCTCTGGGTAACTGTATCCTTTAGAAGATTATCCTGCTGTTTCCTCTGAACTTATTGATTAGAACTGAAATAAATTTTCTCTGCAAATGACAAATCTCAGTAATTCAACGTAGTCAAATTCAGTTTGCAAAGTAAAAATTTAACATTGAGTGAACTTGTTTTGTTGTGAAACTTGTTGCCAGAGGATGTTAAGACCTATAGTAAAACTGGATTTAAAGAAGAATTGGATACGTTCCTAGAAGATAGATCCATACATGGCTGCTATTCAAGGTGGTCCTAGAACATAACGTCTAACCTTTGTGAGCTGGGAGTAAATAGCAGGGAATTGATCACTCCTTTATTATCTGTTGTGTACTTCTCCAAAGCGACCAGAGATGGCCGCTCTGAGACCGGTCCTGGGCTGGATGGACTATTGGCCTGACCCAGTATGTCACTGCCTACATTCCCCTCAACCCCTGGACTCTCAACCCCTGGACTCTGAAATGAAAATGGTCTTTTTAGTGCATCTGTCACTTTCAGGAACCCTGGTCTAGATGGTTTTAAAACACCACTTATAACCTGCAGCAGCAGATCAGGGCTCTCCCCTTTCCCACCTGTTCCCTTCTGCCAGAGCCCATGCTTATTGGATTTTGGAGAGTGCACCCCTGCACTCTTCTCTCTGCCTCCCTTCCCCTGCACATGGTTGGAGTAGTGGGGAGGCATGTGAGGTTACAGTCTGCCTGACTGCCCTGACTTGCCACCTTCCTTCTCAGAGCTCAGGCTTGCCTCATTGTGATGTCCCCACCCGGTATCTTTCCTCATTCCCTCTTACCAGGGAACCAGAACTTTGTTCTGAAAAACTCTCTCCCCCACCCCCCAGAACTCTGTCCAAAGCACGGAAACCAGAGTTGCATTTTATGCTTTCCTTGCTGGATCCAAGGTGCATGGTCACTCTCAATATTTTGCATTAGTTTACAGGGCTATTGTAATCTGAATCACGTGAAACGGTGTGTTGCTTTGCATGAGCGTCCTCTTTCTTGTCACAGGGAGGTTTGGAATAAGTCTTGCAAACAGCTGCAGACAAGAGCCATCTTGAGATCAAAGCAAAACATATCTACCATTGAACAGAATGATTGAAAATAATATTTCTTCTTTGGCTCCGGGATTGTCACCTATGGGAGATCACGTTCCCATGTGTCTGGTTTGGAGTACTTGCCTCTTTAAGAGCTTCCAGATAGAATGATTCTGGAATCTCGCTCAGCAGCAGCCTCTTCCATTTCCAGATCCTTCTCCTTTGTAGAGTCTCAATCCCGCCAAGAGCAGCCTACTGAGGCGGCCTCCACCCATCAACCAAATTCATTGATAGTCATCACTTTAACAACATGACCCCTCCAGATGCCCAGCTGTGGGATTCTTCACATAATGAGGTGAATAGTGCAACAGTTTCTGACCAGGAGAACGGTTACCACCTCTGTCCGACAGCATCTCAAACTCTTCATCAGTGATCTCCACTGAGGGACATGCGCAGGTTCCAGGCCATGATGAGAAACCTCACCACAGCTCTACCTAAGATACCGGCCAACGTCATGAGAAAAAGGTCCTCTGGACTGGCATTTAGAATCCTTGCTGGAGGAGATTCAGACCACATTATGCTACCAATTTTCTTTCAGCTCCTTTGAACCAACCAAGGTAGCCTGGGCTAATCCATCCTTGGCTCCGCCTATTAGTAACCTCGCCAACTCTTTATATCCTGTCTCACGTACCACCGACATGTTTACTCACCACCCGGCACTGAATTCTATGGGTCGTGGCAGTATCTAAGCCACAGGCAGGAATTGTCAAGACAACCCCCTCAGATAGGTTAGGATGCCATCTGGATGTCATACGCAAGAAGTCTCTCAGCCTGCACCTTGTCACTCAGAACCAGCTGAATTGAAGGCCCTACAGACTGAGGGCTCGCAGTTGTCTCAGTTCCAGCTGACCTTGGCGATGCATGTCGTTGAATGTGCTATCAGTGACATCACAGCTGTAGTTAGTATATGACAGCACGCTTGGCTCTGGTCAGTAGCCCGAACGCTGGAAAACAAGGCCAGATTAGAAGATTTCCCATTCAAAGAGGATGGGCTCTTCTTGGAGAAAACTGATGAAACTCTTCAGAAAAATTAAAGAAACTTCTCGGACCGCCAAGACATAGGGTATAGTCACCAGGCTTCAACGTTCTTACCAATCTACTGCATCAGTGACCTACTACTAACAGCATAGGCTGCCATCCTTCCACTCCAGAAGGTTTTTTGCCACCTCAGCACCAGTCTCAAAAGTCCTGCTAATATCAGACCAACCGCCGTCGCTTTAACAAGCCAAGACCCAAACAGAGAAATATCAATTCAAAACAAGGGGCCGGGCCTCGGTCAAGGGTTTGAGCCCTCGGAGGTCAAGTGCTGTAGCCAAGATGCTCTTCTGTTCAAGGACAGACTATTTCCATTCTATCATGCAGCCTGGTCCTCCATCACCTCTGATAGATGAGTCCTTGAAATTGTGAACCAGGGATATGCCATACAATTCCAATCCCTTCCCCCTACCCTTCCCCACCCTCCCCCGTCCCTCTTAAGGGACCGCCCTCACACGACATCCTTATTAAATGAGGTGAGTTCCCTTTTAGGTAAAGGGGCCATTGAGAAACTTTCTCTCCATAACCTCTGATGTGGTTTTTACTCGCACTACATCCTTGTTGACCAGAGAGACAGAGGAAAAGGACCCAACCTAGACTGTCGCCACCTCAACCATTTTGTCAGACAATTTATGTTCCGTGTGGCATCCCTGCAAACCAGCCTCCCTGCCCTCCACCATCACTCTTGGTTTGTGGCACATGACCTCCAAAACTCCTATTTCCATATCTAAGTCTGGAAATCTCACAGCAGATAACTCTGTTTTCTTGTAGGTACTCACTGTTTCCAATACACTGTGCTTTCCTTCGGCCTGTCCACAGTGCTGAGGGTGTTTACAAAATGCATGGCTCCAGTAGCTGCAGACCTCAGGAAACGGGGTGGCTGTTTTTCCTTATTTGGACAAGTGGCTCATCGTCGCTAATTCTGCTGCAGAACTACGCAACAGCGTGGATATCTGTTTCCCTTTTCAACAGACTGGGCCTCCTAATAAACTACATCAAGTTCCACCCTGTACAGTGCCTACAGTTCATTGGGGCGGTACTGGACACCACTCAAGCCAGAGCCTGGCTTCCTGAGGACAGATTTCAACAAATCTGCCGCCTCCTTCACCAACTTCACTGCAGCCCTTCCAGACTGATGCTGTTCTTCCTTCACCTGATGGGGCTCATGGCATCGGCTACAGTAGTGACACTGCATGCCCGCCTAAAGCTCCGCCCGTTACAGTACTAGCTGAGAGATAGATACTTGCCCAACCAGGACAGCATGTGCGGAATTCTTAGTGTCACACCACAGGTTCTCAGGTCTCTAGATTGGCGCATCTCCCCCAGCAATGTCCTCGCAGGGACACTGTTCCAACAGTCTGATCCATCTGTATTCATCACCATGGACGCCTCGCTGGATGGCTGGGGAGCCCACTTGCAAAGGCCTTTCCACTCAGGGCCGTTGGTCACCGGAAGAGACTTAACTCCACATCAATGTTCTGGAGTTAAGGGCCATCCGTCTCACCCTACAGATCCTTAGTTGTTGTTTGTTTGTTACTTTATTAACATTTATATAGCGCCAGCAGTGTACCTGGCACTTTACAAAGTAATAAAATAGACACGGTCCCTGCCCCTTGGGCTTACAATCTGAGAGACAGGAGCTGGGGGAGAGACATAGGGAGGGGAACAGAGGGAGAGACAAGGGGTCTAACATTCATGAAGATGCGAGGTCTCAAGTGCACGTACTTGGCTTGGTTACGATGAGAATGACAGCAGGCAGGTCCATGTTGCAAGGATAAGGGTAAACCGATCGTAGGTATAGGAATAGTGGCTCAGCAGGATAAAGAGTCAGACAGAGCAGAGCGAAAGAGGTGAGTTTTAAGGAGAGATTTGAAGGTATGAAGGGAGGGGGCAAGGCGGATGTGGACAGGGAGGGAGTTCCAGGCATGGGGGGCAGCAAGTGAGAAGGGACGAAGGCGCTTAGGGGAGCAGGGAAGGCGTGGAAGGGTGAGAGAAGGGACAGAGGAGGAGCGAAGTGCACGGGCTGGAGTATGGAGGGCGATAAGTGCAGAGAGGTAGGGGGGAGCAAGGTTGTGAAGAGCTTTATAGGTGAAGACTAGGAGCTTGTGCAGGATTCGTTCAGGAAGGGGAAGCCAGTGAAGCGAAGAGAGGAGGGGCTGCACATGGTCGAAGCGACTGGCGAGGTAGATGACCCTGGCAGCAGAGTTTTGGACAGAGATGAGGGGAGAAAGGTGAGACCGGGGAAGGCCAGTGAGAAGGAGGTTACAGTAATCGAGGCGAGAGATGACCAGAGCATGAACAAGAGTTTTGGCAGACGAGACAGAGAGAAAAGGGCGAATCTTAGCAATGTTATGGAGGGAGAAGCGACAGGATTTAGCAACAGAGTCAATGTAGGGTTTAAAAGAAAGGGGTGAGTCAAAGATGAAGCCTAGGCTACGGGCTTGGGGGACAGGCAGGATGGTGACTCCATCAATAGTTATTGACAGTGAGGAAGGAGAGGAAGGATGAGGGGGGAAGATAAGGAGTTCAGTTTTAGCCATGTTGAGTTTGAGTTGACGTTGAGACATCCAGGTAGAGATGTCAGAGAGACAGTTGATGAGACGAGCTTGAACAGAGGGAGAGAGAGAGGGAGTAGAGAGATAGAGTTGAGTGTCATCAGCATAGAGGTGGTATTGGAAGCCATGGGAGGCAATGAGTTTGCCTAAGGATGAGGTATAGATCGAGAAGAGGAGAGGGCCAAGAACAGAGCCTTGAGGAACACCAACTGAGAGGGGGAAGGAGGAGGAGGCGGAGTTGGAGAGAGACACATTAAAGGAGCGGTCAGAGAGGTAGGAGGAGAACCAGTTATGGACAGAGCCACAAAAGCCAAGGGAGTGAAGGGAATCCAGCAAGAGTGAGTGGTCAACAGTATCGAAGGCAGCAGAGAGATCAAGGAGGACAAGAATGGAATAGAGACGTTTAGATTTAGCCACCAGAAGATCATTGGTGATCTTAGCGAGAGCAGTTTCAGTAGAATGAAGGGGGCGGAAGCCAGATTGGAGGGGGTCAAGGGAGGAGTTGGAGGATAGGAAGTCAAGGCAGCGGGAGTAGACAACACGTTCAAGCAGCTTGGAAGCAAAAGGAAGGAGTGAGACAGGACGATAGCTAGAAGGGTCAGAGGGGTCAAGAGTGGACTTTTTGAGAATAGGAGAGACTGTGGCATGTTTGAAGGCAGAAGGGAAAGAGCCAGTAGAGAGGGAGAGGTTGATGATGTGCAGGAAGGAAGGGGCGACAGTGGGAGTAATGGAGGTGAGGAGGCGGGAAGGAATGGGATCAAGGGGGCAAGTGGAAGGGTTGGAGGAGGAGAGCAGAGAGGAGATTTCCTTAAGGGAGGCAGGGGAGAAGGAGGACATGAGAGAAGGAGGGGGAGGAGGGAGAGGGGTGGGAGTGGGAAGAGAGGAGTGGGAAGCGATGTCGAGGCGGATCTTGTCTATCTTGGAGGTGAAGAAGGAGGCAAGATCCTGAGCAGAAAGGGAAGAAGGAGGGGGAGGACAGGGAGGCTTGAGGAGGGAGTCAAAGGTAGAGAACAGGCGGCGAGGGTCCCGAGAACAGGACTCAATGCGGGAGGCATAGTAGTGTTGTCTAGCAAGGGAGATAGCAGAAGTAAGGGTGGAGAGACAGAATTTGAAGTGAAGGAAGTCAGCGTGAGAATGGGATTTGCGCCAGAGTCGTTCAGCAGCACGAGTGCAAGAACGGAGGTGGCGGATACTAGGGGTGAGCCAAGGACGGGGGTTGTGGGAGAAGGCAGGGCGGGAAGAGAGAGGGGCATGGGAGTCAAGTGTGGAGGAGAGAGAGGCGTTGAGAGCAGAGACAGCGGAGTCAGGGGAGGAGGAAGAGAAGACTGTAGGAAGAAGGGGAGAGAGAGAGGAGGCAAAGTCCAGGGGATCAATAGCTTGAAGGTCACGGAAGGGGCGTAGAGAAGGGGAAGAGGAGGGGGGACAGTGGGAAATGTTGAAAGAGGCAAGGAAGTGGTCTGATATAGGATGAGGATTGAAGGAGAGATCAGCAACAGAGCAGTTTCTAGAGAGGACAAGATCAAGAGAATGGCCATTAATATGGGTGGGGGAGTTGGTCCAAAGGTGGAGGTTGAAGGAGGAGACTAGGGAGTGGAAGCAAGAGACTGAGGGCTGAGATGGGTCATCAACATGAATGTTGAAGTCACTAAGGATGAGAGTGGGGATATCAACAGAGAGGAGGAAGGTGAGCCAAGACTCCAAGTCCGAGAGAAAGGAAGAGAGAGGGCCAGGGGGACGGTAGATGACAGCAACACGTAGATGGAGGGGGGAGTAGAGGCGCATGGAGTGAGCCTCAAAGGTATGGAAGGAGAGGGGGGGTGAGGAGAAATTGGTTGGAATTGACAGGATTTAGCAAGAAGGAGGCCCACCCCACCACCCCGTCCTTCAGGGCGGGGCTGGTGAGAGAAGGAGAGGCCCCCACAGGAGAGGGTAGCAGGCGTGGCAGAGTCCGAGGGAGTGATCCAAGTTTCAGTAAGGGCAAGGAGCTGGAGGGAGCAAGAAAGGAAAAGATCATGGATATAGGGAGCTTTACTGATAGATGAGCGACCATTCCAGAGGGAGCAGAAAAATGGTAGTTGATGAGGGGGGAGGCAAGGAATAGGGATAAGATTGGGAGGAGGGGGGCGTCGTGGTAGGCTAGAGACAGGAGGAGTGGAAGGGAAGCAAGGAGAGAAGGTAGCCAAGGGAGAAAAGGATGTATGGGGGAGGCTAGAGAGTGGTGATCGGTTGTGGGGAGGAAGAAGCAGGGAGGAGAAAAGTAGAGGAAGAAAAAGATGGACAGGAAGAGGAGAAGGGGAGGAGGGAAAGAAAAGGCGAGAAAATAGGGCAGGCATGTTAGTGATTAAGATAGGAGGGGAAAATACAGTAGAAAAGAAATGGAGAAAAGTAGCTGTAAAGTGCGCGCCGTTAGTTCTTTCATTCCTGGCAAACACATTCAAGTCATATCAGACAACATGACGGCAGCGTATTATCTCATCCAGCAGGGGGGAGCCGGGTCCAAGTCCCTTATCAACAAAGCGATGCAGACTTAGTATTGGTGTCTGGAGTGACTCCGACAGCGATTCATCTTACCGGAGAGGAGAATGTTATAACTGACCAGTATTCAGAACTCCCTGCCAAATTCACAAGTGGGCCTTGTCCAACCAGATCATCCATTAGATATTCAACAAATGGGGTACCCCCACAGAACTATTCACATTGGAGCTCAGCGGCAAGCTACCATGCTTCTGCAGCCGGGGGGGCGGGGTCGAGCAAAAGGATTGATCTCCAATGCCTTCACCATTTGATGGCACAACCTATTCACTTATGCATACACACCCCACACACCCCAGTGGCAAAAACACTTTACAGAGTCTGCAGAGAGCACACCTGCATGATCCTCATAGCTCCAGAGTGGCCCAGACAGATTTGGTTTTCCCCACTCCAGTCCATGGCTTCACACACGTGGCCTTTACCGTTTCATATCTACTTTCTCATGCAGCACAATGGCACCCTGCTTTACACAGACCTACACCCGCTCCATTTGACGGCATGGTTTATACCCTAAGGCATCCAGACAATCAATTACCAGATCTCTTGAGAGAAGTCCTTATGAACTCCAGAAAGTTCTCCACTCAAACTATAGCTTTAAGTGGAACAGTTTTCAGAAATGGTGCAATTCTAACGGCCTGGACATCCAGCACTTATTTTGGCAGTTATCCTTGGCTGTCTTCTTCATCTTAAACAGCTGGGGCTTTCCATCTTTACAGTCAAAGTTTACCTAGCTGCTCTTTCCGCCCATCTGCAGGGTCCTGAGGGTTCACGCCATTTCTCAGAGCCTCTACCTCAAGCATTTCTCAAGGGTGTAAACAACTTGTATCCTCCTCCCCCCCCCCCCCCAAATAGGATTCCTACTCCTCAATGGGACCTCACTTTGGTACTTTCTAGACTGACCGAACCCCCATTTGAACCATTGTCTACTGTATCCCTGTTTTACTTATCCTGCATGGTAGTTTTCCTAGTTGCAGTGAGCTCGGCACATAGTCTCTGAGCTGCCTGCCTGAAGGTCTTCTCCCCCATACCTGCTGCTTATGTTTAAGAATAAAGTCCAACTACGAATGGACCCTGCATTTCATGCTAAAGTCGTGTCTGCTTCTCACCTCAACCAACCCATCACCCTACCTACCTTTTTTCCCAGACCACATAAGTGTCATTTGGAGGATTCACTCCATACTTTGAATGTAAGAAGAGCGTTAGCCTTCTATCTTGACAGAACTAAATCATTCCCTAAGACTGACTCTCCTTTTGTGTCAGTGGGTGGAAGTTCTGTTGGAAACCTGCTTTTGTAAGCGACTGTCAAAAATAATCTTTTCCTGCATCACAACCTGCTACACACTAGTGGGTAGGCATCCCCTCCGGGTCTATGAGCCCATTCCACAAGAGCTATGGCCTCCACCACAGCTGCCTTCCACTGTATCCTGATAAAGGACACCTGCAAAGTGGCAACCTGGACATGTTCACTACACCCTCAGCCTGACAAGAAGAGCGGAATGTTCATTCGGTAGAGTAGAACTTTTGGCTGTTTTTCCTTGAAACAGCTCCAACCACCATCACCAGGTAACGGACTTTTCAATAACTGCTGTCATGGAGCCCCTCGGAAAAAGAAATAAAAGGTTACTTACCGTAACTTAGTTCTTCGACATTGTTTCGTGCATTCTCACCACCCACCCACCTTCCCCTCAGCTGGTTGGGCACGGCTGTGTTCTTCCAGCTAGGTTTACTTGGGAGCTGGAGTAATAGGCTCCACCTCCTCCTTTTATACTCCTTACTATCCCGGTGGGAAGGAGGGGATGAGCAAGAAGCTTTCAGAAGCTTTCTATCTGGAAGCTTTGGACTGCTCTTAAAGAGGCAAGCACTCCGAACCAGACAAGTGGTCACGTGATCTCAAATAGGTGAGAATACATGGAGCCATCTCGAAGAACTAAATTACATAAGTAACCTTTATTTAATGAACCTATGTCAGCAAGTAATAGATGCCATGGTTTTGTGTGGGAGAAATGGAAATAATAGAATGTGTTAGTTGCAGTAAAACTGAGGGATTCTTTCTGCAGAATCTGAGAGCTGCTTGAATACAGAATCGCTATAGCTACAACATCCCCAACAGATGGTTGACCAGCCTTTTTGAGAACCTCTAGTGACTGAAAACTATGGCCTCCCGAGGCAGCTGCTGTCATGCCTCCCCTTAATCTTTTCTTTGCTAGGTTAAACATACCCAGTTCCTTCAACTTTTCCTCATAAATTGTGCTTACACAGACCTTTTATGTCCTTCTAAAAATAAATCCACCAAAACTGGACACAATGTTCTGGATAAGGTCTTGCCAGTGCTGAATAGAATGGAATTATTACGTTATACTGCCACATACCACCCATTCCATGGGGTCATCATGGACCTTAGCCTATAATGACCCCCACACATTAACCAAAAATCCCCACTGGACCAACTGCTGCAGGGGGCAGCAGCAAAGCCAATTGACCATCTCCTACCCCAGAGTGGATACCCAAGGCAGCCTCCAATCGCCGTCTCAATTCAGCCAAATAAACCTTGTTCCTTTGCTTAGATAAATGGACCCCATCTTTCGTAAATAATTTCTCCATTTAAAATTTTATATCCGGGTAATAGATGACATATCCCCCCATAACTCTCATCCATTTACCAACAGTCCTATTAACCTTTTGACAAGCTCAATCTGTGCAAGCTGGGTGCATTGCCCCAGACCACATTCTTCTGGGTAACATTGACCCAAACAAGCTGGATTATCTGTGCCACCCACTTTATCTTCCACAATTGCAGAAATCAGCTCAAGGCCAGACATACCCATCACGTCGTTCTCACGTAAGTGAATGACAATCGGGCTGCACACCCTCAAGCTTAGGCTCTAATCAAGGGAGCAGTTAAACCCCTAAACTCAAACCATGTTATCAGTTGGGTGAATGGTTCCTCGGGGCGGGATGTGGAGGCCATATTTGTGGATACCGTAAATGACTGATTCCTACAACAACTGGTTCTGGAGCCAATGAGAGGAGGAGCTATTCTAGACCTAGTCCTGAGTGACATGCAGGATCTGGTGCAAGGAGTAACTGTGGCAGAGCCACTAGGCAATAGCGATCATAATATGACACATTTGACAATTTCTGGTGGGAGAAAGACAAACAAAAGTACAGCAGTAGCATTTAACTTTAAAAAGGGAGACTATGACAAAATGAGGAAACTAGTGAAAAAGAAACTAAAAAGCACAGTAGCAAGGGCTACAAGTTTGCAAGAGACGTGGAGGCTGTTTAAAAGCACCCTTCTTGAAGCTCAGATTAAATGCATCCCGCAAGTTAAAGGAAGCAGGAAGACCAAAAGTCTTCCGCTATGGCTAAAAGGGGAGATGAAGGAGGCTGTTAGAGCCAAAAAGACATCCTTTAAGAAATGGAAGGCTAGTCCCAATGAAAATAATACGAAAGAGCATAAACACTGGCAACATAAATGTAAAGTGTTAATAATGCAGGCCAAGAGAGATTTTGAAGGGAGGCGTACTAAAGAGGCAAAAACAAGCAACACGAACTTTTTCAAATACATCAGAAGCAAGAAGCCAGCTACGGAGTCAGTTGGGCCATTCGATGACAAGGGAGTAAAAGGGGCACTCAGAGATAAGGACATTGCAGAGAAACTGAATCAGTTCTTTGCATCAGTCTTCACTGCGGAGGATTTTGGGGAGGTACCCACGCCGGATCCTTGCTTTGTGTGTGAGGAATTGGAAGAGCTGTTACAAATCAATGTGACGTTGGAGGATGTTTTAGGGCAAATTAACAAACTCAGGACTAACAAGCCAGATGGCATTTACCCCAGAGTTCTGAAGGAACTCAAAATGAAATCTCAGACATACTGTTAGTAATTTGTAACCTGTCACTAAAATCTGCCACTGTACCCGAGGACTGGAGGGTGGCAAATGTAACCCTGATATTTAAAAAGGGATCCAGAGGCGGTCCTGGAAACTACAGACCAGTAAGCTTGACGTCTGTGTCGGGCAAAATGGTAGAAACCATTATTAACAACAGAATTACAGGGCATGTTGACAAACATGGCTTAATGGGGAAAAGTCAACACGGATTTAGTAAAGGTAAGTCATGCCTCACTAACCTGTTGGAATTCTCTGAAGGTGTAAATAAGCAAGTGGACAAGGGAGACCCGGTAGATATAGTGTACCTGGATTTCCGGAAAGCATTTGATAAGGTCCCTCACGAGAGACTCTTGAGAAAATTAAAAAGTCATGGGATAGGAGATAGTGTCTTACTATGGATCAGAAATTGGTTGAAAGTTAGAAAGCAAAGGGTTGGACTAAATGGTCAGTTTTCACAATGGAGAGATGTAAAAAGTGGTGTGCCTCAGGGATCTGTATTGGGGACCAGTGCTGTTTAATGTATTCATTAATGATTTGGAAAAGGGTGTTGCGAGTGAGGTGATCAAGTTTTCAGACGACACCAACTTACACAAGGTAGTTAAAACACGAGTAGACCGTGAGGAACTGCAGCAGGATCTTACGACACTGGATGCCTGGGCAAATGAGATTTAACATGGACAAGTGCAAAGTGATGCACGTAGGGAAAAATAATCCAAACTATGTGTACACAATGCTGGGTACTAAGCTAGGAGTTAGCACTCAGGAAAGGATCTGGGGGTGGTTGTGGACAATACAATGAAATCCACAGCGCAGTGCATAGCTGCAGTCAGAAAAACAAACCTAATGTTAGGAATTACTCAGAAGGGGATAGAGAATAAAACTGAGGATGTCATAATGCGCCTCTACAAATCAATAGTGCGACCGCACCTCGAATATTGTGTGTAGTTCTGGTCGCCGCATCTCAAAGATATAGCTAAACTAGAAAAGGTACAGAGAAGGGCAACAAAAATGATCAAGAGCATGGAAGCGCTCCCATATGAGGAGAGGCTTGGTAGGTTGGGGCTTTTCAGCTTGGAGAAGAGACGACTGAGGAGATATGATAGAGGTCTATAAAATCATGAGCGGTGTGGAACTAATAAACAAGAATAAGTTATTTACCCTCTCGGCTAGTACTAGAACTAGGGGACACTCCATGAAACTCATGGGTGGCAAGTTTAAAACAAAAGAAAATATTTTTTTCACTCAGCGTATAATTGGGTTGTGGAATCTAATATCAGAGGCTGTGGTACGGGCCAGTACTATAGCAGAGTTTAAAAGAGGTTTGGACACGTTTCTGGAAATTAGGTCTGTTAGCGAGACAGGATCAGGGAACATGACGGGAGCTGGGGGTCAACAACAGGAAATGAATCCCCCATTGAGACCTATTGGCTCCCAAGCCACCGTGATTGGCCACTGTCGGAGACAGGATGCTGGGCTAGATGAACGATTGGTCTGACCCAGTATGACACTTAGGTTCTTACATTAACAAACCCTGAAAGACAGATCACCACCCCCCACCCCCGTAGGGTCTTATATATCTTCTATAAACCCAAATCGACAGCAGCCAATTGCTTGAATCTGCTCAACAGAAAAACCAGCTGCTGCAGCAGTGGTAACATCCCCTGTCCGAAAGGAATGTGACCCAAATTCCTCTGGAGGAAGGCCCAAGCTAATTAAAGCCTTCTGGCAAACCCCAGGGAACTGATAATGGGTCCAAGGAGTGCCGTCAGAATGCACCAACAGCAGGACAGGCCATACTGGTCACATCACCAAGTAACTTCGTATTGCTATGCCTGGGCAAAGTGCCGGATTTGCTGACACAGGCAAATGAAGAGTGGACCCTCTCCTCCTCTGATGTTTTCGAATGCCTGAGTTGAATCACCAAAATCTGACCCTCCCTACTTCCATTTTGCACAACTAATGCCTGCCCAGTCGGGCATCTACGAGAGGACATAACCAATTCCCCAATTCTTAATGCGCCGAAAAAGGCCACCCAAAATGCAGCTTTAAACAAAGGGACCTCAGTCCTATGAGAACAAACATGAACCCAAAAAGCCAAAATCGCTTCCAGCAACCGAGTTCTGACCAGGCAGCAAGGGTCTAAAATCATCCCCTCCTCTCACGACCAACCCTGGACAATGAAATGGATGCAAGGATCAGGCTGGCACTGCAATTTTGCATGAAAGAAAATCGCTGATAGCCTACCAGTAATTGTCCTGGCGACTAAGCCCCTTTGTTATAAGGTCACAGTGAAACTCAAAATCTCATCCTCACTAGGCGGTGAATTCCTGACCACCTCCGCCCTAGCCCTAAAATTCAAAAACTCCCGAAACCAGGACCGGTAACTAGCATGTGTAGAAGGAGCCCAAGGAGATGCTCACTGCCCTGTTGACCGTTCCTTGCCAAGATTCCAAAGGTGACGCAGGATTAATACCAGCAACTCCGTGGCCTCTGGTACCAACTCCCTGAAATGCGCTATCTGAAAGTGAGAAATAGCATCCGTAATAGAATTTTCCACCCCCAGGACATGTCAAGCGCTAAATAGAATGTTGTTAAACTCGAACAAACGCTCGAACCAGTCACATGACCCGCAGTGACTCAGATGTCTGCGAGCTAACAATCTGGAGAACCGTCATGTTGTCACTCCAAAAACAAATGGTCTTATTTGCAAATTCACCAGACCAAAATTCAGCTTCAACTATAACAGAAAAAACTCAAGAAATGACAGATCACTCAACAACCCATCCATTCCGCAAGCCAACGCTCAACACACCACTGACCTTTGTAGAACACCCCAAAGCCAAGACTCTCCACAACGTCAGAGTGCACCTTCAAGTTAGCCTTCATTTTATTTTATTTTATTTTATTTATATTTCTTAGCCGCCCCCTCATGCCCATGACATCTTGGGGTGGCTTACAACATAAAAACCAATAATTTAAAACAATGGAACACAAATATTAAAACATCTAAAACTCTTAAAAACAACCACCCTTTTCTCTTCCAAAGGTCTGGAAGAACAGCCAGGTTTTGCAGGCCTGGCGGAAAGCCAACAAACTTGGGGCCAGATGGGCTTCCTCTGGGAGGGAGTTCCATAGTCGCGGCATGGCCACTGAGAATGCCCTCTCCATTGTGGCCCTCCCTTTTACACGGGGGACCTCCAAGAAGGCGCCCCCAGCAGACCAAAGAGGTTGCTCTGGGGCACTGAGGGAGAGGCAGTCCCTGAGGTATGAAGGGCCAAGACCATGTAGGGCTTTATAGGCCAAGTCCAGCAGCCAGTGCAGTGCGCGGAGCACGGGAGTAATATGCTCCTGTTGGCTCGTCCCTGTAAGCCTCGAGGTGATGAAGGCATCAATGAGGTTGGCCAGGTCGGATCTGGAAATATATGGACGCAGCCTCCACACCAGATACAGCTGGCGGAAGGCAGCTTTAGCCACCATCTCCACCTGCCGATCCAGAAGGAGATCCAAATCCAACAATGCTCCCAGACCCTGAATCTGCTGGGCTACAGGAGGGAGGACCCCCTCTACGAGGGGAGCTGACCCCTTCTTCGCCCTACCCACCGCCATCACCAGTCTTGTCAGGGTTGAGCTTCAGTTTGCTCTGCTGCAACCAATCCGCCATGGCCTCCAAACATTGGGACAGTACTGAGAGGGCAGGACCTGGGTGGGTTGAAAAGGAGAGGTAAAGCTTGGGTGTCATCAGCATATTGGTGGCAACGCACACCAAACCATCTCACAATCTCCCCCAAGGGCTGCATATATATATACGTTAAACAATAATGGAGAAAGAATGGAACCTTGTGGAACGCCACATTCCAGGGGCCCAGGGGTTGGAAGATTCAGTCTCCAGGACAACCCGCTGGCTTCCCCGAGAGGAATGAGCGGCACCATCCAAGGACAGTCCCATCCAGACCCCCCAGGGCTCGCAACCATCTCAACAACAGCCCATGGTCCACTGTATCAAAAGGAGCCGAAAGATCTAGCAGGAACAGAAGTGTCGAACGTCCTGCGTCCATCTCCCAGCGGAGATCATCCACCAACGCCGTCTCGGTGCCATAGCTGGGGCGGAACCCCAATTGAAATGGGTCAAGGAAACCGATGCTGCCAAGATGCACCTGGAGCTGCAGTGCCACTGCCCGTTCAATAACTTTCCCTTTAAAGGAAAGGTTAGAGACCAGTCAATAACTGGTGAGTGCGTCCACATCCAAAGATGGCTTCTTAAGCAGGGGGTGCACCACAGCCTCCTTGAGACTGGGGGGCAATCTCCCTTGCCAAAGGGACGCATTGATTACCCTCGCCAACACCGCCCCCAGCGTCTCTCTGGAGGCTTTCACCAACCAGGACGGGCATGGGTCTAATTCACAACTGGTGGCTCTAACAGACCCCAGGACATCCACAGCATCGGCTGGCGTCACTTCCTGAAACTCCTCCCAAGAAAATGGACCAGACGGGGCCTCCATCACCTCGTGCTCCACCTCTACTGCCCCTAATCCAGGTCGAAGTTGCTCTGGATCCGAGCGATCTTCTCTGCAAATTAAATGGCGAACTCCTCACAGCGGGCCTGGGACAAGTCCCCGTCCAGGTGGAGGGAGGCTGGACTGACCAGTCCACACACCACCCGGAACAGCTTCGCTGGACACGACTTTGCAGACGCTATGAGGAGAGCAAAGAACTCTTTCTTTGCTGTCCTTACAGCCTCAACATAGGACCGCAAATGGACCTTATGGAGAAGTCAGCCAGCATCACTCTAGTTGCCTACCTACCTGTTTCATATACCTCAGCCACTCAGTAAACGAAGGGGCCATCGCGTTTGTGCCTCAGATTCCTCAAAGGGAAAATGCGCTTAGTGGTCCAGACCAGATCATGTCAGGCCTGGATATAGGGCGCTCTTTTCTAATATTTGGAAACTTGGTTTACACTTCGCCGGCCAGCTCAGCAGAGTATTGTAAAGACAATTTATTTATAAATGAAGCTGAGACTTAAGAATATTATAAATATAAAGCAATAGTTTAAGTTCAAATAAGTAAAATAAGACAGTACAAGAGAAAGTGTCAGTTAAAAATACAACACTTTAAAAGGGACATTTCTGTTCAAGGAACAGCTCTATTAAGTTCAAAGATCTTAACATCTATAAGCTATAACATATGCTCTATTATTGCTTATAGTGGTTGACTAAATGTAAGAATATACATTTATATTCCAGCAACCCAGTCCTTTGTTGTCCAATCTGCCATATGAAAGAAGTGAGAGAATAATAGCTTTCTGAAAAATTCATCTCTCCTTTCCCTTCTTATGTAGGGAAATGCTTGGAGGTCAGCTAAAAATGACGTCAGATCAAAACTGCTGACTGAGGCTTCTCAAAGTGAATTGTAAATAAGATAAGCTTTAACAAGATCAAGATGGTCAGGTTAACAAGACCCCTTGTGTAGAAAGGCACATATTTGTGAGACTGGTCAACAGTAATGTTGGTTTCTTTAAGAGGCAGATTGACTGATTACATCTCCTATTCCGGTATACAAGCTGATTACATCTCCTGTTGCAGTATATGGTCACGAGTTCAGTAAAAAGGTCACTATAGGACAGCTCTTTAGGAATTCACCATACAGAGAGGCCAATTTGATTTCCAATATATTGAAACACAGATGGTCAAAGAATATATGCCTATATACAGGATACAGGACCGGGCCCTGCGGTGACGAGACAGGGGTATGAGACATCTCAGAACCACCCTGTCAATGGCCTCCCCGAGCAAGGTATTCCAAGCATGGATGAGTTCATCAGCAGAGTGGCAGTCAAGGTCTAAAGTTAAATCCCCCAGAGCCTCCTGGAACCGTTGAGGTTCCATCAGGGCTGGCCCCAGGGTTTGTGAGGCCATGTGCGAAGTCTTGGTGCGGGGCTGAATTTTTATAATTAGGCACCACCTAATTATGCAAATGTATACATTTACATAAAACTTACTCCCTCTGGACAGGAAGGATTCCCATTCTCCATCTCTCTGAGACATATAACCAGTTCAGTTGTGCCCCCATAATCAGTTCATGCTGCCCCCACCCCATAACCAGTTCATTTCTGCCCCCGCCCCCATGTAATCAGCTGGTGGCGAGGCCATGTGCGGGCGCACACGTGGCACATGCCGGGGGCTGGCCCTGCGTTCCATTAGCCTTTGGGGGTGGACCAACCTAACTGGTCCATTCCCCTTCTGGGGGTGGTGCGCTGAGAGACTGGTATGTAGGAGATAATGATCCGACCATGACATGGGCGTGACCCTCACCTCCCCCACTACTGGATCACCCGCCCCAAGGCCAGAACAGAACACCAGGTCGAGGGTATGCCCCTCCATATGGGTCGGGCAGCTAACAACTTGGGACAAGTTCATGGTTGCCATGGCGGCAAGCTTGGGCTTCATCTTCGACTCGCACCTCACCTTCAAACCCTACATTGACTCCATTGCCAAATCCTGCTGCTTCTCCCTCCACAACATTGCCAAGATCTGCCCTTTTCTGTCTGTCGTCTCTGCCAAAACCCTCACCCATGCCCTAGTCATCTCACGCCTTGACTATTGTAACCTCCTCCTCGCTGGCCTTCCCCGCTCCCACCTTTCTTCCCTTATCTCTGTTCAAAACTCTGCTGCCAGGATCATCCACCTAGCCCATCACTTTGATCACGTGCAGCCTCTCCTCCCTCCAATGGCTCCCTCTTCCTGAGCGTATTCTGCACAAGGTCCTCGTCTTCACCTACAAAGCCCTTCACAACCTTGCTCCCTCCTATCTCTCTGCCCTGAACTCCCTCCGAACCCCTGTTCAAGCACTCCTGCTTCTCTTCCATCTCCTCCCTTGCCGTCCCACGCCTCCCCTGCTCCCCTAACCGCCTTCGTCCTTTCTCCCTCACTGCCCCGCACGTCTGGAACTTCCTCCCGGCCCTCGTCCGCCTGGCTCCCACCCTCCACACCTTGAAGTCCCTCCTCAAAACCCACCTCTTCTGCTCTGCCCTTCCTAACTCTTGCTAACCACCCCCACCCAGGACTAGCCTTCGCCTGTTAACTGCAAAGCCCCAATTTACTGTAATCAAGCCAAGAACGTGTACCTGAGTTCTCGCATCCTCATGAATGTTGCATCCCGTCTCTCTCCCTCTGTTTCCCCCTTCCCTGTCTCCCTTCCCCCTGTCTTTAGATTGTAAACTCTCGGGCAGGGACCGTGTGTATCTTTGTAAAGCGCCAGGTACATTGCTTGCGCTTTATAAATGCTTATAATAATAATAATGCACGGCTGGTATCGGCATGGGCATTGAAGTCCCCCAGGACCAAGGTCCTGGAGGAGTTCAGCACCACTGCCAAGACCAGCTCTGCTAGAGCAGCAAGGGATGCTACTTGGCAGAAAGGGGCCCGGTACACCAGCAGCACCCCAAGATTGTCCCCAGCCAAATCGAACACCACATGGAGGGCCTGGATCCCCGGAATCTCCTGGACTGGATACCTCCTAAGAGGCCATGTCTCTCTGAAAATAATAGCTACACTACCTCCCCGGCCCCCAGTGCGGGGCTGGTGCTGCATGGCATAGCCAGCTGAAACTAGATCGGTCAAAATTGGCCCCGCCTCCTTGTCCAGACAGGTTTCCAATACATACAAGGTCCGCAGCCCCGTCCACTATCACGTCCCGGATTACTGGGGCGTTATTTGCTACAGACCTTGCATTTAGCCGCATCAGCCCCCTACTGGCAGACCTTAGATCTTGCTCCTCCTTCACCCCCGGGGGGGAGGGGGGGAGAGGCTCTTTTGAACTCCACAATGAACCTAGGTCCCCTGGGAGCCCGAGCCACACAACCCCGTGGACCATACCGTCCCCATCCCAGAACCACCCCTATAGCCGCTCCTCCCTTCCCGTCGCTGATCCCCTCCTACCGGCTGCTCCCCTAGAGTTCTCAGATCTCTCTCCTTCTCCCCTCCCCCAGGACTTCTTCCTCTCTCACATAGAGTCCCCCCCCACCCTATCCCTCAGGCAATGCCCCCCATCTCACCAGGTGGCAGTCTGGTTCTACCCATCCCCTCCCTCCACACACACCCTACCCTATCTTCCCTCCCACTCCATCCTGGAAATCCTTCTCTCACCGGGAGTCCCTCTTGCCCCCTATCTAACATATGCCCCCCATCACAGGGAAGCTTCACCCCCCCATTCCCTAGGGTCACCCCCCTTCCTCTCACCAAGGGAAGTGATCCCACTCCCCTTGCCCCCCCTCAAAATAAACATGCCCATCCCACCTACAGCCCTTTTAAAACCCAGGTAATACTGCCTCCTACCTCTGATATATTACGATTACTATAGTTCTCTACACAGAACTGTAACATTCAGGAAGAATGTAGAGTAACATTCATGTGTATCTCCTATCTTCAGAATGAGACCCCATTACAACTTTCCGAAATACCTCGACATACCAGCAAATCCACCCGCATCACCTTGGAGATCCTAATAAAGTGATGAGGAGCCCTAACCCCACTGTTTGCACCCTATAATCTGGCCAGGTATGCCCTACCAGGGCCACCACTATACAGGAAAAAAATTAAAGATCCCAGAAGTGATTGCGACTCCCTCAGAGTAATCTCTTTCAAACTGTAAACTCAAACAACCTCTTGCTGCAACGGCAGCAGCTTGGAATGAGGGAGTCTAGAACAGCTTGCAATGGTATAGAATTGAGTTCCCAAGTGCATAACCACCGGCACCAGGCCGTCCATCTTTTCATGAGCCAAGGTCAAACCTAGCTCTTCTGCCATTCCTTGAAATGTTGCCAACCTATTTTTGCACTCAGCCGTGCTTTCCATCCCAGAAAAAACAAAATCATCTAAATAATGTGACACGTGCACATCTCCTGTGCGCGTACGTACAGCCCATTCTAGCATACAGCTAAATGTCTCAAAAGCTGCACAAGAAGTCTCCAGCCCATCGGCATTGCTTTATCAAAATAAAAAGAATCCTCAAACCGGAAACCAAGAAGTCAAAATCCTCCAGGTGAACAGGTAGGAGCCGGAAGGCAGACTTGATGTCACACTTTGCCAAGAGAGGTTCTGCTCCACAGCTCCAAACCATGCATGCTGCGGAATCAAATTAAGAACAACAAATTGAACAGAAGGCTGGATCAGTAGCCTCGTTAACTTGATTCACCGAGGTGGTGAATCAAACAAAACTTGCCAGGAGTCTCCTTTGGCACAATGCCCAAAGGTGAAACAAAAATTTGGAAAAGGCAGAGCTGTGAACAGACCTGCCACCCTGCCTTCAGCAACCTCCTTGGCAAGCTTTGCTCAAGCCACACACTCCAAACCCTTCAAAGATGGAAGGTTGGGGGACATCATAGCCAGGTTTGAGGTAGGGCCATTTGTGCTGCCGTCGTCTCTCACTCAGATGCCTGAAGGGAGAAGACACAGGGGTGACCCCGGATCCTAAACCCTCACTAAATCCCCTGAGAGAAACTGCTTGCTCAGGGAAAGGGTATCATGATACCCACTCAGTCAAAACTCCAGTCTTTTGGGGTTGGCTCCCTTGCCCTGAGAAAAATTGAAGGAACCAGATTTCCCTTTTCCTTGACACAAGAAACCTGTACTACAACCTCTACCTCTCGCTTGCTTATTCCTGGGATAATAAAATGTCGCATGTCACCCCAAACATGCCGTACGTTTGTGCCAAAGGCAACACGGAACACATGAACGCTTCCCCTTTTCTACCTCCTGTGGAGGCAGGCAGTCCTTGCTGGGCTTAGCTCCTCCACTCCACTTAAAGGAAGAATTTAGGTCTTTGACTGGCTGCCTAGCCTAGGAGAGGAGATGACCCTGGCTTGGCTCCCCAAACTGTTCCTGCATCCAGTTGGGCTAGCAGGGTAGAGCTGTTTCTCCACAGCTGTGGAGAACTAGGTTTCTTTTTCTTTCTTTCTTTCTATTCCCAATGGTAGTGAGCCTAGGGAGGGGACTCTGTCTCCCTAGTTCTCCCCTCAGGGGACTTTTTATTGGCCCGAAGAGCAAGCCCCCTCACCTCCGAACTCCCCCTTTTTAGGGAGGGCAGCACAAGATTTGAGGTAGAGCCATTTGCGCCACCATGGTCTCCCTCCGATGCCTATGAGGGGAAAAAACAGGGGTGACCCTCACCCTGAGGGATCTGAGCTGCCTCTGTTAAAAAGGCAGTGTTGGCATGAGGGGAGTCATCCCTCAGGACCAGGATCCCTTCCCCAGTGGAGCTTGAGGCGCACAGTCGGTAGCATGGCCACGTCCCAAATCCTTGGGACAGGCCAGGGAGAGTAGGTCTTCAGGAGACTGGGAGAGAGTGAGTAATCCTTGTTTGGAATCCCTTACTCCTCCAAGCCAAACCTGGCATTGGAGCGGGGCCCTTTCTTGGTTCTCAAGCTCCCCTGTCTCTTCCCACTCTTTCAGGAGCTGGTGGAGAGTCGCAGCTACTCTGGGCGCCAAGCCCTCCGGCTCTATAAAAGATTAGATGCAGGTTTTCCCCCTCTTTTTCAGAGAGGAGCGCCTCTCCTGTCGTGCCTGCGCTGGGTGCAAGGCCTGTTCAAGGAGCAAAAAGAGAAACTTCTCTTGCCAAGGAAGAGGTGCGCACTCCCCAAGGCGGGAAGAATTTACCTCTTGTCTTCTCAGGGGTACGAGGGAGCACCCGTCAGTTCCCTCATGGCAGCCATGGAACTGTAATGTCCCCCCTGCTGTAGCGCAGTGACTGGGACAAGTTACTTGCTAGGGGAGCTCAGGGCATCCACCAGCTTCTGGGGGTGGGGCTATATGTTCCTTCCACCCAAGCACCGTTCCCTCAGTGGTTGGGGCAGGGGAGGAGCTAGGCCGTGGGGTCTGTCCCACACGATCTCATAGATCAGTCTCCCCAGAGCCCCTTCAGGTTTCCCTGGGCAATGCTGGGTCGAAGGCACAGACTTCCGCAGAGGGGGAGAATGAGGATCTAACTGAGCCCAAAGAGGAAGGGGAGTTTTTGGACAAGAAGGACAGGACCCTGCGCCTAAAGCTGGGGCTAGTATTTTCCAACCAGACTTCTTTGACCGGCTGGAGTCAAAAGTGGCCTCCAGGATAAGACACTCCCTCCTCCCTCGCCTCCCACCCCCCTCAAGCGGAGGAGCATCTAGCGGAGGATGTGGCGTTAGTCTTGCCCCAGGAGTCCTTGGAGGGTTCCCTTTTTCTTCTCGCCTCCCTATATTTAATATTGTTGAATGTGGAGTGGGCTCAGCTGGCCAAGGGTACTCACTCACTGACCAGGCATTTTTACGCTCTCCCTGATTCACAGTCAGGAGTTTTCATCTTTCCCAAGGTAGATGCAGGGGCCTGGGAAGGATGGCGAAAGTCTCAGTTCTACCCACTGAGGGGGAGGGCTCCCCTCAAAATCCATTAAGAGCGGGGCCCTCAGGAGGGAAGCACGAGACTTTCAGGGTCCCAACAGGTGCCGGTTCCTGAGGTAATGGAGAATGTGGGACAATCCTCCCCCAAAGGGATCCAAACCGCCTCGGAGAAACTCCAAGCGGCGGTGGGATGAGGGGGCTAGCCCTTTTTCCTCTAGGGACCAGGATCCCACCCGTGGGTCCCCAGTGGAATGCACAGGGCACCCGGAACTGAGGCCTGTTCCTGCTTTGGAGAGGAGCCCCGGGGAAGCGGAGACTGTGAGTATTGGGGAGCCAGTCCTCCTTGTCCCATTGTTGTTGTTGTTTTCTTTGTTTTTTTTATAGCAACAGCAGTGTATCTGGCACTGGACAATCCACAGTCAGATATGGGTTGCTACCCCTAAGGGGCTTACAATCTGAGAGACCAGGAAGGGGGATACGAGGGAGAGGTAAACATCAGGAAAAACAAGAGTACATTCATGAGGCTGAGGATTTGCAGGCTCATGTGCTTCGCTTAGTTACAGGAAATTAGGTTCTGAATGAGGGGGAAAGGATGCATCATCACTCATGACAAGCTAGGGAAGGCCTAATGGAAAAGGTGGATTTTCAGGAGGGATTTGAAAGGTGGGTGGGTGGGAGGGAGCAGAGTTGTTGCCCAGCAAGGGCTCCAAGCTAGTGGGAAGTCCCACTCTTGCTCAGTCTCGAGCTCTGGCAGCAGAGTAAGGAGGGGATGGGGGTAGTTCCACCTCTATAGAAGGCAGCATGAACTCCATCAGCACTCTTACAGCTGCTGGAGCCATCATGACCGCAGCTTAGGCTGCTCCCGTCGTGGAGCCTCACATATTTCTCATAGGCCCTGCAAAAGCTGGGACGGGCTCTTCTTCAGATTCTGAGAGCCCCAGCAGAGCTACCAGAGGGCACTCCAGGCTAAGAGGTAGGGGGAATGATTTTTCAGCCCCTCAGATCCCTGAGGGAAAACTGCTGAGTATGCACACCACTGATCCCTGCTACTTCCGAAGCAGAAAAACTGCCTTGCCACACCCTGGCACAACCAGCTATGATCCATAAAAGGTGGGGATCCAGGTCCCCACTGTACAGCCTGAGAAACCAGCTTACCCAACTTCCAGCTTGTACCATCCCAGTGGAAACACTGAGCCTCCACAGTAGTGGGGCTACCCAACTGTACACATCTTGCATTAGTGGGCATCTGCCCAGCCTTCAAGGCCCGAGTTCCAAACTTATACTTAGATGCCACCTGCCCAGTATCAGAATTTAAAACAAACAAAGTGTTCTGATGATTGCAAGCAGGGGGAGCCTGCAATCCCACCGTAGGCTGCCCCAGCAACTGAACTTGACATGGAAGCACTGTTTAAAAAGAAAAAAAGCCCAAAGCACCTGAAGTGTTCTGCCCTAGACCAGCAAGGGGAACTAGAGACCCACCCACACTAGTACCCAAGTGACTCACCAGCCCAGCAACAGTATATTGCCCTGATGCAGGCTGCTGAGACAGACCTGCAAGAGCCCCATAAGCACTCCCCAGATGCTGCATGTTAGGAACCCTTATGGCCACAGTATCCACGGTGGGCACATTCATCCGCCCCTGGGTGGCAGGAAGAGGAGCCCTCTGTGCAGTACTGTCACCAACCTGCCCACCCACCGTAGTGGGACCCCTTTGCCCTGAATAACCAAGCTGCCCAGGAAAGCCTTGTTGGTTGGTGGGGCTGAGGCCGGAAGGGTCATATAAAGCAGGCTGAAGGGGGGGTAAAAGAGAGGCGATACTCACCTGCTGCTAAAACTCCATGCCCCCAGCTCGCTGCTTCTCCAAAGCAGCAATCCTCTTGGCCATCTCCCTGACCATAGCCCCAAGTTCCTCTGAACTAGCCCTTCCACCAGCACCTCCACAAACCCTTGACGGTCGGGGAACCTCCCCATCGTCCTGACACCTCACAGCAGGCCCGCCCACGCCTTGCCCTGAGCCTTCGGACAGGAAGGGAGGAGGCAGTCCCGCAGGCGCATCAAGAGGCACCCCAGCAAGATCCAAAGCTTCCCAGCTTCTGATCATCACCGTTTCATCAGCACCGGGAGCCAGCTGAAGAAGGGGGTTCCCTAGAACTAGACCATCTCCTTTTTCCAGTTCCTGCCTCTGCTCCAGAGGACCCACACCTCTTTTCCCCTGCCAGACATCCTCAGCTAACTCCCAACCGCTTGCTCTAAATTCAACACCACACAGATCCGCTCTATCTGCCCGTTCTGGACCGATTAGGTCTATTTCAAACTGCGGTGGTTCCCGTGACTCGCTAGATCTCTGCATTCATTGAAAAGGCGGGAAAGCTGAGCTCCTTCTGGCTGACTTGGCTATCCTTGCCACCCAAGCCCTCCTTTGCCTCCTCCTTATCAGAGAAGCACAAATAACCCCCGCTCAAGCACAGCGTGTGTTTTGGCCTGAACCTAATTACATTGGATCTGTATCTGATGCAACTGAACTCTTGCAAGCCAGGACTCATCTTGCTCTACTGACTTGACCCATGTAGAATGCCATGACATCATGGATAGAGATGGCTTCTCATAACTGTCGTGTTGAACCCAACCCTAAGGAATCCATCTGGGTTGAGTCCAGGGCATGAAATTTGCAGGAGCCTGGGAGCCGTTGGACCCCAGAAAACTCAGGCTGGCAACTGGTTTAGGGGTGTAGTGAGGCAAGAACAGTTTAATATCAGGATATGGTCTGGCGACTGAATTTTATTTTTGCTCCCGGAGTTTGATCTGAAATTTCATTCCCTGGTCACAGCCCTCTTGTCAGAACACTATTGAAATGTGTAGCGTTCTGTTGATATATTTTTCTCTGTAGTGGTTCATATTTGGTTCAATGAACACGAGGGGAAAATGTGAAGTTGTAAGCAATTTTTTAACTTGATTAATTAGGTGTCTTTTTTGTTCATTATTATTGGGACAGCAGGTTAAACCTCCAGAGCAAACCGTTTATGAACAAAGTTAAATAAGGGATACTTTTCTTTCAAAATAAGCTTTGCCTTTTTAATTACATTAGTCGAATGGCCCAGCTTACGTCAGCATGTTCAAGAATGCCCCCATCCTCTCTAGGACTTCGAAGAGGGCTGCTTTGGCCTGCAGGCAGTAGCCATTTGCTGGCCATTCACGGGCTGCTGGGGTGAGGGGAATGGTTGTTTTAGGTTGTGAGGAATGTTTTTGCGGCCCTGGGTTTGTAACGTGGCATTTATTGGGGGTGGATTAGCCATTGGGTGACTGTGTGGTGGCAGGGCAGCATATTTGGTTGCTTAGTGGGTGAGGCTTCGTTTGTGGGTGGTGTCTTCACCCTTGAAGACTAATGGAACCTGAGAGGTTCCAGAATGCTTTAGGGGAGTTACCCTCTGATCTTGATGGCCATCCACTGCATGACTTCGTGGTTTTGTGGAATATTCTATTGAATATTCCTCCATCCCCTCGCCCCTACCCACCAGAATCAGGTTACCATTCGTGTAGTTGCAAAAATCTTTGCACTTCCATTTATGTCATTTAGGATAAACTTCTATGTATTTACATCCATTTATAAATGGATTATAACTTGTTTAAGGAGAGCTGGTTGATTTTTTTTAAAATGAAGATTGCACCTATCATTATACCATATATCTACTTCTACATTTAAGGACAAACTTAAAAAAAAATACAATGACACTTTTGTATTTGTGTAAATGTTTTTTTGCAGACTCCGGGAATCCGAGCTCGTCCTAGAAGGCTTCAGTGGTTTGCAGACAAGTGTATTGCACTTAACATGGTATGTGTTTTGAAATATATCCTTTGTGTTTGGTAATCTTATCTCTAAAGCATTAATACAATCTGTTATGAGGTGTAGCATGTTAGAGCTTAATGTATTACAATTTTTAATATTTAAATAGCCGTTCACATCATTATTACTATTTTGAATAGAATCTATATGCATTCATACAATATACATGATTTCAGTTTTTTTTAATGAATACAAGCTTACAAGATTAACTTGTGTGTATGACATGCTCATTCTGGTTTTGCTGTTGTGTGCCGTAGTATGTTATGTTTATCCTTGTTTTACTTTCGTAAAGGTGGATGCTCTTGAAAATATGGTGGAAATTACTCAGAAGCTATTTGAATGCGATAGAGATGAGATGTACTACAACTTACTGAAACTGTACAGTAAGTTCTTAGTCTCCTTTTTTATTTCTGGTTGGTTATAGACTAATCTTAGGCTAATGGTAATATCTTTTGGGGGGAACTTTGTCGTTTATTTCAAAATACATAAGCAAGGGGATATCCAATAAAATTAGCTGGCAGCAAATTTAAAACCAATAAAAAGGTATCCTCACTCGGGACACAACCTGCGGAACTCCTTCCCCGGGGATATTGTGGAGGCCAATAACAAAACAGTTCAAAAAAGGACTGGATAGATTCTTAAAAGATAGGTCCATAAAAAACGTGGCCCCATGGTGGGTAATTGAACCTGCGGGGAGAGCTAGCCACACAGTCCATTCTCTTGCAGCCATCAGCAGCTGTTGCGCACCCTGGCTGGGCCAAGGAGCCCATCATGCCTGCCACGGTGCAGGATCAGGCCCACTGCAGGTAGGCAGCTGTTGGGGAGTAAAGGAGTGTGCGCACACTCCTCCCCACCCAACAGCTGATCAGAAGGGGTGGGTCCAGAGGGGTGTGCACATGCCTTTCTGGGCTCCTCCCTCCATCTGCTGATCCACTGCTTGTCAGGTTGATCTGGGAGAGGACAGCCTGAGAAGAGGGTGCACCCTCTTCCCAGGCTCCACTCCCTGGATCCACCCATCAAACAGCTGATCGGGGGGTGGGGAGGGGAGCCTGGCAAGAGGGCACCGCTCTTCCCAAGCTCTGTTCCTAGTGATCGGCTGTTAGGGGGGGAGCACTGTCTCCAGCTTTGGGATAAAGGATTTTAAATCGACTTTGTTTCTGTGTATTGAACTAATTTTATATTCTATAAGGTGTTGACAACATTCAGAGTGTTGTGAAATCCCTGCCACTTTCTGTGCTCCTTGATGATCTTGTGTTCTCTGCCACCCAAATGCAAGGGGAAGGCCACTGAACTACAAGGAAATCCACAGCTGTGTTAATGCATTGCCTACTGAATAGCTTATACAGATTACGGAATTAGTGGCTATTTTGCAATAATAATATTTGCAATATAATATATATATCAAATTTGTTAAATACACACACACACAGCCAATTTAAAATCCTTTATCCCAAAGCTCTTCAAACCCTAATCAGGTCGCAGTCAGGGATACTGATCAGTAGCCGATGTTGGCAGATCGATTCGGGTACCAGAAGTTTGACTGGTTACCTATTTTTGCAGGTACCCTCTTGGATCTCCCTTCATATCAAGCCTCCCCTCATACGGAAGCTGTTCCATAATTTTGATCATCTTTGTTACCTGTCTCTGCACTTTTTCCAATTCTAGATACCTTTTCTGAGATGGGGCAACCAGAACTGCACACAATACTCAAGATGTGGTTGCACAATAAATTTATATAGTGGCATCAGGATATTTTCTGTTGTATTCTCTAACCCTTTCCAAATAATTTCTAACATTGTTTGCTTTTTTGATCGCTGCCACACACTGAGCTGAGGTTTTCAGTTAATTGTCCGCAGTGACTTCAAGATCCTTTTCCTGAGTGGTAGCCTCTAATTTACAACTCAGAATTATGTATGTATAGTTTAGTGCTATAGGAATAATAATAAATAATAATTAGTAGTATATGCTTTGGGGAATAATACTTATTCTGGTAACTTAGAAGCTTTGGATGGTTTGGGGATTTTTTTTTTGTTTTTTTAAAGCTCAGAATTTGAACCTGCTTGGATCGCGTATTATATAGTTAGTCTAGCAAAGATGCCAAAAAGTTCCAGAGAGATTACAAAATCTGTTGTAATTGGTGCTTAACAAGAAAGCTTTACCACACTTTAATTGTACAATTAAAATACACCATTTAAAGTGTCTTGCTACTTCAGTAATATCAGAATTGCACGATGCAAGAATGCAACTGGTTGTGGATGACAAGAAAAATCAGAACTTAAAGCAGTGCACCTACTTGAACGCACAGAAGTCTGAGAAGATAACCGCAGCCTATACTTGCATAATTAGAATGGAAAGTGGTGTGTTACTGCTCTAATTAGTCCTCTATGTGGAAACCATTTGAAAGCCATCACCTCACATCATTCGGGAAGAAGCTATGGTGTGTTATATGCAAACTGACCTTGTTGTAAGAAAAGATGAATACTTGAGTGGAAAAATGAGCTAGGAGTCTTATCATACCATCCCTCCTTCATTCTCTTAATACCTTTCTTTTTGTCAACAGCCTTGGAAAGCTTAAAAAAACCACACTATATTCATATCTCCATTCTGGCTTTACAAATACTGGTTCACCATAACAAAGCTAGTAGGCCTAAAAACAATCTTGCTTCAACAGGAGGGAGTCTGTATTTCCCAACAAGCAGCCTGTCCCCTCTCCAACGGTTACTCGCTCTGACAGCATGTCTGCTGAGAGAAGAAATCCAAGAAGATATAATTTATCAATCAGCAAGAAAAGACGCAACCAATTCCATCTACTCAAATAAGTGGAAAAGGTTTGCAGCTTTCCATCACTATAGAAGATAAAAACCCATGCACTTGCCTGCTTTCAGCCATTTTAGACCATCTATCAACGCTATTGCACACAGGAGTACAACTGAGAACTCTCTCATACCCCTAGCCATAATAATTTCATATCGGTGTTCATATTATATTATAACTAAATTAGTAATCCTCTCTTATCCAAAGTATTATCAAAAATAGTAAACCTGTGGCTGCCATATGTACAAGAAGCAAAAGAGACTGCTGTTGTAAGCAGACTTCTTATGCATGCCGTCTTTGAAATAGATTTAACGCTTAAAAATCTTTCAACTCTTGATAAGTTCAGATAGCAAGTGCTGGATCTATTGGAGACTGTGAAAAGATTCTCTTTCCACTCAGTAACCTCTGTCTTAAAGCATATGATTATATTTCATTACAATTTTACAGTTGTTATGATTACTGCCACTTATCTATAGATGAGCGTTGCTTGGAACTATGATCTCGACAACTGCACAGTCCAGAAACAGATTCTTAGATTGGAGACCATTTGATGGTGTGCTGCTCAAGTTCAGGCAGCTCCCAATTCTTTCGTCGTAACACACATCATAATCTCTAAACACACAGAATTAATCTCTGCAATATCTTGTCATTCCACTTATATAGTTTTTGGTCCATTGTTTTAATAGCACACCTTGCTGATAGGAGTAATCCTTCCCATCTTAAGTTTTCCTTTAGGGTCCTCTCTTACAGACTTTAAAGAAATTTCTTCTTGCTATATGCTCCAGTACATGTATGCCAGCCTGTCACTAAGGCCACTAATACTTTCCTATTTTAAACTGTCAGCTTTACATCAGATTTGGAATGCTAAGTGTTAGAAATAAAGGTCACAAGATTGCTATGAAAGCAGCCTGACTGTGAACCAATATATGAATTGGTTTTACTTATAAATCAGTATTACTAAACCACAGCAATGCATTCATGATCTAGATTGCAAACTACTTTATACAGAGCTTGATTTTGACCCCTCCCAAAATTTCTTAATCTATATTTTACTGACAAACTGTCATTACCCCTAATGAGAACCTCTTCACAAGTTACGTAGAAATTTTTTGATTTATTTCTTAATAAAACTTGAGTTGAGCTTTTTTGGGATTCAGTAGGTATACGTTTTTTTTTAAGTTTTGTGACATTTCTGTGTTCTGTGATCCTCTGAAGCTTGTCTCGAGGAATTCAGCACTTCCTTTAGCAGAGCTTGCAAATTCCATGGTGAAACTTGAAACATACATCAGAGTTTCTGCCAAACTTTTGAAATAGAAAAATTGCATTAAAAGCTGTTTATATATACCTGCCTTTCAGGGAAATGAGTAGGCATTTGAGAGTCTGTAGTGGGAGTTTGAAAGGGTATCCCCAGTATTAAAATAATTGTCCTTCTGTCTTTATCACTCAACTAGCATCAAAACCAGTGGTTCTCTAACTTTTTGCCTGTGACTTTTGAGACTTTTCATGTAACCCCAGGATTCCTTGCAGCAACAAGGAATTGTTGCAAAATATATCGATCCTTTCAGCAAATATCGTGACTACACTTGGGGTTGTGGCCTATGGTTTGGCAACCTCTGATCTAAGCCAACTAAAAATTAGTGAGAAACGGATTTCATTCCCCCCCCCCCCCGCCCTCTTCTTTTAAAAGGAATCTTTTGTAGCCAGTTTTAGTGTTTCCTTTGTGTGGCATCACAAGACAAGTGTCTAGTCTTATCTCTTTGAAAGAAATGGAAAGAGGAAAAGTATTGCTTAAAACAAGAGAAATGTAGTTGTACAAATGCAAAAGCTGATGCAGAGACCCAATGTTGGGATTTATGCCTGCTTCTGTCTTCAACTTAGAAATGTAAGAACTGTCATAATGGGTCAGATTAATGGTCCAGCTAGCCCCAAATCTTGTTTCCCAAATAGTAGAAAGGAAGTCTACAAAAACAGGGCATGCTTAGGAGCTGGGAAAATGGATCGCCCCAACAGTGGGAGGCTTTCATTTCCCAGCCGAGACTGCAGTGCTCAGACTGCTCATTCCAGAGTATTCCCATTGAAGGCCATTCCCAAAGCCATTGCTGGACCTAGCCTCCATGAATGTCTGTATTTTTTTTCGTGTGTGTGTGTGTGAGAGAGAGAGGAGAGAGAAGCCATTCACTCTACATTATTGACCTCAACATTCCATGGCAATAAGCTCTAAACGTTCTATCTGTACATCGGGTTTAAAAGTACTCTTTGTTTTTGTTTTAAACCTTTATCCTTTATTGCTCTAATAAAGCCTAGTAAATATTTGTTCCCTGTTTCTTTATTGCTGGTGATATTTCCAAGTGTTTCAAATTTGGAATCTAGGGCCTGGGTTTTTCACAGACTGGGCCTGTGTGCCTAACTTGAAAGTCAGTGGTACTACTCTTGTGGAGAAGTGTCTTCAGATGTAGGTGAGAAAAAATGATATTGTTCCTTTCACCTTCCATACAGAAAATCTGGATGTCTCAGGAAATAAGTTTAATCAATAAGTACTGTTGGTTGGCTTTTCTTAACATATCTTTTCACCAAGAATATGAGATTAGTAGTACCTCTGGCATGTATTTGATGCTGTCCTTGTCTTCTAGAGGGAAACCGTGACTGGCAAAGAGCAGATACCGTTTGGACTGAAATGCAGGAAGAAAATATTATTCCTCGTGAGAGAACTTTACAATTATTGTCTGAGATTCTCAGGGACAGTGGTCAAGAAGTTCCATTTGAAGTACCTGAGGCAAGTTGAGTTTAACTACATCCATTTACAACAGCGTATGACTCCTGACTATGCTGTCATTCACTCCCCATTCATCTTTCTGTTAAATGGAATTAACTTCTATTGTGGTTTTAAGAGTATTTGTCTTTGTTTTAAAGGTTAGGTATGAAGATGCTATAGACTTGACCTCATCTGTGTCACAGGAGAAAATATTGGTCATGTGCAAGGAGGATAAAATCCAAGGTAAATGGAAAAGTTTTAAAGTACAAAACCTTTGAAACTTAGGGGCTGACCTTAGGTCTGCGTGCCAAGTGTACATGCTGCACTCAGCTGAGACATGCACTGTGTGCAGTACACGCTTTGTGTTTTTGTGGTGTGTGCGAATAGCCCATGGATGGGGCCTTAGTGTAGTGATAGGGCCAGAGTATTAACTGAAAGTGCTTTGCTTTAATAAACTGTACTATAAAATCACAGTGCCAAGGAGTTAGCCGTTTTTGTTTGCTTGCAATGCCAACCTCAAATGCAAGTTTTAAAAAAAATTAGAATCAAGAGTTTAAAATCATAGTATTTTTCTGTCTTTCTCCTGGTGCCCATTCTACTATTCTAGATTGAAAAGTTTTACCCGTCTCTTGAAGCAGGAGGCAGGTTCTAGAAATATGATTGGCAGCCCCTTTCTCATGGGAGGTCAAGCGATCCGCAATCCCAGTACAGTCCTGCCTCTCGGGTTTTTAGGACGCAGGATCCAGAGCTGGCTGTTGGGAGTTTTTGAAGACTCAGGCATTTTTTTGTTCTTCTTTCTCCCTCTGCCTCCGGCTACTCCTCCGATCGGGTAGCTCTCCCGCTTGAACCGTCAGGAGGCAGAAGTGAAACTTCTCAGTATGCATGCACGCCGAGAGCTATCCCCTTTTTCCTCAGTCCTTCTTCCTTGGACCGTCCAGAGCGGTTTCTTGGTGCTCTAACAGGCACGCGTTAGCGGAAGGCGGAGCTATTGGGGGCAGCAATTTTCCCTGACGCAGTCTTGGGAACCACAAAGAAAAAAGCCCCAGCCAACTCCCTTGCACTGCGCGTGGGAGCCGGGCGGTAAAGTTTTTTTCTTTTGCCGCTTGTTATCGAGGCTGCTGCAGTCTTAGCTGGCGTCCCCCCACCCACGATCAGATCCAGCGCGGCTGGGATCTGATCTAACCGGCACCTCCACCCCATCACCGGAGAGCACTTCCCCGCCTCAGAGGAGGAGAATGGAGGCCATGACTGACCTGGAGCTGGCAGCAGCAGCCCCAGCAGACACGCAAGTGGTCTCAATGGCCTCACTGGCCACTTCTATGGGAAAAATAATGGAGTCTCTTGATAAACTCACAGAGCTCCATACCAAGGGTAAACGCAAGAGAACCACCCCTAAGGGCCCTAAGCCCTAATAAGAGGGCCCTGAAAGCGGGTTACAAAAGGGCGGGGAAAGGAAAGGAAAAGGCACCAAGAGGGGGTGCCGTGACTCATCTTTTGGCCTCTCCCCAGTCCTCTGAGGAGTACTCTGACGAGGAACCCAGCCAAACGCCCAAACAGCTCTATACAATTGGGTCTGGTTCCAACTCTGATTCCAATCACGAAATCTCTGGGGTAGAGGAAGGGGAGTGTGTGGAACCACTCCCGGAGTCTAAGGAGAAGGACAGGCAGTTTCCCCTCTCCTACAGGGACGAATTCATGGCACAGGTGATCAGAACCTTGCAATTAAGGGAGAACTCCTCCAAGGAAGATTCCTCAGACTCCCAGGAGGAGGAAGAAAGAGATTATATCCCTTCAGTACGAAACAAGGATCAGGGGGTGCCTTTAGATAGAGCCTTCGAGCGGCTAGTCTTGGAAGAATGAAAGCAACCCACTAAGGCTTACAAGATGAATAGATCTCAAGACTCCTTATACTCCTCCTCTAGGAAGAAGGAGCCCCTATTCAGAAATCCTAAGGTGGATGCAGCAGCAGCCTCACTAGTGAGGCAGTCTTCCCCGCAGAAGGAGACTGTTTTCCCAAGGACCCCACTGACAGGGCAGTCGATTCAGCCCTTTGAAGGTCCCTAGACTCAGCAGCATACACCTTAAAAATTAATATACTGGCCTCATACGTAGCAAAGCACAGCTGGTTTGGATGCAGGAGGCTCAGGATCCGCAGATCTCAGATAAGAGATCCCAAACGCTAACCTCTCGCATACTGCTGGCTACAGCTTTTATCATGGATGCCACAGCGGATGCCATGACATGGTCAGCCAGATCAGTAGCAGGCACCATCGTGGCAAGAAGAAGGGTTTGGCTTGAGGTCCTGGCAGGGTGACGTCACTGCAGAGAATTTGCTGGCAGCCGGTCCCTACAAGGGGTTAAAATTATTGGGGATGTGCGTGGATAAAGTTTTGGCAGAGGTGACTGACAAAGACAAACCCAAAACATTGCAGCAGGTGGGGTCCAAAAGGAGTTTTTTTCAGGGCCAACCTTTCAGATCCAGAGGAAACTCTGGGCCCCCTAGAAGGTTCCAGCCTCAGGGCAATAGGGATACACCGTTCGGCTTCTCCTTTCATAACAGAGCCCAACGGCAGGGAAAATTTGACAAGCAAAAGCCCAGAACCACAGCCCCTGGCCAGACTAGACAGGATCTATGACTGCCTTCACCCTCAAGGCGTGGAAGGCTGGCTTCGGGGTTTGGGCAGAGTCCGTCTCAGACGCCTGGGTATTGGCCTCCGTAACACAGGGATACACTGTGGAGCTTCGGGACCTCCCCAGAGACAGATTCCTGGTCTCCCCCTTCTCAAACAACCCCGCAAAGCATCAAGCCATGATCGGTGAGATTTAGAGGCTTCTGACAATTCAGGCCATAGAAGAGGTTCCCCCAAATCAGGGCTCTACTCAATAATTTTCTTAGTCTCCAAAAAATTGGGGAACTACAGGGCTGTCCTAGACCTAAAGGTCTTGAACAGATATGTGAAAAGACAAATTCAAAATGGAGATGGTCACCTCCTTCTGACAGAGCATCAGGAGGGTGGATTGGTTGGCCTCCCTGGACTTGAGGAGCGCTTACCTGCACATCCCAATCTAGCCCCCTCACAGGAAGTGGCTCAGATTCAGTTACTACGGGTCACACTGGCAGTTCAGAGCCCTCCCCTTCAGCCTCTCCTCGGCCCCTCAAACATTCACAACAATCCTGATCCCACTGATAGCGAATCTCAGGAGGGAGGGGATACATATATACCCCTACTTTGACGACCTCATCAGGACCCAGTCTCGGGGCAAAATCCTTGAGGACTTACACAGGACTATTCAGTATCTCAATCTGCACGGGTTCCTTATCAACAGGGAAAAGAGTCACCTATCACCATCGTGCAGACTGGAACACCTAGGAGTCATCATAGATACCTCCTTAGACGTCGGCCTAATCCTGCCACCCAGACAGGAAAAGATCCGGCCCCTGATACGTCTACTGAGACATCGAACTCGGATGAGACTAAAGGTATTAGCTCAACTGTTGGGTCTCCTAATCTCCTGCACTCGCCAGGTGCAATGGGGGCGTTTTTACCTCAGACCCTTGCAGCAGCGGCTGCATCCTTTGCAGAGAGAGCTAACACTCGGGCTCAATCCTTGCATAGCGATTCCCCTGCACCTCAAACACTCAATGTCGTGGTGGTTAGAACCAGGGACGTTCGAGACAGGAACCCCACTAACTGATCCTCCCAGATCGGTGCTAACCACAGATGCCAGTCTGAGGGAATGGGGGGCACATTCGGACTCTTCATCAATCCAGGGCCTATGGTCCAAGAGGGATGCAGAGTGGGGAATAAATTTTCTGGAACTCAAAGCAATACGACTAGCTCTAAAGCAGCTTCTTTCAGTATTACCTCACAGACACCTGTTAATATACACGGACAACACAACAGCCAACTTAAATCATCAGGGCGGATCGTGATCCCCATCGCTCAATTTGGAGGTGATCAAACTATTTAAATGGGCTCAGAGGCACCTGCTTTCCCTCAGGGCCCTGCACATCAAGGGTTGAGACAGCGTGCGGGCAGACTGGCTCAGTCGCCAAACGATCAACTCTCACAAGTGGTCCCTGAACAAGGCAGTGTTCAAGGACATAACAGAGGACTTCGGCCAACCCTGGGTGGACCTGTTCTCCAGTCCAGAAAATACTCAGCTCTCACTCTTCATGTCGAGAACTCCCTGCAGGGAAGCAATGGCGACCGATGCCCTGAACCAGCCCTGGCCTCGGGGTCTCCTCTACGCATTCCCTCCCTTCCCACTTATCTCGAGGACAATCACGAAGGCCATCAGGGAACAGGCACAGATCATTCTCATAACTCCATGGTGGCCCAGGCAGCCGTGGCTTTTGGATCTGATAGCGCTGAGCCGGAACCAGTACAAGACGCTGCCCATTCTTCCCAACCTGCTGTCTCAGGGCCCCGTGTACTATGACAATCTACAAAATCTAAGGTTGACGGCGTGGAAGTTGAGCGTTCAGCGCTGAGGAAGAAGGGTTACTCGGAGGCGGTACTCTCGACTCTCCAGCTATCAAAAAGTCCAGCTACCAGGAGGAGTTACAGAACCACCTGGAAAATCTTCACCCAGTGGGCAATAGCAAAGGGCCGGGATCCTAGTAGGGCAGTGATCCCAGAGGTCCTGGACTTTCTGCAGCAGACAAGGGTTTAAAGCCCAACACCCTCGTGAGACAAGCCGCAGCTTTGGATTCAGTTCTCAGGGCAATTTCAAATAGATCTATTTCGTCTCACAGACATGTCAGGCAGTTTGAGGGCAGCAAGGCTCCTTTCCCCAGTGGTATTACATAGGTGTAATACCACTCCATTCTTCATGGAGTTTAAGTTTAGTGTTGAACGCCCTCACTGCAGCTCCTTTCGAGCCATTCCGACATGTCTCCTTGTATTTTTTAGCTCTCAGTGAAAGTTTTTGAAAGAATGATGGGGAAGGTGGCTATGGCCATAGAACATGAACCCGTGCCTACTGACCTGACTGCACCCGATCCATCTAGAGTGCATAAGATCATTTATCCTCACAAGGCAGCTAGTCAGAGCTCACCCTATTAGATTTTTACATTAAGACTACTGAAGAGTGGAAGCAGCCAGCCAAATTTCAAGGGCCACACAAGCTCTTGTTCTGGTGTGGGTTGATATGTTTGCACTACCTAGGGTAGATGCTGGGGCACCTGACCTGGTGAAATTCTCTGCCCTTCTCTCATATAGTGATGGATTCCCTTAGGGTCAGTTAGAAATCAGAGTGGATGTCACTCCCAGGAAAAAAAATTGAAGCTTCTTTTCTTACCCTATGTGCTGCACCTACAGTCTCGGGGTTTGCCAGGGCCTCCCATCTCTGAACTACAGAATTGGCTGAGAGGATTATATCTAAAGAGGTAAAGGACACCAGAAATTTCCTTGGCTTCAGCTTTTTTGGCAGATGTGATCTTTTGATTTGGTCCAGCTAAATGCTTGTGCAGTAGCTACCAATGTGGTAGCCCATTGCACCGTCTGGCTTAGACCTTGGAAGGTCAATATTCAGGCTAAGTCTGTTCTGACAGGGTCTGCCTTAAATGGTGAAAAACTGTTTGGCAAAACCCTGAACAATGCCATGACTATGGAACCAGAGAAGAAGAAGGTGGTACTTCTCAATCCTACCCAGGCTCCTCATAAACCACAAATAAGTTCCTTTTGTATTAGAGCCAATTTCAGGTACCAGAGAATGTGCCAATTTTGTAGGGACCAGAGATTTTCTAGACCTTGTTGACAGAGAGAATGCAGTCCACAAAGCAGGGCACCTGCAGACGGTCTCAGAGCAGCGATCAGTGTTGGGGATCCATGGACCCTCACTCATGCTCCAGTGGGAGGCCACTTTCGGGAGTTTACCTATCTCTGGAAGGAGACCGTTGGATTCCTGGGTGAGGAATACTGTAGAAAATGGTTACTCAATAGAGTTCGCCTCCATTCCTCTGAGCAGGTTTCTTCTATCACCAGTTTCTTCAGTCCCCAAAAAACATGAGCACCCTGGAGGGGGCCTATACAACATGTTTTAAATATTGGGTCCATATAATTTGTTTCAAAGCCTCTGCTTTCTTCTGGGGTGTATTCCATCGTATTCATGGTGCCAAAAAAGAACAGCAATGTGAGATGGAGACTTTTTTCTCCATAGTGGGGGCAATCCAGGGGGTGGGGATTTTCGTGTCACAATAGATCTGAGAAGCAGCTTATTTACATGTAACCATCAGAGAGAGTCAACAGGTTCCTGCAGTTTGTCTACAGCCAACAGCATTACCAGTTTCAGGCTATTCCATTTGGTCTTTCATCCTCCCTTGAGTATTCACCAAAATTGTGATGGTCCTTGTGGCCCTCAGGGAGCAAGAAATCTATATATTGCCAGTTTTTCAGCAATATTTGGATTAGATCGTAATTGAAAGCACAGGATGTAGAGAATGTACAGCGTACAGAGCTGCTGAGCATGAGTTTTCCAGCACCTTGGAGTAGTGATGGACACCTGTTCTGACAGAATTTCTTTCTCCAGAAAGGTCTATCAAGATGGTAAAAGTGCTACAATGCCTGTGGGAGGAGGCGTATCTGGAAGTAATGTTCCTGGCTGAAGTGCTGGGAGGTATGGTATCGTGCATAGATATGGTCTAGTGTGCACGTCGTCATCTGCAACCTCTTCATTACTTTTCTCAGACGATTTCAGGAGGACAACATCTTCCTGCAGAGTAACAGTGCCTCAAGAGGTAGTTGCATCAGCAGATTGGTGGCTAGACCAGGGCGAGATGCCCATGAGAGAACCCAGTCAAGAGGTGATCACCACAGATGCCAGCAGTTGGAATTTGGCATTGCCTTTCCAAGGCAGTCCAGGGTCAGTGTCAGAAGTGAGGCAACACATCAACTGGCAAGAACTCTGAGCAATCTGCCTATCTCTCATAAGAGGAACAGATGTTCTAATTCATGCGGACAGTTCAACTGCGCTTGCATAACCAGTAAGTCACCAGGGGGACTAGAGATCAAGTCATCTTCAGGAAAATGTGCTGCTCTTTACATTGGCAGAGAAGCACATAGCCTCAATTCAGGTGCTACATGTAGTTGGTGTGCAAAATGTCCAAGTGGACTGGTTAAGCCGGCAACGTCTAGATCGAGGGGAGTGGGAACTTTCCCAGGGGGCCTTTGATCAGATAATCAATTGCTTTGAGTGCCCAATTATGGACCTGTTTGCATCCAGCAAGACCTGCAAAGTATCTATGTTCCTGACAAGGCACAGGGACTCGGAAGTAGAAGGTATAGATGCTTTGTCACACCATTGACCAGTGGATTTGCTATACTCATCCCCCTCATGCTTCACAAGATCAGGGAGAGAAGGGCGTCAGTAATTCTAGTAAATTCCCGTGGGCCTGAAGGCTGTGGTTCTTGGACCTCAAGCAACTCTGTCACAGCTCCTCTACTCCTTCCTCCAGATCCAGATGGGTAATTGCAGAGTCCAATTTGTCATTCCAATCCTGGCAGTTTACATCCCATGGCCTGACTGCTGAAAGGTCGCAGCCAAACTCTTTAGGCTACTCAGACAAGGTCATGTCCACTCCTTTATCATCTAGAAGAGCATCAGCTAACAGTTTACAGTCACATTTGGGACCATTTTGTGGCCTGAAGCAAGGAAACTGGCTGTGATGCTGAACAGGTGGAAATTACAGATGTTCTCCAATTTCTGCAGGATGGTTTGGATCAAGGTCTTAGAGCCAGTACCCTAAATAGACATGTGGCCCCTTTATCTAGTGTCGTCCGCTACGTAGGCAGTCATCACTGGCCAGACATGCATCCACACATTAAAGAGATTCTCGAGGGTGGTCTCTCTGACTTCACCTCTGGTGTGCCACTGCTTTCCCTCTTGGAGACTAAACGTTGTGCTTTGAGTTTTAACTAAGCCAGCATTTTAACATTTGGATCAGGTCTCATAGTTATTAAATACTGTTTTTGGTGGCACTTACTTCAGCGAAATGGGTATCAGAGTTAGGGGCTTTCTCGTCAGACCCAGGACTCTGCACTTTTCATAAGAACAAGCATTGCAGGCATTGCAGCACCCAGAAAGCCCCTCCAGGTGAGCAGGGCCCCACCCCATAGCCACAAGCCAAAGGTGCACGCCCGCGCCCAGCGGGCGGCAGCCCTTGGGCGGCGCCCAGCGGGCGGCGACAAAAGGGCGCTGGCCGTTTTGTGGCCGTTGTGCGGCCGGAGCGAGGACAGCGAGGGGCCACCCCCCTGACAGCACGCACACGACACCTGCAGGCCTGGACTCCCCCCGATACTGAACAGGTAATACCTATGATGCCTCCCTATACCTCCCTCACCTCCTCGCCCTCTCTCACCTCCCTCCTCCTAGCCTCTCTCACGCACCCCCTCCTTCTCCCTCTCCCTTCACCAGCAGCCTTTCTCCAGCCAACCTACCCCTTATCCTCACCCACGCCCATCCCCCCTCCCCACCCTCATCCCCCCTTACCCATTCCCCCTAGGCCTAAACCCGGCCGTTCCCCATCCCCCAACCTCATCCGCATCCCCTGCCTTCCCAAACACCAATTGCCTTTTTCCTGCTCCCTCTGGAACTGCCGCTCGTCCGTGGCTAAAGCTCCCTTCATCCACGATCTCTTCCTCTCTCGCCCCTTTCAACTCCTGGCTCTTACGGAAACCTGGATCACGCCCTCCAACTCTGTTACCCCGGCTGCTCTATCCTCCGGGGGCCTGTCGTTCTCTCACCGCCCCCGCCCTGAGGGCCTGGGTGGTGGTGTGGGCTTGCTCCTTGCTAAGCACTGCCAATTCAAAACCCTCTCCCCTCCCCCCTCCTCCTCCTTCCCTTCCTTTGAGGCCCACTCTGTGCGCTTATACTCCCCTCTACACCTTCGGGTTGCTGTCATCTACCGCCCCCCGGGTTCCCTCTCCTCTTTCCTCCCGGACTTTGAATCCTGGCTCACCTTCTTCCTCTCCGATGATATCCCCACTCTTATCCTTGGTGATTTCAACATTCACGTTGACACGCCCTCCGCCCCCTCTGTTTCCCGCTTTCTCTCTCTCGCTTCCTCCTTTAATCTCCGACTCTGGACCGACTCCCCCACTCATACTGACGGCCATTCCCTCGACCTCGTCTTCACTCGAAACTGTTCTCTAACTGACCTCTCCTTTGACCCCTTCCCTAGTTCTGATCACTTCCTCGGCTCCTTCAGCCTTTCCCACCGACCCCCCTCCGCCTCCCCCTCTATGCGCCCCTTCCGCAATATGCAGGCCCTTACTCCCTCGGAGTTTGCCGCACATCTTTCCCCCCTTCTCCCCCCCGTTTTCGCCTCCTCCTCCCCTGACTCTGCTGTCTCTGCTCTCAACGCTTCTCTCTCCTCGACCCTTGACTCTCTTGCCCCCCCCTCTGCTCGCCCCGTCCGCCCCCTCGACCCCCGCCCCTGGCTTACCCCTGCCATCCGCTACCTCCGCTCCTGCGCCCGGGCTGCCGAACGCCTCTGGCGCAAATCCCGCTCCCTCCCTGACTTCCTCCATTACAAATTCTCCCTCTCCTCCCTCTCCTCGGCTATCTCCCTAGCTAGGCAGCGCTATTATGCCTCTAGGATCGAATCTTTCTCCCGCGACCCTCGCCGCCTTTTCTCTACTTTCGACTCCCTTCTCAAACCCCCCTGCCCTCCCCCGCCCTCTTCCCTTGCTGCTCGGGATCTTGCGTCGTTCTTCACCTCCAAGATTGACAAGATCCGTCGGGATATTGCCTCCCGCCCCCCTCCGCCCCCCGCTCCCCTCCCGCCCCCTCCCCCGCCCCCCTCCCTCCTCGCATCCTTCCCTCCTGCCTCTCTCCAGGAAATCTCTGCTCTTCTCTCTTCATCCAACCCCTCCACCTGCCCCCTTGACCCGATCCCCTCCCGCCTCCTGACCTCTATTGCTCCCACTGTCGCTCCCCCCCTTCTGCATGTTGTCAATCTCTCCCTTTCCACAGGCTCCTTCCCCTCTGCCTTCAAACATGCCACTGTCTCCCCCATCCTCAAAAAGCCTACCCTGGACCCTTTCGATCCCTCTAGTTACCGGCCGGTCTCCCTCCTTCCCTTTGCTTCGAAGCTCCTGGAACGTGTCGTCTACTCCCGCTGCCTGAACCTCCTCTCTGCCAACTCCTCCCTCGACCCTCTCCAGTCCGGCTTCCGCCCCCTCCACTCTACTGAAACTGCCCTGGCCAAGATCACCAATGATCTACTTGTCGCTAAATCGAAGCGCCACTACTCCGTTCTTGTCCTCCTTGACCTCTCTGCCGCCTTTGACACTGTCGACCACTCGCTCCTCTTGGACTCCCTTTACTCTTTGGGCTTCCGTGGCTCTGTCTTTGACTGGTTCTCCTCCTACCTCTCTGACCGCTCCTTTAATGTCTCCCTCCCCGAGTCGACCTCCCCCTCCCTTCCCCTCTCGGTTGGGGTTCCCCAAGGTTCTGTCCTTGGCCCTCTCCTCTTCTCTATCTACACCCGGTCCCTTGGTGAAATTATTGCCTCCCACGGGTTCCAATACCATCTCTATGCTGATGACACCCAACTCTATCTCTCTACCCCCTCTCTCTCCTCCTCTGTCCGCTCACGCCTCGTCGACTGCCTCTCTGATATCTCCGCCTGGATGTCCCGACGCCAACTCAAACTGAACATGGCCAAGACTGAACTCCTCATTTTTCCTCCCTCCCCCTCCTCTCCCTCTGACCTGACCGTCTGCATTGATGGGGTCACCATCCGTCCTGTTCTCCGTGCCCGCAGCTTGGGCTTCATTTTTGACACGCACCTCTCCTTTAAACCTTACATTGACTCTGTGGCCAAATCCTGCCGATTCGCTCTCCTCAACATTGCCCGCATTCGCCCCTTTCTATCTGTCTCCTCGGCCAAAATCCTTGTTCATGCCATGGTTATCTCTCGCCTCGACTACTGCAACCTCCTCCTTGCTGGCCTCCCTCGCTCCCACCTGTCCCCCCTTGTGGCGATCCAAAACTCTGCCGCCAAGGTCATTCACTCTGCCCGTCGCTTCGACCATGTGACGCCTCTCCTCCTCTCCCTTCACTGGCTCCCCCTTCCTGAACGTATCCTGTTCAAACTCCTGGTTTTCACGTTCAAATCGCTCCATGACCAAGCTCCCCCTTACCTCTCGGACCTAATCGCCCTACGCGCTCCTGCGCGCGCTCTCCGCTCTTCCGCTGTCCCCTCCCTCGCTCTCCCTCGCTTCTCCTGCTCGCCCAACCGCCTTCGTCCCTTCTCCCTCGCTGCCCCGCATGCCTGGAACTCCCTCCCTGCCGACGTCCGCCTCGCCTCCTCCCTCCGCTCCTTCAAATCCCTCCTCAAGACCCACCTTTTCCATGCTGCCTTTCCCAATGCCCTCTAGTCTTTCCCCTTGCTCTTACTGTCAGCCCTCCTCTGCTGACTGCTGCTACCGACCACCTTGTAACCAAGCCAAGTACACGCACCTGAGACTTCGCATCCGCCTGAATGTTTGTTTGTCTTCTCCCATGTCTCTCCCGCTGTCCCCTCTCCTTGTCTCCCCCTCCTTGTCTTTTAGATTGTAAGCCACAGGTAGGGACCGCAGCTGATTATATGTTCTGTACAGCGCCAGGTTGTTACTGGCGCTTTATAAATGTTTAATAATAATAATAATAATAATAACAATTTTGTCTTGAGAACAGACCTGTTCATCCCAGAAGTAAATTCATTTTTTTCATAAGGATCGATACCTTTCATTAACCTTCTTTTTTTCCAAATGTGGTCTGCCCAAAAGGGAAATTATGGCGCGTGTGTGACGTGAGAACAGCCCTCAAAATGTATCTGTTTAGGACAGGGGCCTTTAAGATTGGATTCTTCCTTTTTTGTAGCATTTGGTTGTAGAAAAAAGGGGAAGAAGGTATCCAGGGTTACTTTGGACAGATGGCTTAAGTCGTACATAGTAGAAGCCTAACGGACTGCTGAGGTTCCTGTTCCAGGAGGAATGTCAGTGCATTCAGTCGGGGTGGCCGCTACCAACACTGCTCTATTGGAGAGGACTCCAATAGAAGAAATTTGTAGGGCAGCAACGTGGGCTTCCTTATATTCCTTTGCTTACTACAGATTATACGCTCCGGCATCAGCTGCAGCAGCCTTTGAGCACTTCAGAGGGTGGTTGAGTATTTACTTACCTTGGAATGGAGCAGGGTGGCTTTGTTTTGTTTTCTTGAACTGTAGGGAAGATGCTGCTTGAGGACTTCCCTTCAGTCTAGAATGGCCACCCAGATAAATACAAAAGGGGAGATTTGGTTTTTTACCATGAATTTCCTTTCTTGTGTCTCCGGGTGGCCATTCTACCCTACCCTGTTTGAATTCCATGAGTTAGAATTTCTGGTGTTTACGTTTATTAAGGTGTTTTGGCTTGGGAGGGGGCTGCTTTATATTTTCTCCCTCCCTGTTTCTGGTTTGTCATTCGTTCTTCTTATGTACGAATGTTTTAACTTGGTAGGGGTTTTTTTAATAGGTGCTTTAACTGTGGCATTTCTGAATTGGGGATTGTGAAGGGTTCGTCCACCCATGAGCAGGGACTGCCAATCATATTTCTGAATCCTGCTCCGAGGGAGGGGCAGAACCCTTCAGTCTAGAATGGCCACCCAGAGAGGGACAATAAACTCACAGAAAGAAACCAAATTTCCCTTTTTAAAAATCTTTTATGAAGGATTTGACTGTTAGAACAACGTCCTGTGTATCTGAATAGTGGTATGGATGCTGATTTGTATGACATTCATCAGCATCAACCTTGATCCTGCCACAGTGCTGAGGACTCTTCCATGAAGAGCAAAGGTGGTACTAGCTACAGTCCCATATGGACCAGGGAAGGATCATCATGACAGGGTAGAAGAGTAGGGCCATAGATATTGCATATGCAGAGCTCGCTTCCCCTTATGCTTAGTCCTGCATGTGTGCATTGATTGGTTCTCTTCACTGACATCCTTACACTGGTGTTTGGCTTGCAGAAGGGAAGAATTGGCTTCTGCTTTCTTCACAAGGCATGAGGTTGCAAGTACACATGCTTGACTTAGTTACATAGTTACATCAGGAAAGAACAAGGGTGAGGGCTAGAGCTTTCGGACAGGAGCCTAGTGGGAGACTTCGGTACAGAGCTGGAGTCGCAGGGCCATGAATAGCCTTGAAGGTAGAGACGAGAAGTTTGTGCTGAATGTGTTCAGATAGAGGGAGCCAGTGGAGAGAGGAGGGGCTGCATGTGATCAAAGCAGCAGGCGAGGTGGATTATCTTGGCAGCAGAGTTTTGAATAGATGAGAGGGGGGGACAAGGTGAGAGTGGGGAAGGCCAGTGAGGAAGAGGTTGCAGTAGTCAAGGCGAGAGATAACCAGAGCATGGAGTAGGGCTTTAGCCAGTGGAAAGGGTGCCAGGAGTGGGGCAAGGCCACAGTAAGTGCATAGTGTGACTGTACTCTACACATTCGCATATAAAATATTTATATACCATTGCCAGGTACATTGTCAGTACTATATGAATAATAATTATATGTATTAATAAATAATATAATATAATTGTATAGATACACAAATTCACCGATTCACATAATTTGTGACTATACATGAAAAAGCTTCAAAACATATGCTTAGACTTGGGCATCTTTTGGTTCAGATCTAGAAGATAGATCAACAGTCTTATTGAGAATACATTTGTTGTATGGAGTATTTTGTTCATGCTGTGCTACATTTTATGTAAAGGTTCAAAATCAACCGTTTATTCATCATATTGAAGTTATAAGCCAAAAATATCCAATTTCATTTTATATCTGTTTTGTAGTGATAACACATGCCATTAATAAGCCAAAAAGGGGGTGGGGGGAAATCTGGACTTCATTTATATCTTAAAATTTAAAGTTGGCTTTAACATTTCAGTTACTAAAAGTTGTTATTTCAAGTGTTAAAATTCTATTATTTACTCCTTTTTTTAGTATACGTTAGAGTCTGGGTTACAGTTTCAGCTGGATGTTTACAGCTGCATAATCTTGTTTCAGAAAAGTAAATGACTGAAAAGTGTGGATACCTTTTTTGGTAATGTCTTTTCATAAACTGACAGTTATTGTGAATGTGCAAAATAAAACTGTTAATCAGTCAAACAAATGTAGCTTAGTTTACTTGTTAGATATCTGTATATTTGTAAATTGTATGTTTTTGTGTAAATCTTGTCGTAGCCAAATAATTTGATCTCCCAATAATGGAAACCCTGCCTATATTTGCTGAATGCTGTTGTGAGACAACACTGAACATTGTAACCACTTACCCCAGAATTAGTTGTTGCTTTAAATATCTGACGAAAAAATTTCATTCCTTGTTTCCCATTTATCTAGTGGGGGGTTTTATGAACTTGGGGAAGAGAATTTAAACATTTTTGGGCTGCTTTTGAGTCCCTGGCTTTGTCCAGTTTTTCTGACGTTACACTAAGTGTTTAGAACAAACTATTATTTTATTTTAATAAAAAATTAACTGAAGAGAATTCACTCAAACCTGAGGGACCAACAGTTTTGCTTAAAAATACTACTTTGGGTTAAAAGATACTTGAGAGTCGTAGGAATAGATTTATTTAAGATACAATATTTTTAAATTAAAAAAGATGTGAATGCTCTTTATGTGCCATCTCAATACAACCTGACTTCTCTGTTGATTTTTATTCTCTTTCTAGAGTCATTCAGTGCTTTACTACAACTCCACAAGAGGAATATTCCGTCTGCTTATGCTACTTATTCCACTGTTATAAAAGCATTGCTGAGTAACGGAAGGCTTGAAGAAGCCATGGAAGTGAAAGATATGTAAGTTTTAATTGGGGTTTAAATTTTTTTGGTGTGACTTACAATTGTGTGTTAATAACATTGTATTAAAATTACCTACAAAGATTTCACATGATAAATACCTAATCGAAAAGTGGTCTCCCTTGAGAACTGGATAATGCATTGGTCTTTCAGATATGCAACATGTCATAAGTCAGAAAGATGTCATTTTTCTCCGGTCATTTTGTAGCTAATGGCGCAGCACAATAGTTACACATTTCTTACACACAACACTTAACAAGTGTGCACATCATCATACTGTTCACCTTTCATGCAAGCTGGCTGGAGGTCCAAAGATAAAATGTGAATGCAAGGTAGTCATGAAATAATTTATGTAGAAAGTAACATTTATTGAAAAATCTAGCCATACCATGTGTTTGACAATGTCTCATGCCTAGATTTCAGTATACTAAACGAACGACCAAACTGTAGGCCAGTTAGGGGTACAGTGGTACTACACTCTGTTGCTTTGTCTGTTCACCTACCTGGCAATCCAAATATTTGATCGTCTTTATCTTATTTGCACATAAAGTGTTCAGTCAGTATGTGGTGGAACTGAATAGATTTAAAATTTAGAGTGTCTGATCAAACTACTCCACACCACAATAAAATAGCTATGGTTTTGGTCCTGGAATAAATAAATTTCCACCTGCTTGAAATACTTTCTTACACATTTGTCTTGTTTTTTCATCGTACCTGAAAAGGCGCAGTATGCCTGCATGAAAAGTACAAGTGATTGATGTTTCAGAATCCGTCTGAATGGCTAGATTTCAGAGCAGAAACCCTAGCTAGGTAGATTTGACTCATTCATATATGTAAGAAATTTTTAAGGATAATGGGGAAGATTATGTTACTAAATGATGCATACAAAAATTTGAAGATAAGGAAAAATCTTGTGCTCTCAAATTCATTCATTCTTTTTTTGCGTTGAAGGCTCACAGGGGGATGATCTCGATTACTGCCCCAATGCTATGGACCTCCTTTCCCCCCAGAGGGGAAACCACAGATGAAGGTTGGGGAAGTCACAAAAATGTTTTTGAAAAACACAAAGCTTAGAGATGTGGAAAAATCTAGAGAGGAAGAAAAAGAAATTAGTTGAGGAAGCTCCACTATATAATGGAGAAAGGTGAAATGTACACACACTGACAATTCTTCGAACATGTAGTCACAAACAGAAGTATGATCACATTTAGTAAAGATCAGGAGAGCAGACTTACTTTGGGAAAACTGGATCAGTATGCATTGAAGCTGGTGTGTCCTGATCTTATCATAAGTAATGAAGAAAATGCTTGAATATTCCAATTCAAAAGCTGAAATATAAATGCAGAGCTAGACAAAAATGTGGATGCAACTTGTAAGCTGAGAAGTAGGTAAAGTTGAAATGAAGCTTAGGTAACAATTAAGCAAACCCTGTGCACATTGGGGGAAAAAGGGTAGGAAAATGACACTTGGAAATAGCAAGACACACAATTCTCCTTGGTAAATATTCTAATAGCTATGATGATTTTCAGGGGAGTTCAGGAAGGCAGATAGTGTTAGGCATCTTCTGATCCCATGCTGCTTAACTTTTACTTTCTGTATTAGAAAATGGGTAGTCTACACGTGATGCTATGGGTATCTGCTTATTTTATTTTATTTCAGTTTTACCCTGCCCTCCCCAAATGGCTCAGGGTGATTTACAAAACACATAAAATCAATACACATAAAACAGCATAAAAGACCCAACTCCCCAACCTTTCCCATCACAACCGCACAAAACCATCCCCAACAACCCCCTCTCACTCCTACCCCAAACACCCACCAAACTCCCTATCCCTGCCTCCCAAATTCCCAAACAAATAGAAAGGTCTTGTACTGCCTCCAGAAGATGCTGTGGCTCAAATTAACCTCGGGGCGGAAAGGAGTTCCATAGCATTGGGGCAGCAATTGAGAACATCCCCCTGCAAGCCTGCGCCATACAAACAAGAATGAATTAATTTGAGAGCACATGATTTTTCTTTATCTTCAAATTATGATAAATGCAATGCCCACTTTAAAATCTGCTACATGAAGTAAACTTCCTTCTACAGATCCCTGGATAATCTTTGAGGCAGTGACTGGGATCAAGAAATGGTCTTGTGTGCGTAGGTGACTGGTAACTGTTGGCAGTGAGGCGCGGGTCCCGGACTGGCAGTTGAACAGGGGACTGGCCAGGGGTTCAACAGAACTTCCCAAAATCTCGTGTTGCCCCCCACCCCCACAAGTTACCTATGTTTGTGTGAACAGTTGAAGTACAAGCAAATTTGCATATGCTTGACCCCAAAAAGTGTGTGTAGTTTATTAGTTGGTTTCCAGAGGAGTCAGTCTTACCAAACTAATTCATAGAGAGATTACTCCTTGAAACCTAAATTTCTTCAATGGCCTGAAGCTTCCATTTCTGCTAATATTTACTGTGAAAGATGTGAAAGTTTCATTTGTTTAGACTTTTCTTTTCTTCCCTCCACCCCCTTTGTACTATGCTTTAGGGCTGAAACGAGAATCAATTTGTTTTTTGCAAAAATCTCACAAGAATCTAGAATTGTTACCGAGATCTTGATAATGGTTCGAGATCTCGGTCAAGATTTTTTTCAATTTACCGTTTGCTGTGTACCAGTTTATCATGTACCACTTACTGTGTACTGTTTGTCGCAGTAGTAATGCGCATGTACAAAATTACCACCGCATGATGGCGCTAGCAGTGTTGTCACCATTTTGGGAAAGGGCAGCTTTTTTCTGCATGTGCCTTACGTGGTACAGAGTAAGTGGTACATGGTAAGATTGTATATGGCACACGATAAACCACAGTAAACTGTAATCATGGTAAATCATGAAAAATTCTTGACCGAGAAAGTGTCAAGAACCAGGGGTTCTCTCAATTATAGCTTCTCGCTAAAAACAAGAGGAGAACTGTGATTCTCAGTGAGAATCAAGATCAAGTTTCTGCCCTAGCTTGAAAAAAGCTAGAAATTTAGAGAATACTTAATCTGCTAGGATTTATATTAGTAATATAGGTGGCATAACAAGGATTAGTTTGTGCGACTTCCTTAAAAGGCGAGACTTTTTTTTTAAGTGAAATTTTCTGGAATTAGAACTGGGAAAAACTAGTATTGGAATGCTTCAGTAAAGTCTAGGAGTTTACTGATATCTTGGTTAGACCACAGTCCTTCTGCTTTGAAATTCTAATGAATTTTAGGTATGTTTACTGTGCTTAGTTCAAGAGTTCTAAAATAGAAATGTATTAGTATTGGAATGAGGGATTAGTTCTGTAATAGTGGCGAACGTCTATTTAATCACACTAAAGATTGGAAGATTGGAGAAAGTAAAGCCTTTGTTATATGTAATTTACAGTCTCATGCATGAATTGTTGACTTAAGGGCTTTGACAGATGGGACTAAGAAAAAAAGCGGAACTGAGCAATGGGTACTTAGGCAGGGATTAAGAGGATTGGTTGGGAGAGTAAGAAAATCCTGAGTCCAGTGACTGCATTTGTGAGCCCGGGAGGCTGAAAGTGACTGAGAGGATAGTCATATTGTGTACTTTGTGAAGGATTTTCTTGGGATTGATGAGAATAATTTTGCAATGACCCTGCTTACCTCCCAATCCGCTCAGCTCATAAGTTCAAGTAGGTAGGCTGCTCAGTTGTTTGCCACAAGATGATCAGTAAGGTTTATCTTGATTGTTGATATGTCAAATGGCAATGTCCCACCCCACCTTTTTGCTTCCTTTTTTTGTGCTTGTGGAGATTTTGTAATCTAGAAATGAACCTTTGTAAAGTTATTTTGATTTATTTAAAATGTGCCCAAATGTAATTAGGAATGTGGGGGAATTTTGCAAAAACAACCCGGAAACGTACATGATTGCTAGTTGTTTTGCTTTTAGATATTTATTTCTGAAAGGCTTTACCAGTGTTGTTAAAGGATAGGCCTCTCTCCTGCAGATGTGTAAAGGTATTTGCATTCCAAGGGATGAAGAATTGATAAGTGAAATTTAATTTTCGTATGGCAAAGGCAGCAAATGTAGTATGTTCAGTTTAAAACTGTATACATCTAGATGACAGAAATTTGAAAATTAATCAACCAAATGATATGGTGTGTGTTCATAATATGCTTTAGTTTATATTTAAAATATACAGTGCTGAAAATAAATGTTTCATTTTTATTGCTGAAAGAATAGTTTTACATTTTATAATTATGGTGACTGTTGAAAAAAGAAGAAAAAGTATCCCGCTTAGGATACGACAGAACAATGCAGGGCATGCAGTTATTTTAGTCATCTAATATGTCAGCATTCAAGAATCTGAACCGATTGTTTAAAAAAAATCTTTTACTTTGTTTCTTTTGTTGCTCATTTCCAACTTTGTCATCTGTCAGAATGCAAAAAAAAAATTATCCTTCTATAACCATTGACAGGATAACACAAAAGCTGTCTCCAGGTCGATATTTTGCAGCAATATTTTTAACATACGAACAGTAGTTTTTATAATTTCACCTTGGTGCTCAACCATTTATTATCGTATCAGAAGCATGTCAGTAATTCCTTTCTAAATGTCGGCTTCTTTTAGCGCTGAGACCCACATCAAGGGCTTCACACTGAACGATGTTGCCAGCAGCCTCCTCATCATAACGCAAGTTAGGCGGGATTATTTGAAAGGTATGTCACAATGCTTGACCTTTACGTCACATTAATGCCTCTGCAGATTTTTCTTGTAACGCCCTTCGAATACTTGGATAAAGGAGTCCATTTAGCAAATTACCTGCTTATCAAGAGCCTTTTGTGGTAGCTGAGAGACGTAAATTACTGTACATGCATTTATAATACAGCTTGAATATGAATGTACTTGTCATTTGACCACTTAGTCCAGTTTCCGTTCCATTTAACACAAGATGGGTTTTCTTAAGATGAATCACAGCTCTTCAGACATGCAAAATTTGTGCTCCAGAACGAGAGAAAGTACAGGCTTTCAAGTGCGTTAAAATTCACAGCACAAGTCAGTTTGCTTTGGAAATTAACATACTTTAGAGCATCTGAAACAATTCCCAGCAGTTGCTTCTTGCATATTGTGTTGGTCGTGTGAGATATCAAATGAGTTAAATTGAGTGTTAAATGTGCGTTATTGTGCACTAAATGATTATAATATTGATTTTAAAAACCTAATCTAATACTTTTAAATAGTTTGCAATACCAACTATACATTGTGCCCCCCCCCCCTTATATAAACTTACAGTGTAACAAAAATAGTAGTGAGGGAAGCACATGATTAGGACAAGATGGTGGACAACTTTTTTATACAACTTTCAGCCCTTCCATATTTCTTGTTCTTGAAGTTTAGTGCCTTCAGCTCCGAGACAATGAGAAGGATGAAAATTATTTGGTTAAGCAGTATGTAGCTATGCTACTGGAGAATTTCCAACATTCACTGAACGCTTTTAAAAGAAATCTTGCCTGTTCAAGTGCTTGAATGGGAATTGTTGATTAGTGTGTGTTTTTTGAAAAATCTAGTACTCAATATATGTTTGCATTGATAGGTTAACATTTTATGTGACTGATATGTTTTATTGTCAAGCTTTGACACAATGGTACTGTTTGGACAGGGAACACCTTGGGCAAATACCCGGCACTGTCTGATACTACTCCTTTATGTCATTACAGTAGAAATAGGAAAATATTTGTAATACTTAGTGTAAAACACAGTACTAAAATAAGAAGAGTTTGATTTTATTTTTTTAACGTGAAAAAGGTCATGTAATTTTAGATTTGTACCTGCTATTCTGTTCTGCTAAGTCAGTCTTTTGTTCCTTGTTATATCACATCTCCATGTAACATTATCCATTGTTTTAATGCACTCGCAATAATTTAGATCCAGAAGGGGAATCAAGGTCAGAGGCGAAGTGTTTTCTGTATTTCTATGGCTTTGTAAATGTAAATCAGGCCTTTACTGCTTAATTCCAGTATTTACAAAATGTTAAGTTCCACCCCGACGAGTCTGCTGAAGATATGCCATTCTTTCTCAATTTTATCCTCAATTTTTCATCTGCCAGTAAACAGTCATGTTTGTTTTGATTCCTTCTCCGTTCATTCCTGTATCTCTAACTTTGTCTCCTGACAGCTGCTTCTGGATAGCCCATCACCATCTCTGACTCAAGATGGTGAAAATGGAGCTCCTTACCCTCCCTCTTTCAATCCGTCTTTTATTGTTGACAGCTCCAGTGCCGCTCCAGTCACCCAAGCCTGTGTCCTTAATGGCATTTTTGACTTCTCTCTTCTATTTCCTTTTAAATTAGCAGCAGCCTGTATTGGGAGCAAACTTTTGCCAGATCTCGCATTCTCTTTAAAATGCTACCTTTCGATAACTTCTGCTACTAAAACCTCTACCCATCCTGTCATCATCTTGCGCCTTGACTGACTATGCTATTGCTGATTCTTGCATTGTATCCCTTGGGTCTTTACCAGAGTTCTGCTATAAAATTATCTTTCTTGCATGGTGCTCACTTTCAGCCACCCTTTGAGATATTCATTGGTTTCATACCAAGTGACTTACACTATATATTTAAAATAAATAAATAAAAATAAATTTTTGTCAACACAACCTTTTTCCTTTAAACTCCTCCAAACTCTCTGCCTTGAGTTAGGAATGGTCTCTTAGAACTATAAAAATCTTCCTCCTTGCTCTTTTGTGGGGACTTATTCACAATGAGGCAGAGTGCATCATAGGACAAGGGGAGTTGATTCTATCCTTGACAACAGAGCCATCCAACTTCTTGACCAGATCATCTCACAGCAATTTGCTGTTGGGCCAGATTACACAAAAATCTCTTAATATACAACATAATACTTAATATAATTTTAAGGCCATGAACTGGCAATAACCCAGGCCTAATCCAGCCGATAGGCTGCTGCCTTAAAAAATTATCATTTTGGTTGAAATTGTGTGTGGATGGTCCTACAGATTTGCAGTTATGTAAAGATGTAAAAGCCTCTCTGCTCTTGGTTAATCTGTTGTTACTGACGCTGACCAAAACTATAATTAACAAAGCATAAATTAATTTCTAGCCAGCAATTAAACAAAAATCTTATATTTGTGAAAATAAGCACATACCATGATTTTCCTGGTTTCCCCTTATCTCTTACTATCTGGTGTGTTTTTTTCATTGCCAGCCCATGCTGTGTAAAGTGCCATCTATCCCTGTAGTTCTGTGTGTATAAATATCCTTAAGGGGTTTATACTTTGGGGGTGGGGTGGGGGGGGTTTGGTTATTTTTAAAATGACTTCTAAAAAGCAAGGACTCCATTTGACCAAGTTTGAAAGCTTTGTTTCAGGATTCAAAGAAAATCCTTGTGAAATATGACAATAGCTGTTTAAGACTGACGGCCAAAAACATTCATGCTCTTACATACCAAGTAAGCAGATGGATGACACAAAGAAATTCATGCTGTGAAAATGAAGGTTGAAAATAATTTGGTAGACATGGCCAAGAAGAACCAAAATACTTGCTTGTAGAGTCTTCTAACTATGGAACTATGGATTCCTTTCTATAGTTACCCATCGAGATGCCAAAGATCTGAACTGATAAGCAACATGTAGGCTGTTTTAGAAGACACTACTATGCAGGTCTACCCATCCCACACGCATCCAAACACCCGTCTGAAGGTGCTCTTCAGGGATTGCACTATCCCATGACCCATGCACCACCCACCCATGGCCACACACAGAGCAGTGGAGAAATGACCAGGTTGCTCTGTGCCGGTACAGACAAATCTCTGCACAGGGCTGCACACCCACCCAGAGGACAAACCGGTTGGCACCCCCCTCTCCCCCCAGCCCGACTAGGAGATCATCCCTTTTGCAGGCCCCAACCACACAGGCTTCACTCCCCACAGACCCTGCATCCAAGGGCGTGCCCTGGGCACAGGAAGAGACCAGGGCCTTCAGCTGCCTGTGGGGTTAGGCCAGAACACAGGAGAAAAGTGCGAGATGCCATTGAAATGAAACTGTATATTCAGACATCGCCATGGAAATGGTGGTGCTGGAGTACAATAGGGGTATGTCCCAGTGCTGGCAGCAGGCAAAGGACTGAAGTAGTGGATGTAAATTGGTCTGTGAGACCAACCCCCTGTCCGGCCGTGCCAGGTGTGCAGAGCCATTTCACGAGGAACCGGATAGGTTCCTCCACTCCCCCACCTCCCTTAACAGTGTGAGAGTTCCATCAGGAGCAGAGCCAGGACAGGCAGTTCCTGCTTGAGATCTGCCTGCGCAAACCATCCCATGCCCAGAGCGACAGAGGGAGCCACACCCGAGGCAGGTTCCAATGAGTCCTGTGTTGCAGAATCCTGTTCCCCAGCAGAACAGACTTCCTGGGGTGGTGATGGACTCTCCTTCGCTGGAGGCTTTCAAACAGGCTGGACAGCCATCTGTCAGGGATACTGTAGTTGAGCAGGGGTTGGACTAGATGACCTCTGAGCTACCTTCTAACTCTAAGGTTCTATGATTCCATTGTGGTATGGTGAAATAGAGTGGTTACATGTTATTGCCTAATGTCCTGTCCATGTGCGTTTCCCCTGGGTTCGTTCTCCCCTCCTCAGCTAGGGACAGGATTTGGATGCCTATCCCTGTGGCTGCAGCCCCCACCCCCGTGGCCAGGTGTTGCAGTGTCACGGAAGGCCCACAGTTACTGTCTGTGATGAGGTCGCATGGGAGAAGCCTCACAGCATTCCTGTTTGTGGGTGTGTTCTGTTATCTGTCAGTCTTGGGGCAGAGCTGCATCCACTTGCAGGCACCCTGATAGGCTTGCCATGCCCACTGGGTAGTCATTGCTTGCTGTTGCTGTTCCGTTTCCCTGGTCCCTAGCGCCCATCATGTGGTTCAGCGAATACAACGGTTTGGGATGTCTTTGCAGCGGTAACCTTAGGTGAACTCTGGCTGAGAGTTGATATTCAATAGCTGCTGGCTGACCCCCTGTCCACGTGTGATGCTTATGAATTTCTGTCGCAAAGCCTGTTGCTCCTGGGACATCATGTGTGCAGCCGTGATTGCCAGTGGAGGACAAGTAAGTTGGGTTCTGTGTTCTGGGGCCCTCTGAGGATGGGCTGCCAGCGGGAATGCTGCTACCATGGGAGGCAAATGAGAGCATTGCTTTGCAGGAGGTTTGTAGTCTCCAGGAGTTCCACCTTTGGTGGTGGGGGGGCTCCCTCTCCATCACCTTGGCAACTGTCCTGGTGCATGCCAGGGGTTACTGGAGACAACAGGACAAGTGTCAGGACAAGTGTTGCTCACACCCCTGGCCGGGGGTCTCTACCACACCGTGGAGCCTACTGCAGTGGAGATGGTCATCCTGTTCAAGATCTGGACCCAGCTGGATGTTGGACCAGCTTCTTGGTGGCGTGACATATTTTTTTTTATTATTTATTTATCCAACATTTATAACCCAACCCATCCCCTCCTGCCCAATGGCAGCTTGGGGCAGCGAACAACGCATAGTAAAAAGCATAATACAAAAATATTAAACACAATCGAATATAAAACCTCAACTAAAAACCATAAAAACAACTGAACCCAAAGAAAAACAAATAGCCCTTAACCTCTAAAACCTTAACCACCCACTACCCATGGCAGCACCCAGAGAGTACAAATGCCTGGCAAAACACCCAAGATTTGCATAGTCTATGGAAGGAGGGGAGATCCGGAGAGAGGCAAATCTCTACTGGGAGAGGGAGTTCCAGAGCCACGGTATAGCCACTGAGAATGCCCTCTTGAACATTGCTACCCGCGGGACTTCTAAGAGGATGCCCCTGGCCAATCCAGGACACGAGGGGTGAGGCAGTCCCACAGGTAAGTGGGGCCTAAGCCATATAGGGCTTCAAAGGTAGTAACCAACACCTTGAATCGCGCCCAGAAAACTATAGGCAGCCAGTGCAGAGAAAGGAGCACAGGTGTTATGTGCTCCCGGCATTCTGCACCAACTTCAGCCTCCGGGTAGTCACCAAGGGTAGCCCCACGTAGAGTGCGTTGCAGTAATCCAATCTCGAGGTGATGGAAGCATGGATGATGGTGGTAAGATCAGAGCCTGAGATGTAAAGCCGAAGACGTCAGACCAGATGTAATTTACCAAATGCGCTCCTCACCACAGCTGCCACCTGGGCATCCAGGCAGAGCTGCAAATTGAGGACTCCCAGACTCGGAGCCTGAGGGACCAATGATTGATGCACCACATCAGTGATGGGGGGGCCTCTACTTTCTCAGCCCTTCCCACCAACATCATCTCTGTCTTGTTGGGATTCCGCTTCAGACGGCTCATCCTCATTCAGTCCCCCACCTCAGCCAGATATCGGGTGAACACCAAGACTGCTGGGCCTGGATCACATAAAAATGAGACGTAAAGATGGGTGTCGTCAGCATACTAATGACACCAAACCTCAAACCCTCTTCACGATCTCGCCCAAAGGCTGCATGTATGGACCGGAGAGTGATGTTTGCAGGGGCTGTGTATGTGGAGGATGCAAGCTTCCTGACTTGGGCTCCCATGCTGCCATGACCTGACTTCAGAACGCTCAGCGACTGTGGCCCCCCTCCACCTCCCATGTTCCTGTGTGTGGGACTCTGGCTGCTTGACTTTGCCTTGGACTGTGATCCCCATTTCCCTGGACATCGTGCTGTGAGCTACCTGTGCAAGTCTGTCACCCGATGGGGTGGACACTACATGTTTGGCCGTTATAGAACCCTGAATGGCCATAACTTGTTTAATGGATCATTATGTTCTCTGTATTCAATTAAGGCACATGGCATTGTACTCTGAGTTCAGGCAGAGTTGGTGAAGCTATATCTTGGGGGGGGGGGCAGGTCAGGATAAGACAATGGGCCAATCACACCCATCCTCTTTTTCAATGAGGCTGCAAAAGTTCAAAGGCAGCCCAGTTTTGCAGAAAGGGATCTGTGGGCGGGGAAACTCCTGTCCACATCCAGATGGATGTAGAAGGGGAAATCTCAAGCAGATTCCAGTCCCAAGCTAGGAAAGGGTATATATAAGCCCCTCTCCCCAACAGACACCATCTTCCTTCAACCTGCTGCCAAAGGGGATCAGCCACAACAGGAGGGATGGCCCAGCCCTGGGATAAGGGGTTATGGGTATACTCCGCTTAGGGAGACCCAGATAAGGGAACAGTGTGCCAATAGAAGTTTGCCCTTTCCTGTGGTTGCCTTCAGTTTGCAATAACCTTGCTGTTGTTAGACCTTCCTCACAGATTTACTTCATTCATATACTTCGTTGGAATAAACTGTTTTTCCTTTACTAAAGTTGTGGGGAGAGGAGTCAAATGCCCCTTCAACCTCCATGGAAGCATGACTGTCTACCCAGAGAAACCCTATTCTCTTTCTATACCCTTGGGATTGAGCTTACCCACTTTGCAGCTCTGGACTGCCCGACCTCATGGGGCTATTTATTTTATTTTTAAAACTTATTACCCCGCCCCTCCTGCCACAGGCAGCTTGGGGTGGCTTAAAACAATGAAAACACATTAAAAGGAGGCCACGTGGAGATCGAGGCAGAGCTGCGCATCAAGGAGCACCCCTAGACTCCGTACCTAGGAGGTCAATGGAGGACAGACCTCATCAACGATGGGGGCCGCCAATTCCATTGCCTTACCCACTAACATCACCTCCGTCTTGTCAGGATTCAGCCGCAGTCGATTAGCCCTCATCCAATCCCCCACAGCCGCCAGGCACCAAGACTGCCGGGCCTGGATCAGTTGAAAACGAGCGGTACAGTTGGGTGTCGTCAGCATATTGATAACACCGTACACCGAACCCCCTAATTACCTCGCCGAGCAGGTGCATATACACATTGAATAGGAGAGGGGACAGAACAGAACGCTGCAGAATTCCACACAAGAAGTCTCGGTATGATGAACAAGCGGAAGCATTCAAGAACAGTCCCGCCCACTCCCACATAGTCCCGCAGGCGCATTACCATCATCTCATGATCAACGGTATCAAATGCAGCTGACAGACCTAACAGGGTCGAACGACCCTGATCCATATCTCGGCACAGGTCATCTACTAAAGCCACAAGCGCAGTCTCAGCGCCATAAGCCGGACGAAAGCCGTACTGAGAGGAATCAAGGAAACCGATGCGATCAAGATGCCCCTGCAGCTGCCAAGCCACTACCCGTTCAATAACCTTCCCTAAAAAGGGAAGGTTAGAGACAGACCGATAGCTGGCAGGGGAGCCAGCATCAAGCGATGGTTTCTTGAGCAAAGGCCGCACCACTGCCTCCTTGAGACAGCCTGGCACTCTGCCCTCCTGCAGGGAGGCATTGACCACCCCAGCCAGCAACGGCCCCATTGTCTCCCAGCAGATCTTAACCAGCCAGGACAGGCAAGGGTCTAATTCACAAGAAGTAGCCCTGACCACCCTAAGAACATCCACCACATTGGCGGGCGTCACTGACTGAAACTGATCCCAGAAAACCGGACGTGACAGGGCTTCCATAACCTCTGGTTCCCCTAATATAAGAAATGCTGTGTTGAAATCGTGGTGAATACTAGCAATTTTGTCCACAAAATAATTCACAAACATGTCACAGTGAGCAGTAGATGACTCCACTCCCAAGATTGAGGGAGGCCGGACTGACCAGCCCCCACAGCTCCACTGGATGGGATTTTGTGAACGTTATGAGGGCAATAAAGAACTCCCTCTTTGCTGCCCACGTAGCCATGGCATAGGCTCGTAAACTGGCTCTATGCCGCAGTCAGCTTCAGCACGCGAACAACGCCACCATTGCTCCAACCACCACCCATCTCGCTTCAGCAACCACAGCTCCTTGGGAAACCAAGGATGGTCCTTATGATGATAAAATAATTATTGGTAATTAATGCTTCCTGTGCTGGTGAAGAACGAGATTTTTGCTAGAGGAGGAATTTTTGCTATGCTGCTTAGTTTTTGATGCAAATTGACAGGAATTGTAGTTTAGAGATTAACTCTATTTGGAACGGGTTTTTGTTTTATAATTTATGCAAAAGTGTTGTCAGAAGTTACGTCTTTGGTTGCTGGTCCATAACTTGTTATCTCGGTACGTGCAGCCATGTGTGCCACTCTGCAATTGCCATGGATGTTCTGCCTGCATATCATCACATCTAGAGGCTCACTCTGATGCTCAGCAACTTTTGCCATTTATAGAACTCTAGTTCTTTGCACTGAGAGGGTTGTTGTAGGGAAGCTGATTGAAAATGGCACATTATACAAAAATAAATAAATATATTGATTGTCAGTAGGAGAACTTGTATGTGAGCAGATTGGCTGCAAGGAGGCAGCACTCTTCTCCAGAGCAGCAGCTGCTTGTAGCCCCAGGTGCCCCAGTAATAGCAGGTCTTGAGACTAACCTTAAGGGCACCTTGCTTGTGCTTGCCTCCTCCACCTAAGGCAGCAGCAGAGGAGATCCAGGTGACATGGCCTCACCAAGACTTAGAGCCATCTGAGCACCAACCCCACCCAGGCTTCAGTAGAGGAGGGCTAGAAGGTGGTGGATTATTGAGGAGCTGTTCAAACACACAGCAGCATAAATATCCATTAGTACTCCCACTATGCGTAGGATTCAACACATGGGTCAGAATTTTAAGTAGTTAGTGCAACTTTCAGTAACACACAACAACAACAACACAACAGCTTTATTGTATAACCATATGGTATTACAAATTTATAACATACAAAACAAACAGCAGACAAAAACGGAATTTAAATTTTAAACTTAAAATCAGATAGTTAACAAATACATAAAGGGAGCAGGAAGCAAAAAGAGTCCTACTAATAAAGATTCACTAGATCATCAGCTTTAGTCCTGAGGCAAAAGGTACGTACTCACACATCTTTGAGTCTCGTGGCAGCCAAACAAAAGGAAGCAACAAGCCTTGTTGTCTCTGAATCCGTGGCACGTAGCATTTTGGCCAAAAGTTGGTCATGGGAAAGGGTGGCATTAGAGGTAAGAGTTCTCCGGTATCTAGCTCTCAAAGAAGAATAAACAGGACACTTGAGTAATACATGCAGGGCTGCTTCCTGGGCCTGAAATGTACAGAGGGGACAAACCCTCGCTTCGCTGGGGATGCCCAAATAGCGCCTTTCCAACTGGGCAGAGGCAAAGACATTACAACGGAAAGCTGTAAATGCTTGTTTGCAGGGTGCGTCAATCCAAACCAGATAGCTCGTTCCCCTACCATTGGGAACAATCCCTGGGTAAACCTCTGGGTTGCCAAGAGCTGTCTCTCGGATTGGAGCTCCAGGTCAGAGATTCTCTTTTTAAGGATGGCAAAGGCTCCTTTTAATCCCAAGTGTTGGAGGGTTAGCTTTGAAAAACTCAACTTAAGAACCTTTGACTCAACTGCAGCATCCCAATTCCTCAAAAGGGCATTTTCAGAGGCCAGTACTAGGAGGGAATTCCAGGAGTCCGGAAAGACTACCACCCTAAGCCAATATTTAGTAAGGGTGGTCAGCGCATATGAATACAGTGATGCACAGGCCGTTTCAGTTTGCAGTATAACTTGGGGAGTTCCTCTAGGGACCCCTAAAATGGCCCAAAGGTCATTTTTGAACCACCTCGAGCTTATCCAAGAAAGCCATCCCCCAGGCTGGGAAAGCATACAAATCTGGGGGATCACTTTAGCCTTGAGGAGACGAAGGGCAGGGGGCACCAACCTTCCCCTGTTTTTGTAAAAGTACCCAACTATAGAGGCAGAGGTCCTCCTAGCCAATGTCAGAGCCGCAGTCGCATGGGCTCACCAGCTTGCGGTCTCTGATATTAAGATCCTCAGGTATTTGAAAACTTTAACCTGCTCAATATGGTGTGCCCCGATGTTCCACTGCTGAGGACGACTCCGCCCCCTCCCCCCTACCACCATGGCCGTTGTTTTGGTGTAGTTTATCACGAGGTTCTCGGCGTCGCAATATTATTTGAATTTTTGCAACATCCTTCTTAAGCCCACAGATGAGTAGGAGATGAAGACTGTATCGTCTGCATATAATAGTGCAGAGATACTTCTTTCTCCTATTTTAGGAGCGTGAGAGTCAATAGTTTTCAGGTAAACTATTACATCATTTAAAAAGATGTTAAGTACGACCGGGGCCAATATACAGCCCTGGCGCACGCCACAGAATACAGGGACTTCCTTATCTGGAGCATATTACTTGTGTGCAGCTTGATTATAAGAAACAAGAGCCTGTGATCCATCGAACAGTTACAAAGCTTTACCCAGAGACATTCCCTGTCCACCGAATCAAAGGCCGTTTGTAGATCTAAAAAGCACAGGAAAATCTTCCTCTGACGCTCCACATAGCGATCTATGATCTGATGGAGAAGAAAAATGGTCGGTAGTAGATTTACCCCTTTGGAAGCCAGCTTGTTTTGGTTCTATAATTTGGTATACTTCCAGCCAGTATACTACTTGCAGTTTCCCCAGTAGAAAATGAGCATATAGTTTTCCAATAATGCTCAACAGACTGATCGGCCTATAGTTTGCTGGTAGTGGGTTGCCCTTTTTACAAATAGGTACCACAAAACTATTTATCCAATCCTTAGGGATGTGCCTGGAGGAGTTTATCTGCGAAAAAAGCGGAGCTAGGACCTTTGCCCACCAATCCCGAGCACTCATCAGAAGGTCCAGAAGAATATAATCCCGGCACCTTCCAAGGTTTTAATTGGGCTTTAAGATCCATTAATTCCTCTTCTGTTACCAAAGACCATCTTGGAAGTCTGTGGGGCAAGGTCAATAGGGTTGTTAATATTGGTGGTTTTTGCATAAATGCCCATGTAAAACTCTATCCAGGTTTCTGGGGGCAAAGTAGCCCTTTACTAACTTCCTCGCTGTATTAAATGGATGGACAAGATCCCAAAACTTTTTGGAGTCATGAGCATTAGCTGCTTCTAACAATTGGGACCAATGTCTCGTTTGGAAGGCAAGTTTTTTCCTGCACAAGAGCTGGCGTTATGCCTTCCTTAAGGAATTCATTCGGGCTCGCAAGATGGATGTAGGGTCCTGTCTGAGTTTCCTGGCTAATCTCCTTAGATTGGAACGTTGGCTACGGCACTCCCTATCGAACCAACTAGCTTTGGGTGACCTCCTTACTGTCAGCAAAGGGCCCAAGAGCTCCAGTAATTTATTGAAAAGGGACAAATAATTTCCCTGAGCCAAAAATTTAAGGAAAAGATTCTATACTATGCAACTTTGCAAAAAGTGCAGACAGACCACTTTCAATTCCTCCTTCCATTTGACACGGGAACAAACCACCTCAGGAGTCTCGTGAGCTGCAAAAGGTGCACTAGCAAGAGCCATAGGCACCCTTGGAGCTACTGGGTCCAAAATCAAGAGAACCAGGCAGAAGTGGTTCGTCTCAATTGCTGGAAGAATACAAAGCAAACTTACAATGGAGGCATGGTTTTCCAAGATTAGAAAATAATCAATCGTGCTGGAGCCCTGTGGCACATGGAAGGTAAAATTTCCGTCCAGGTCGCCTTTGGTGTAGCCATTCAGAATGGTTAAATTTAAATATGTCAAAAGTTCGTACATCCAGCTCGCACCTGAGCTGGAGATTGAATCCCTGGAAGCCCGATTGAACCTCAGTAAAAGGGGAGCGAAATCATCCAAGTCAAATAACCCCTGAGGGTCCAAGTGTCTTGCCTATCCTGGTGTTAAAATCACCACACGAGTATTATAGCGTTTCTCCTACTCTGAGCCACTAATTCTGTCTCTTCTTTTAACATCTCCCACAAATCGTGGGAATAATGTACTGAGTACCTAGGCGGCATATAGACATTACCTATTAACAGTTCCAATCCTGTGGGGAACATACAATGGAAAATGGCAAAATGGGCTTTGTAAGAGTCAATCATTTGTATTTTGAGTTCTAAGATGGTCCGAGCCAGGAGGGCTAGACCCCCCTGCTGGTCTGCCACGCGTCTTGGATTGAATAGCCTGCAAACTGGGCGGAAAAGCCATTGACCACAATGTATTTCACAGCCCAGGTCTCTTGGAGGAGCACTATATCAAACCTTGAAATAAATTCCCTAAAACCCACTTCCAACTGTCGTGCCCCCCAGCCAGAAATATTCCAGCTAACTAAAGTAACACCCATAAGCATTACTAGGAGTGTGCTTCATTGTTTAATAGTTACCCTGATTCCACTCTAGACAGTTAACTGTCCAGTCTTTGCAAATAATGTCTAAGATATTTAAGATACCTACTACATATATTATTGTGCAGTATGGAATCCTTTTTTAAAAAAAAAACATAAAAGAATTACATGCATATTAGATTTTCAGCAGTCTATTCACTTCATGCACCTTATTTCAAACAATGATTATCAAAATATAAATAATAAAATACATAAATATTGTATATACCAAAGTATCTAGTAAGATCTCTAGTAAGTTTTTGAGATCCCCAATATTCAAACCTCTGAGATCTGAGGGATTCTAAACTGTTGTTTTAAGCCATTGTCTCCGAGGTCAGAGCCCAGACTTTGCAGGCCACAACAGCCTTTAAGAAAGAAAAGGAAAGAGAGAAGAATAACAATGATATGATTGGTTTCATTAGATTTCATGAGCTAGAATGAGATAGTGGATAAGGTGCTAGACTTGGACCTGGATTCAAATTCCGCTGTAGACATGGGCTGTTTTCACATGGTACCGCTGGGTGGTGGGGATGGGTGTGTGCCAGCGGCGGGTGGAGGTGGCTGTATTCCTTTTCCCACGGGCACATACCCATCTCCACCCACGGAGCCGCCTCCTGGGTTTTGGGATGGCTCTGTGGGTGGGTGATGGGAGGAGATAGGTGTGCACTCGGACACCCATCCCCCACCCACTGCCGTGCTCTGTGCATGGACGCCCCCACCACACACCCAGCGAGGGGGGTGCGGGTGGCATCCGTGCAAGAACAGCCATGCACTCCTTGGGTTACCTTGGGCAAGTCACAACCTCTCAGCCTCAATTCCTCATCTGTAAAACGGGAATGTCTGTCTGTCTCTCTCTCTGTTCCCCTCACCCGTCTTAGATTGTAAGCTCTCTTTGGACAGGGACCTGTCGTTGAAAATCTGTGACTGCAAAGTGCTGCATACGCCTAATAGCGCTATAGAAGTGATTAGTAGTAGTAGGTTAAAAGATTTTGGGAGATTCTCTCCTCCCGTACTAGTTGCTAAACATCTAGGTACCCTATTGAGGCCTTAGTTGTCTCAGACCAAAGACAAAGCTAGTGGGCCATTTCACTATAGTGCATGTGTGTACGTAGGGTTTTTTTAAATGTGGTTAATAGTAATCTCCATTGGTTTCACCTTCTCAATTAAGATTTTCATTTTTGCTTTCATTTTGAATAGACGCTATGTCGACGCTAAGGGATCTCCTTGAAAGAGAAAATTTGCCTTCCCGGCAATCGGTCACTCGGCTTGTTCAAGCCCTGGCTATGAAGGGCGATGTCGAGAGCATACGCACCATTGAGAAGATGATGGAAAACCTTGAACATTGGAATAACTTATCAAAAATGCTTTTCATTAATAATACAGCATTGGCTCACATCTGGAAGTAAGCATTTGTATAACTGATTTAGCTGTTTTTTATGAGGAGAAAAAAGGCCTTTGACACTATTTCTATTGCATAGAAAGAAACCTCACCTTTGTTCGTATGGGTTTTGTGCTTACTCATTTGTCTGTAAACAGTTCTAATTTTTATTATTTTTATTTTATATACTTTTCAAACTTCTTCTGTTGGAAAGATTCCTGAAGAATCCCATGTTCTGTCTTCCTTTTTTATTATTATTATTTCAGATCAGTCTTGCAAGGAGAACCAATGCTTACTCATTCAGCAGGAGAACTGATATAGGGTTAAAAACTGGTGTGTGGCCAGTGGGACTGCTCCCTGAGGTGGAAAATCATGAGTGACATGGCCCAGATCAAGTTGGGGCACGGAACAAACATGTGGGCAGCCAACCCTGCCTGTGCCCTCCTCCCAGAGCCCCGCCCTCCACCCTGATGGACAGCCATGGTGGCCAATGATGGACGGCCATGGCATACGGCCATGGCAGTCACTGGACTGGGCCAGGTATGGGGGCACCCAAACAGACATGCTAGTCCACTGTGGTCTGCTTGGGTAGCCCTTAGCCTGGGCGGTGACCTTGGAGATTTACTTAGGTCACAGCCCTGGCTCGCCGCCAACGATCCCCAGGGCAATTTGGGCCAACATCTGGTGGTGCATGTTTACACCTGCCACTGATTTCCGGGCCACAGCAGGCCAAAATCGCATCTGTTTTTACCCATAGTAGATACCTATGATTGCCTGAGGCATGTGGGGCCCAGAGAGAATCCCCACAAAGCTATTTGGAACTGCCTGCTGATTTTAAATGGGAGGGGGTAGGAAGTCTAGCAGGCCAGTTCTAGTGGCAAAGCTACTATGCTTCAAACTTCGAGCAATCAGCTTTGCTTTAAGGTCCTAACCTTGCAGTTCCTTGTACTGTTGAGCAGCTCTGTGCCTAACCAAATTAGTGAATTGGGTAATTTGCAAATCTTTTGAATTTCTACTTCACTGAAAAATACTTACTTTGCTTGAATAAAAGAAAATCGAAGTCTTCAGATTTTGACTTGAGAGATTATTCTCAATAATCTATATGGAATGTGTTAGAAGTAAGCGTGACAATTTTAGGAATACTGTGCATTATTTTATTAGTGCATACTACGCTGTACTCTCGTTGATAGGAAGGAGTGTAGACAAAGCTGTTTAACAGATCGCATTTAATATCAATTTTTTGGCATCTAAAAAGACAGCTATGAAAAATTCAGGTAAATATTTAATATTATAAAAAATATTCTTTAGAGTTTTCTGCATTAATTATTCAAATGCTGTCCCTTAATGTCTTATTTCTACCTTTCAGATTTTCAGAACACCCTTTTTAAGTAACTAACCAGCAGTCATCTTTGTTGAATAAAAAAACAGTGTTCATGTCAGAGTTACTTAGGCATTGTACAGGTCAAAGTTCATTCCAGAAAAAAGAACTAGTTACTAGTGATTTTATTCATTCAGCCATAAATTTGTTTCACTTTGTGTTGTTACGGTATCTGCATGAATGGAGTCATAGGTTCTTTTAACATTGCTACTGTGTGTAATATTAATGTAGTAAAATAAAACATTCATGCGCTTGCTTTATTGGGTTTCTAAGGTTTAACATTATAAACTAAATCAATGTAACTTTCTTTTCCAGTAATAACCTTGATACTGCGGTGGAGTACCTTGAACCTTTGTTTATCTCTGGAATCCCTAATCCTAATTCATCAGCCTCAAGTATGTCCTATGTGTTTAGAAAGGTGATTGAAGAAAGATTGGAGCCAACTTTGGAAAAATGTAAGTTAATTGTCATTGCATTTAAACATTCCTGATGAAAAGCATTTTAATTGCACACAAAACCCTTTTTTATTCAACAAAGATCATGCTAGTAAATGTGATCCTTTTAAAATGAAAGCTATTCCTTACATACCTGTCATTTTGCAGTAAGTGCCATGGCAGAGCGGCTGGCCAATCAATTTGGAATTTACAGACCTGTCACTGATCTTTTTCTTCAGTATGTGGACATGGAAAGAGTGGATGATGCCAGATTTCTGCTACAGGTAATAATATACCAGGAGAGGAATAGCAGTGCTCCAAGCTTGTCATAAGTAAATTGAGAAATTATCAAACGTAGGTGTGTGTTAAAGTGCGGTGTTCAGAGTGTGCTGAAGCTAGTGCACTTAAATTACAATGTGAATTGCAGTAGCATGGCCTGGGTAGATAATCCCAAATTATAGACTAGTACTTTTATGGGTGCCAGAGTAGGAAAAGAGTAATGGTTTGTTTTCTTCTAATGTGAAATGTCCTGAAACAAGGGAAGGAGGACTTGCGTCTCACTGAAATCCTATCTAAGGCAAGTGTTTCTGCACGAATGCTCAGTTGCATTGCCGTCCCTCCTTACAAAAGAACAATCTCCATTTGCTTGCTTTCTTTAATTTCTGTAATGCTCTAAATACCACACATCTCTATAGCAACGCAGTTTGCAAACAAGTGGGCAACGTTTGCTTTTCAAGTGCGGCATCTCACTTGAATACTCAAACATTTGGTGTTCAAGGTTTATTAGAAGCTGCATTTGCTTGCTATTTAGTTGTATGTCACAGACACATTAAATGACAAATGTAGGTCTCTGTGGCCCACAGTTTTAGCTAAATTAGCAATCTTCAGGGAATGACATACATGGTATACAACGGCATTCATGCCATCTTAACAGTGCTAAATATAAAGCTGAGCCAAATGCAGAATGAACTGTGGGTGATAAGAGCTGCCACTGGCAGTGTACACAAACAGGCTTAGACGGGGAGTCTCTTCCCAGCAGGTGGCAGTCAAACAATCACAGTGATCCTGCAGATTGCTGTGTTTGTGTAGACTCCCTGTGTCAAATTGAGGCCTGTTACCAATTTCAGATAGTAAATAGTACTATATTCACTTACGTTTTTTACCAGCTGCTAAGTATTTAAAACAGTAAAAGGAAAGGAAACCCTCTATTTCTGTTCATCAGAGCTTTTTCTGACATTCCAAGCTTTATAAGCAGAAATGATAGTGAAATTTTAGCAGTGGTTGTTTCAGTAGAATTAAGCAAATTATTGGCATGTTGCACAGTGTGAGGGATTTCACTTGTTACTTTTTTTTTCCTTTTTGCATACAACAGTTGTATGTCTACAAGCAAACATTCTAAATTAGCAGTGCCAAATTAAAAGTCATACAATGGAACCAGTTTTAGACCTCCATTTTGTTTTTCACTAGATACATTATTTACACTGCTTTTGTTCAGGACAAGAAAGGTCAGTGGTCAGCTGGGAAATGCTGCTTATTTTTTCCAAATAGCCGTTTCTTTGGGAATTTTTCATGTATCATCATTAGAAACCTTAAGGTTAATGGAAATGTTTCTCAAGTCAGATGCCAAATTTGTGTCGGTTGTCCTGCAAGCTACTCATAAAGCTTCTCGTGTAAATTTGGGTTAAATGTAAATACAGTTCAGGTAATTTAGAATCCAAATTTAAGTGTGTGCGCAGGAAAAAAAGATGACATTTTAAAAGAAACTAACAGTCTAGTAGCTCTAGTAACAGTCTAGAGCTTAGTTTTAATAAAAGCTTTTTAAAGACTATTTAAACACTTAATGGTATGATTTTGTGTGTTCACTATACTTTAAAAGAGAAGTATTGTTCATCTCTTAACCCATAAAGAAGGGTAGCTATCCAAACACATTTCTTCCATATACCTTCTACTTAGAAAGTGTTTCAGTTCCTAGAGTGGCAGTAGGGGAGGATGACAATCACGTTGCAAGTCTCCCCAGAGAATGCTTTTGCCCGATCTATCATCCTAAAGCATGTCTTTGACAGAGCACTTGTGGTGTATAGATTTCAGCATTCCTTCAGGTTTGTCTTTCCTTGCTAGAATGATGCTTCCAACAATAACCTTTTCACTTGGACCTTCAAGAACTTGTCAAGCAGCATTATATACATAGTATGTTCTTAATGGAGGGGAGAATTATTTCTTGTTCAGATGTCTGAAATATTATTATTATTATTATTAGCAAGTATTTATATAGCGTCTGCAATGTACCTGGCGTTTTACAAAGTAATGGAATAGACGCAGTCCCTGCCCTTGGACTTACTGAGAGGGGGTGGGGGGAAGACGAAGGAAGGGGAACAGAGGGAGAGACAAGGAGTGTAACAACCACGAGGATAAACTCATTTTATGTAAACGTATGCTCATTCCCCAAAGTGTGTGTTTGTTCCTACTCTGTATTTTAGTATTGACTGTTTTTAAAGCTTCTGAAAGTGGTGAGCTTCTTGAAATTTACAGATATGGCTCCTACAATGAGCATGAACTAAAATATTGTCTTGCATATTTGGTTTTGCTATAGTTTCTAAGATGGGATAGACACTTGATTTATCTGGTCTGTCGCATAAACTTTTTTAAGTTTAACTTTTGTCTCTCTCTCAAGCAATGTCTGTCTGTTGCAGTGAAAGCCTTTTATAAAATAGAGAGATTGAAATCAGTCCTTTTGTATGCATAAGTGTAGGTAATTATACTTTAAAGAGAACTTGCTTTGTACATTTTAATTTTTATAAAGAAACGAGCAGTTATCTCCCTGACACCTTATTAAATGTATAATTAACCTTATGATCCCTAGCTCACTTGTGAATGCTTGGCAGTATAATTGGAGAGGAATAGTGTTTCTTTTTTCTCTTTCTTTTGCAGTTCTAGACCTCTTTTCTGTGGAATGTGCATTCGTTTATTATTATTTTTCTTTTAAACAAACTTCATGCTTAATGTGCCAAGGATGGCATTTAATAAAGTTTGATATTTATTTTTTTATATATATATACATATATGATATATTACTGTATTACTGAGAACATTTTTAATTGGAAATTTTCACCTTTGCTGGTTTGTTTATCAAGAACCTATACTCATTGTTGCTATTTTAATTCTTTTTTCTTTTTAAAGCGATGTGGTACAGTTGCTGAACAAAAGGATGTCATGATGGCTTTCATTAATAAGAAGGCAAGAATAAAAGGAGAGGTATAATATTTTGTACATATGCAATTAAATATATTAGCAGCATTTTTCTGTAGTCATTTCCTGATAATTGGCTTTCATGTTCCATTAAAATTTAGAACACTTACATGTTGTGTTGCACTTTCTCAGTTTAGCAAGAAAGTTGAGCTATATCATACTGACTTTGTTAATCACTGCAGTCTTTAAAACTACCATTCATTTCATGTTTTTATTCTTTGTCTAAAAACATGGATAGTTCATGTTAAACTGGGGAACACATAGGACGTGATCCATGAACTACTTATTCTGGAGTAGCTTCAGTGGAGCTACGCCAGAGTAAGTGGTCAGTTTGGATAATTTGTAGAATTCACTGCATCAAGGAATCTTTTTATTCATAGTCTATATTAAATATTTCTGGAGGTTTACAGAAAACCCCAAAGACTACAGTTCTGTGTCTCTTGTGATTTGCCAGTTCTTTGTTCAAGTGTTCACTTTCTGTGCTGTGATAGACTCGGAGGTAAATATTCCAGTGTGTGAAATCCTCAACGTATTATTTTATTTAGATACATTGCAAAACCACATAGACATTATTTTTATATATAGTCCAAATTCAGACCTATGGCCTTTGTCCGGATGTCTGGGTTAAAATAAAAATGCGGGTTCTTGAATGTGTGACTATTCCCGTAATTTGAAATACCCTCACATATTAGAGAGGACTTGAGGAACGTTCAGCAACCATTTAGCCAAATGGAAAGAGAAGTTAACATCCAGTGTTTAAATAGGTGGAACTTGTTTTCGTGAAGAAGTGGTCTTCATGAAGAAATGCAGCCCCTGCTCAAGAAACTATCTTTGAACGTTGACGCCCTTGCCAGTTATCGGCCAGTCTCTAAACTACCGTTTTTAGGGAAGGTTATCGAACGGGTGGTGGCTTGGCAGCTTCAGGGGCATTTGGACAGGGTTAACTTTCTCGATCCCTCGTAGTCGGGCTTTCGTCCGGGTTATGACATGGAGACTGCGCTTGTAGCCTTGGCCGACGACCTCTCCCGTGAGTTGGACCAGGGTCACTCAACCCTATTGATCCTGTTAGATCTCTCAGCTGCATTTGATACCGCTGACCATGAGCTGTTGGTGACTCGGCTATGGGATTGGGCAGGGATTGGGGGGACTATTCATAAATGGTTCCACTCTTTCCTGGCCGGGAGAACCCTGTGTGTGGTGCTGGAGGAGTTTTCTCCTTCCCCCTCCGGGGCCTCGTGGAGTACCGCAGGGTTCCATCTTATCCCATCTCTTGTTCAATTTATACATGCAGTCTTTGGGGGAGGTTGTTAGGGAGTATGGAGTGAGAGGTCATCAATATGCTGATGACACCCAGCTTTAGCTCTCCTTTTCCTCCGACTGAGGCCCGGCAGTCTCTGTGCTTACCTGGTGTTTGTCCGCTATGGGGGATTGGATGAAGGCGAGTCGCCTGAGACTAAATTCTGACAAGACGGAAGTGATGGTTGTGGGGAAGGTCGAGGGAGTGGTGGCCGTCCTCTCCTGGTTTCTCAGGTCCGGAGTCTGGGGGTCCTGGACCCACAGCTCTGCCTGGATGCCCAGGTGGCGGCTGTGGCAAAGGGAGCATTTTACCAATTACAGCTGGTGCGTTGGCTTAGGCTGTATGTCTCGGACTCAGATCTGGCCACAGTCATCCATGCTTTTATTACGTTGAGACTGGATTACTGCAATGCACTCTACGTGGGGCTACCCTTGGTGCTGGTTCGGAAGCTGCAGCTGGTGCAGAATGAGGCCACCCGTCTTATTGATTGGGATGGGCCGACGCGAGCATATTACACCGGTGCTTCGCTCTCTGCTCTGGCTGCCGATAGGTTTCTGGGCCCAATTCAAGGTGTTGACCTTTAAAGCCCTTAAACGGCTTGGGCCTCGCCAGTCTGCAGGACCGCCTCACCCTTCGGGTCCTGTATCGACCCCTGCGGTTGGCTGGGGGCGCCCTCCTCGGGGTTTCCCAGGTTTCCCAGGTATCTACTATGACCTCCCCTCTTTTCACAGACAGTGTAAGACCTGGCTGTTCCGCCAGGCCTTTCCCAAGGTAGATGGGGTGGGTAGGTTGGGGTGGGGTAGGGTAGGGTGCGTGGGGGTTTTATATTGTTTTTAATCATAATTATTTTTGTTTGTTTTTTTAATGTTTAAAATGTTTTTTTAAAACGTTGTGAGCTGCCCCGAGATGCCTGAGGCAGGAGGGGGGCGGCATATAAATTTTATTATAAATAAAATAAATATCAGATGTATTTTTATTTTTAGACTGAAAGTTCAGAAACTATAAAATAAAGTAAATAAGTGTGGGTTCTCTTTAGATACAGTCCTCAGTAAACTGAAATGGCGTTAGAGAGAGAAGTCGACTTGGTTGAATTTTTATAGTCCAGCTTTTTTATTTTTCACAATTTTTTTAAAAGGTGCCCACAGCTGCTTAAATCCATATTACAGCACCTTAATACATGGTCTGATTTTTTAAAAATCAATCAGAAGTGTTAGTATGCCATGTTCTTTAAAAATCATGGCTCTTTTTAAGGTGCTTGAAAAAAATGTATAACCCTCCCTCCTCACATCCTTCCCTCCTGCCTCTCTCGAGGAAATCTCCGCTCTGCTCTCTTCATCCAACCCCTCCACCTGCCCCCTTGACCCGATCCCCTCCCGCCTTCTGACCTCTATTGCTCCCACTGTCGCTCCCCCACTTCTACATGTCATCAATCTCTCCCTTTCCACAGGCTCTTTCCCCTCTGCCTTCAAACATGCCACTGTCTCCCCCATCCTCAAAAAGCCCACCCTGGACCCATCTGACCCCTCTAGTTACCGGCCAGTCTCCCTCCTTCCCTTTGCCTCAAAGCTCCTGGAACGTGTCGTCTACTCCCGCTGCCTGGACCTCCTCTCTGCCAACTCCTCCCTGGACCCTCTCCAATCCGGCTTCCGCCCCCTCCACTCTACTGAAACTGCCCTGGCCAAGATCACCAATGATCTACTTGTCGCTAAATCTAAGCGCCTCTACTCCATTCTTGTCCTCCTTGACCTCTCTGCTGCCTTTGACACTGTCGACCACTCGCTCCTATTGGACTCGCTTTACTCTTTGGGCTTCCGTGGCTCTGTCCTTGACTGGTTCTCCTCCTACCTCTCTGACCGCTCCTTTAAAGTCTCGCTCCCCGAGTCAAACTCCTCCTCCCTCCCCCTTTCGGTTGGGGTCCCCCAAGGCTCTGTCCTTGGCCCTCTCCTCTTCTCTATTTACACCCTGTCCCTTGGCAAACTTATTGCCTCCCACGGATTCCAATATCATCTCTACGCTGATGACACCCAACTCTATCTTTCTACCCCCTCTCTCTCCTCTTCTGTCCACTCACGCCTCGTCAACTGCCTCTCTGATATCTCCGCCTGGATGTCCCGACGTCAACTCAAGCTCAACATGGCCAAGACCGAACTCCTCATTTTTCCTCCCTCCTCTTCCTCTCCCTCTAACCTGCCCATCTGCATCGATGGAGTCACCATCCATCCTGTTCTCCAAGCCCGTAGCTTGGGCTTCATCTTTGACACGCACCTCTCTTTTAAACCTTACATTGACTCTGTTGCCAAATCCTGCCGATTCGCCCTCCATAACATTGCTCGGATCCGCCCCTTTCTCTCTACCTCCTCGGCCAAAACCCTTGTTCATGCCATGGTTATCTCTCGCCTCGATTACTGCAACCTCCTCCTTGCTGGCCTCCCTCGCTCTCACCTGTCCCCCCTTATCGCAATCCAAAACTCCGCTGCCAAGGTCATTCACTCTGCCCGTCGCTTCGACCATGTGCAGCCTCTCCTCTTCTCTCTTCACTGGCTCCCCCTTCCTGAACGTATCCTGTTTAAACTCCTGGTATTCACGTTCAAAACACTCCACAACCAAGCTCCCCCTTACCTCTCGGACCTAATCTCCCTACGCACTCCTGCACGCGCTCTCCGCTCTTCCTCTGTCCCCTCCCTCACTCTCCCTCGTTTCTCCTGCTCGCCTAACCGCCTTCGACCCTTCTCCCTCGCTGCCCCCCATGCCTGGAACTCCCTCCCTGCCCACATCCGCCTTGCCTCCTCCCTCCGCTCCTTCAAATCCCTCCTCAAGACCCACCTTTTCCTTGCTGCCTTTCCCAATGCCTGCTAGTCTTTCCCCTTACTCTTACTGTCTGCCCTCCTCTGATGACTGCTGCTACTAACCTCTTTGTAACCAAGCCAAGCACACGCACCTGAGACTTCGCATCCGCTTGAATGTTTTTGTCTTCTCCCATGTCTCTCCCACTGTCCCCTCTCCCTGTCTCCCCCTCTTTTGTCTTTTAGATTGTAAGCCACAGGCAGGGACCACGTCTAGTTCTGTGTTCTGTACAGCACCAGGTCATACGACTGGTGCTATATAAATGTCTAATAATAATAACTCTAGTTTCCTGTCTTCAGTCTTAGTCCTTGTTCCTCTTGCTCCATAGGAAATTCAGAAGGAGAGAAGCAATTGAATATTTCAGCACTGAAATATTGAAAGTGTCAGTGCTTTAGAATAGTTTATTGCTGCTTATCAAGGTTTCTTATAAACTTTTTTGTTTTGTGTTTAATTTTCTAGGTGAAAAAAATCAAGACACTGATGGACCTCGTTCCTGACACTCTACCCTTATCTGTTGTTTACTCCTTCCTCATTAAATGCTATGGTAATGTATTAGATCCAGGGAGGTGACTTATGTGCAAAATCTTCTGGAGGCCTAAAGTAGCCATGGAATTGTCCATATTCTGCTGAGGAGAGCAGTGTCTCCTCTCATCTCTTTAGATGCCATTTAGGAGGACTTTTCCCCCTGTATATACATTGGTGCAATTTGTCACAGTAGTTGATAATAGGCACTGTTGGATACTAGAGGTGTGCATTTCGTGTCTTCCAAAGACCGAATTCCCCGAAAAATGTCCATTCGGGTGGGTGTCCGAAATTTGAAGTCTATTTCACACACACCCCAACCCCCACCCCATTTCATAGCCCTAAGCCCAGGCCAGTGGTGCTGTTAGGCTAACTTTAGGCTGGGCTTCCCAGCTGTGTGCAACACTCTAATTTTTTATTCATAAAGCGCTATACGGTCTAGACCCCTCATACCTTGGGGACCGCCTCGCCTTCTGTGCCTCAGGGCGATGCCTGCAGCCTGCCGGGGGTGCCTTCTTGGAGGTCCCCCGTGTTAAACGGGGGCCACAATGGAGAGGGCGTTCTCGGTGGCCGGCCCGCAACTTTGGAACTCCCTCCTGGAGGAAGCTTGCCTCGCCCCGAGTCTGATGGCTTTTCGCCGAGTCTGATGGCTTTTTGCCGAGTCTGTAAGACCTGGCTGTTCGCCCAGGCCTTTGGAGGAGAGGGGGGGCGGATTTTGGGGTGGGGACGGGGGGGTTAATCATTTATATTCTATGTTTTTATGTGTGGTGGTGTTTGTTTTACCTGTTGTGAGCCACCCCGGGATGCCGTAGGCATGGGGGGCGGCCAATAAATATAAATAAATAATAATAACTTTTATTGCATGTCCGAACGGCCATTGCAAATGCAACACATAATTTAAAAAAAACACCATTGAGGAAATACAAAAATAACTAAAACCAAAACCAACTAAAACCAGTTATTCTAAAAGGGGAGGTTCTACAAACGACCCCTAAGGTGACTTACTAACAAACACATAAAATAAAAACTGTGTCACTTTCAATGTGACCTCCAACTGGCGATCACCCAGTAGCCATTTGGCATAAAATCCCCACGATCTTCCAGAAACGGCACTAATCACAGGCGTTATAAATTTCCATCGCAAGTCCAAATACAGAGGACGCTCAAAAAGAATATGATTCAGGGTTTCTATCTGGGGCCGACTACATTTACATAAGCGCTCAGCCAACAGAATGCCTCAAGGCAAATCAGTTCACCTTTCCAAGGGGATCGGTATCAGGGCAGCACACAGTGCACCCCTGACAGTAAATTATCTGAGCAGTGGCATAGCGATAATGGCGCGGGGGGCTCAGTTGCGCTGGGGCTTTGGGCAGGCTCCTGGGGCCCAGATCTTTTAAAAGTCCTGCCGCCCACTTCCACTCTCACTCGGGAGCCATTCCCAAAGTCCCATGTGCTGGGACTGCATTTACCAGCATGCCAGACTAGAAAACATGGCCACCCAGGTTGGCCATGTTTCCTAGTCTGGCATGTGGGGAAGTGTAGTCCCAGTTCACCAAGCTCAGGAAATGGCCCCAGCATGTGTGCAATGGGGCTTTTAAACAGGAGTTGCGGAGCGCTGTAGCTGGAGCCTAGAACCATGCCAGTGAGAGAGAGAAAAGTGTGTGTGTGTGTGTGTGTGAGAGAGAGAGGGGGGGGGCGTGCATGAAGGTGGTGGGTGTGAAAGTAGGGGAGGCTGCTTCCTATGACTGTTCCTCCCTCCTCCTGGCTGCTCCCTCTCCCTGTGCCCCTACTCCTCCCACCTGCGCCCCCACCAGGTCCCTCAGCCCCTCCCACACATCTTCACCCTCACTCCTTATCTGGCTGCCTGCCCCATCTCCCTGCGTCCTACTTCTCCCATCAGCAGATTTTGAAAACATCAAAGTGGGACGCACCATGTATTTTTCATACGTATCCTGGATTAAAGGGGGAGGTATGGCAACCCTAGCCCCTCACATGGACCCCAGGCCCCATTCCAGCTCACCCTGGGGGAAGGGCATAACTGTGGTCTGAGCCAAGGCCTTCCTCAGCCTTGCTACACCCCTGTGTCAAACCCACACAGCTGAATCCTCTCCAACTGGTGTCAACTTCCTTGCTGGTCTGCAGCTACAGGATCCTAATGAGGCTCTTAACTGTTTAGCCTTTCAATTGTCCCGCATGAGCCTATGCAAAGGTCATAGAGTTGCAGGTGCCAGCCTAGAGCGTCAGGTGATTGCCTGCAACTCCATGGTGTGGGGGGGGCAGGGGAGCGCTACCAGACCGCAGGCCAGGGAGCCTGCTGGGTCCATCTGAAGAAGACCCAGGCTGGAGCGAACCCGCTTGAAGCGAGTGGGGGTGCACCCCTGGAGCAGCTCCAGCAGCAGGCTGGTGAGTGGGGTTAACCAGTCAGGGAGGGGAGGAAGAATCACTTTCTGGGGGAGAAGCTGGCTGCAGCCTGCTGCCCAGCCAGGCAAGTGGGGGGGCCCAGCTGGTGGCGGGGCACATGCCTGGGGCCGGCCCTGGGGGTGTGCTTGGATAAAGTGCTGGCTGACGCAACTGACAAGGATAAACCAAAGACTTTACAACAGGTGGGCTACAGGAGACACCCGTTTCAATCTCAGCCCTTTCGAGGTAGGGGCTCCTCGAATTTTTCCAGAAGATTCAACCCTCATTATCTTCCAGAGATTCCTTTCGTTTCTTCAGCGGACAGAGACGAGCCAGATTTGATTGGCAGAGACCCAGACCTGCTCCGATGGGGCCTCCTAAGCAAGACCAATGACTATACGGCAGAGCAGGGGGTGGGGGGCAGACTCCAAAACTTCTCAGGGACTTGGGAAGGATCCGTATCAGATGCTTGGGTAGTATACTGCATCTCTCAGGGCTACAAGATAGTTAACCAGTTGTCCTAAACCCCTTTTTCTGCCCTCCACCATCTCAGGAGGCCCAGCAAAGCAGGGAGCCAATGCTCGTGGAGATCAGCAGGCTGACAATTCAAGCAATATAGGAGGTCCCCCATTTAGAGCGCCGATCAGGCCTCTACTCAATCCTTTTCTTAGTTCCCAAAAAGCTAGGGGCTTGGAGAGCGGTGCTGGACCTGAAACGGTTAAACAAATATGTTCGTCATCAGAAGTTCAAGATGGAAACACTGGCATCCATTTCTCGGAGTATCAGGATAGGGGACTGACTGGTCTCCCTCAACTTAAAGGATGCGTATCTCCACGTGCCAATATGGCCTCCACACAGGAAGTGGCTCAGATTCAGTTACAATGAAGCCCACTGGCAATTCAGGACCCTCCCCTTCGGCCTGTCTTCGGCACCCCAAACCTTCACAAAGATTTTGATTCCTCTCATAGCGAACTTGAGGAGGGAAGGGATTCATATCTACCCTTACCTCGGCAGGTCAGGGCCGATTTACAGAGGACAATTCAGTACCTGACTCAACACGCTTTTCTTCTAAACATGGACAAGAACCACCTGTCTGCAACTCGCCGTCTGGAACATCTAGGAGTAACCTCGCACTCATCCCAGCAGCGAGACAGCTCGAGATCCGCAAGTATCTACTCCTTCTGAAACACAACCCCAGATTGAGACTCAAGGAGTTGGCCCAATTGCTGGGTTTACTGGTCTCCTGCACACAACAGGTGCAATGGGGGAGACTACACCTACGTCCGTTACAAGAGCGGCTGAGACCTGTACAAAGAGAGTTAATTCTGGGACCTAACCCATGGGTCTCAAGCCTAAAACGCTCCATGTCTTGGTGGTTAGCTCCCGAAGTCTTTCAGACAGGCTCACCCCTGGTAGATCCTCCCAGGGCAGTGGTAACTACAGATGCCAGTCTCAGGGGCTGGGGTGCCCACGCGGGCTCGGCCTCAGCCCAGGGACTGTGGTCACAGAAGGAGGCGAGCCAGGGAATAAACTTCCTGGAACTGAGAGCTATCCACCTAGCCCTGATTCGGCTCTTACCGACTTTGTCTCTCAAACACATACTAATATACACGGACAATACAATGGGCAAGGCATATGTCAACCATCAGGACGGATCCAGATCACGTATCCTCAAGGCAGAAGCGGTAAAATTCTTCAATTGGGTGCAGTCACAAGTTCACAACTACTATCAACAAAGGCCCTCCTCCGCATCAGGGGTCAAGACAACGTGCAAGCCTATTGGCTCAGTCAACAAACAGTCGACCCCTACAAATGATCACTGAACAGGACAGTGTTTGTGGACATAGTGAGGGAATTCGGTCTACCCAGGATCGATCTGTTTGCTCAACGGGAGAATGCTCAGCTACTGCTATTTATGTCCAGAACACCTTGCAAGGAGGCCATGGCGACTGATGCCCTGAACAAGTCTTGGCCTCGAAACCTATTATATGCATTTCCACCATTCCCACTAATACAGGGGACGGTATCGAAAATCATCTTCGAACAAGCACAAGTGATTCTCATCACCCCCTGGTGGCCGAGGAGGTCATGGTTTTCAGACCTCATAGAGGTAAGTCAAAACCAATACAGAGTGCTGCCAGTTCTCCCCAATCTACTATCTCAGGGTCCTGTGCTCCACAACAACCTGAAGCTGATAGCGTGGAGATTGAGCGTGCAGCACTAAGAAAACGGGGTTATTCAGAAGCAGTGCTAGCTACCTTGCAAGTGTCCAGATGACCAGCCACCAGGCGGAGCTACAGAGCGACATGGAGAGTTTTCGCCCAATGGGCGATCGCTAAGAACCTCAATCCCTGCAAGGCAGGAATGCCAGTGATCCTAGAATTTCTACAGCAGGGGTTGGAGAAGGGTCTCAAGCTCAATACTTTAGCCAGACAGGCATCCACCCTAGATTCAGTTCTGAAAGCAGTTTCTGGCAGGTCCATTTCCTCGCATAGGCATGTTAGACAGTTCTTGAGGGCAGCCAATCTTCTATCTCCTCCGGTAGTCCACAGGTGTCGCTCATGGAATTTAAACTTAGTACTCGATGCCCTCACTAGGGCACCCTTTGAACCCCTTAGACACATCTCTCTGTGTTTTTTATCTATAAAGGTATCCTTTTTAGTGGCTATGTCAGCCAGGAGGGTGTCAGAGCTGGGAGCTCTGTCTGTAGAAGAGAATTTTTGTCATTTCCAAGAGCAAGCAGTCGTTCTTAGATTGGACCAGGCCTTTATTCCAAATGTCAACTCGACCTTCCACAGGGCTCAGGAAATTATTCTCCCTTCTTTCTGTCCCAAGCCTGTTCATCCAAAGGAGAAGGTTTGTCACACCCTTGATGTCTGTAGGGCCTTGAAAATTTACCTGCCTAGAAAATCATCCTCTCTGTTTGTAAACCTAAGACTGGGTTACACTGGGTTAAAAGCCGGTGAGCATATGAGAGAAAGAGTTGGTGAGAGAAAGAGTTGATCAGTCTTCAGCTGTGGAATGGACTGGGGAGAGAGACAGCGGGATAGCAGCATGTGCACAAGCAACTTTGATTGGGTAGCTCTGCATAGACTGCCAGGAGGCAGAAGAACAGAGTAGTATCTGGAGCCTAGGGGCGAAATGAATTCACTGAAGGTAGGTGACCAATTCAGTTTTCCCAGCTGTGTGCAACACGCTAATCAGTCTGCGTTTCCAAGGGGACCAATATCAGGGCAGCACACAGTGCACCCTGGATCAGTCCCCCTGTTGCGCACAACTGTGAGGAGGCTTCCTTGCTCCCCTCCCCACTCGGATAATTTACTGTAGGGTCCCAGCTAAGCTCTACAGAGTGCAGCCTAGCAGGGGAGGCAGCGAGCAAGGTTCGCTTTCTGCACAATGCAGCGAACAACCACCAGCCCAGGGGTGAAGTCAATCAGCCAGTGTCATGGGGCATCCCGGGATGCCTCAATACTTAATTATTATTTTTTCATTTTGCAAGGAATCTTGGAAGATCTTGCACTCCTAGGCAGCAATAGGGCTTGGGTTGTGAATGCGAGAGCGCTGATATTTCTGTGGAAGACAGAAATTGGAAAGACGAGACAAAAATTACCCTGTGCACATCCCTATTAGATACTGGTGCATCAGACTCTCCTGCTCTGATTATATTTTTACAGGCCAAGTGGATGGGGCTATTTTGTATCGTATATCAGTGAAGCTAGGCTAGCTGACCCCACACAGCTGGCAGGACATGAACACAGAGCGAGAGCGGTTGTGAACGCAAAGCAAGAGAAGTCTAGGAGAACATGCTTAGAGCCAGCCTAGCTGGGAGCACTGCACCTAGTAGTAAGAGAGCAACTGGGCATGCTGTCTCCTGCATAGTGACTGATTTGGTTTGATTCCTATCTTTAATAAAACCGGCATGTTTACAATTTTCATAGACTGGAAACCTAGAAGAGCATTGGAGAAGTTGGGAGAACTCCACTTGAGCATACCTAAAACATTATTCCCACCCTCAGTTATTGCCACCCTTAATTCCCACCATTATTCCCACCCATTCCCATTAAACTTTTCACAGCCCGGAGAATAAGCATCATTGTCGCCTTATCTTCAAAGCTGGAATTGGGTTGCCCTAGAATGCACATATGCACGTTACTGTGACATGTTGGCTAGGCCAGACCTTAACAATCCCATTTTACAGCTGATGTTGAGACAATGGCTTGCCCAAGGCCATTCAATGAGTCCAACATTTGAAGTCTCAGCTCGCATATGTGATTCCAGCACATTATCCGCAGGACTACATAGCACGGATAAGCAGATTAGTTTAATGTGTTGGGGGAAATGAAGAGTGGAAAAATACAGTATAATGCAGTTAGAGCACAGACGGTGCTCAACTCGTTCTAAAACTGACCGATTGCAGCATAGATCATTTTTGAAGAACTATGCCGTGGCTGTGATAGTAGCGAAGGAAGCTTTCTTCTCTTCCATCATTGCATTTGCACCGTCTCATCCGACAGCTGTTCTGGGTGGTAAGGGGCCTGGTTAATTCAGCCTGCCTAAATAGTCTGCATAGACCTTCCTGTTGGGGAGGTCCCAGCCTCCACACGGAAATGGAGCCATCTAATGTCTGCTGTGACATTTTTATTGATTTGCAGACAAAATCACTCGTATTCACCATGACTTGGGTGCTGCCATTTTATCTGCAGAATCGGAGTTTGGGGTTATGGAAGCTCGGTCTTGTCCTGTTTATTTGGATCAGTCTCAGTTGGTGTCACCCACAAATGCAGAGAAGGTGCTTGGGGCAGCAAGAGCAACCAGTTGTGAATTGGATCCTTGCCTGTCCTGGTTGGTGAAAGCCAGTGGGAAACATCCTTAAAAGTGCAGTTGTCCAGCCACTGCTTAAGAAACCATCTTTGGATGTTGACTGCCCAACCAGCTATGGACCTCTCTCTAATCTTCCCTTTTTAGGGAAGGTTATCAAGTGGGTGGTTGCTCTACAGCTCCAGGCTCATCTCAGTGTTGGATTCCTAGACCTGTTTCACTTGTGGTTTTGTCCTTGGTATGGCATGGACACTGTGCACCTGGAGATTGACAAAGGGAATTCTGTCCTGTTGATCTTCTTAGATCTTTCAGTGGCCTTTTGATACCAATTATCACCAAGTGTTGTTGACAGGACTGCTCTTGAGTGGTTCTGCTCCTTCCTTTTGGGGGAGGTCCCAGAGAGAGGTAATGGGCTATTGCTCATCATCTTATTGTGACCTCCCCTCCGGGGTCCTGCAGGGTTCTATTCTGGCTCCCTTCTTGTTCAATGTGTATATGAGGCTGTTTGGTGAGGTGTTATCAGTATGCTGATGACACCCTGCTCTACCTCACTTTTTCATCCAAACCAGACCCTGCAGTCTCGGTGCTTCAGTGCCTGGCTGCTGTCAGGGTTTGGATGATGATGAGCCGATTGAGACTGAATACAGACAAAACTGAGGTGATGATGATTGGCCAGCTGTTAGGACTTCTCTTATTGATGGAGTCCGGCACCCTCTTGTCAATCAGGTTTGCAGCCTTAGATTTCTTCTGGATCCCCTGCTGTACCTGGATTGTCAGGTGGTGGCAGTGGCCAGTAGCACTTTCACCAACTGGATCTGGTGAGGAGGCTACGGCCTTTTGTTTCCGATTCATATCTGGTCACGGTCATCCATACTTTCATCACCTCAAGGCTAGATTGTTGCAACGTGCTGTATGTGGGACCGACTTTGATTATTGTTTGGAAACTACAGCTGGTGCAGAACGCAGCAGCTTGCCTTCCTTTGAGGATGAGTCACCAGGAGCACATTACACCAGTGCTCCAAAGTCTGCACTGGCTCCCATAGCTTTCTGGTCATAATTCAAGGTTCTGATTTTGACCTTTTAAATCCTGAACAGTCTGGGCCCCACATATCTGAGACCGTCTGTCCTTCCAAGCGCCGTTGCAGCCCCTGCAATCAGCTGGGAACACGTTCCTATGGATACCATCTGTTAGTCTTGTTCGTACAACATGGGGTCACAGGGAGACATTCTTGTTTGCCCCAATGCTTTGGAATTTCTTTCCCCCGGAGGTTCGTTTTAGCCTGAGCCGGGGTGTCTTCTGGAGGTGGTGTAAGATGCTTTTTTATTTGAAAAGGCGTTTGCTGGACGGGGATCATAGGGGACTGAGATGGTTTGGGAATGGGGTGGTGATATTGGGTGGGGTTGGAGGGTTTAGATTTCCGTATTTTAATGTTTTTTTATGATTTGGAAGTCACCCCAAGACTTTGTGTAGGGCGGCATATAAATTTAAATAAATAAGGGACACCCACCCCCTGAGAAAAAAAACATTTTGTACATAATAAGATGTAGCAGCATGCATTTAGCAGAAACAGCTCTTGAAGTTTGGATTGTTACAAACACAGTTTGTTATAGTGAGAATTTGCTGTTTAAAAGGTTGACATTTGAGATTGTACTACCTCGCTGAAATGGTAATGCCTCACTGAAATTAATGAGAGAATCAAACCATTCAGGTATGCCTGAGGTTTTGCCAAAGCCTGACCATTTTCCAGAGTCAAAGTAGTATTTGTTTGTCAGGCAGCAATGCGGCCTGTGGAGATGCTTCTAAGAGATTTTTTTTTTTAATACTTGCGTGCAGTGTGTATTTCTATAAGTTTTGTTTTAGTTGTGTGTGTGTGTGTTTAGAGTGTATATTCTATGTTGGTTCCGACGCATAAGCGTAATTTACCCAGTGGTAAATGATGGCTCCTGGAGGAACAGATTAGCAGACATGGCTTCGTCCTACCCCTCTTACCTCCCCCCACCCCCAACACCTCTTCTTTTTATACAAGGCCATAGCTATATCAGGAGCAGGTGATGTGGCTGCACTGGAGACCATGCTGCTTGGTGCAGCTGTTTCCCCTGCTGTTGATAATATGGGCAGGGGAGACCCATATCTGCACCTTAGGGAGGGGCAAGCTAAGTATCCAAAATAAATACATTTTAAGCTATCTGCAGATTATGGAAGACAATGCTGCATGTTTAAACCCAGATCACAGCTTAAAAACTTCTTCGTAGCCTAGAAACATCTTGAAATGGAACCTTACATTCTGCAGTATACTTACACATCAGTTTTTATTTATTTATTTATTTAAAATTTATATTCTGCCCCTCCTGCCCTCAGGGAAGCACGGGGCGGTGAACAGCATTCAATAAAAACAATACATACACTTTAAAACAATTTAAGAATACAATATGTGGGGAAAAACCCACCCTACCCCTCGCCAAAAGCCTGACGAAACAGCCAGGTCTTACATACACGCCGAAACAGCAGGAGAGTGGGAGCCAACCAAGCCTCCTCTGGGAGCGAATTTCACAGCACACGGGCGGCCACCGAAAAAGATCTAACATCGGGGCCACCCGCCTCGCCCGAGGAACCTCCAAAAGGGCTCCCACGGACAATCTCAAGGGTTACACAGGCACATGGGGAGTGAGACGGTCCCGCAGATAAGCAGGGCCCAAGCCGTGAAGGGCTTTAAAGGTTAAAACCAGCACCTTGAACGTGGCCCAGTACTTTATAGGCAGCCAGTGAGTGCAGAGCCTGGAGCACTGGTGTCATGTGCTCCCTGCGACCCGCCCCCGTAAGGAGACGGCCGTAGCATTCTGCACCAGCTGGAGCCTCCGGAGCACACCCAGACGAGAGACCATGGGAGGGCGAAGCTCCCCAACAAGAGGAGATTCAACCACCCCCAGGTCCCCCAAGCCCTCCCCCACCAACATCATCTCCGTCTTGTCAGGATTCAATTGCAGATGGCTCGACCTCATCCAAGCCCCCACAGCTCACAGGCACTGGGAAATTGGCTCTTTAATTGCTGCTCTTGTATTCACCTAATCTTGTAATACATGAGGCAGTAGCTATATTATAAGATAGCGTAGGATTATTGAATAAGTCATCAGAAGCTCCCTTAGCATGAATGACAGCTAAAATCTCATATTTAAATAAACAATGAAATTGAATCTTGACTCCAAAATGATTTCTAGTCAGAGTCCAAGAAAAGATTTTCAGACAGATGTTTCCATCACCTCCAGTTGGAATTTTTGAATGTAATGCAGACGTCCTGTACCCTTCATGTCCAACTAAGTGTCCCTTTTGTGTCAGACATCCCCAGAAGGTAGCTCAGTATTTATTGACTTACAGAACTCTGAAAATTTCCCTTTTTTAAAATAATCACTTATCTGAATGTTTTTTCCTAATTGTTTTCCTCACTGCTTTGCAATGCTGACAGAGTTCAGCATGAACCCATCGTTCTGATCGGCTTTTTTGTTTTCAAAAAAATGAAAACAGTACAAGTTCCTCTCACTTTTGGGCGTAATGCTGATGACGGTATTATTCAGAATTATCCCACACTGGATCTCTTCCTCCACTTCGAAATAGCTTTTGAGACCATTCCTCTATTTTACACAGGAATTTTTTTCTTTCGCCTATTTCTTGTCCTAAGATGTTGGAGAGCCATTTGGATTTGTCATTCTCTTGTCATTTGTATGACCTTAAATAATGTTATGTTTTCTAATTCTCCTATATATTTTTTTTCTTTCCCAGAGATTCTCTTGTAAGAATCTTGATTGAATTCAGGAACCATACCTATCATTAGTGGCCAACAGCCTCTAGTTCTTCCTCCGTTCAAACTATTTATCCATATGGAGTCCTGCAGATTTCTGTTTGACCAAGATAATTTTTTGTTGAGTGAATATAGTGCCACATGTTTGGGGGTGGGTTGTTTTTATTGTTGTTCATTTTAATCGCTGGCCAGGCAGATTCCGTGGTTAGGGTAGTGCTTTCATGACCGTCGTTAGACCGTAGTAAGTCACTGTTTACCATTTTCTGAGCTGACAGGAAATGAGTAGATTATAGCAGACATCTCTAACTGCAAAAAGGCAAAGGGTTGTTCACTCCTCCTCTCGTCTGAGATGCAAACCTGCTCCAGGACTGAATTCTTCAGAATAGAAAAAAAAAAAATCCTTCAAACTGCTTGTCTTCCAAGAATAGAGAATTATCAAGCAAAGTCTCAATTGTGCGGTCCATTAAACACAATTTAAGTATTAGATCTTCCTCTTTTTTATTTTTCATACAATAGATACTTCCCATTTCTTTAAAATAGAAGTTAACAATTTCTATTATACTTTCATTAAGCCATCACTTTGTGCAGGTTCTGCAGCCTCCCACAGTTAGAAAGAAACTCATCCACTTGCCAGGTGTGAGTGGGAAGCGTTTTCCTGGTGAATGTAGGGCTCTCCACTACACGTTTCTGCAAAACTTGAGCTGCCTTTTTAAGTAACGTTTGTGACCTGGGTTGGTTGTGAAGGTAAGTTTTCAAAGCTGAAGGGAATGTCAAACCAAAGCAGCATCGTCTTCCTGAGCCTGTAGAGTGACCATTTGTGGAAAATAGCAGAGGACTGAGTAGCCACCACAATTACACTGCTGCTTGAGCCTTGTGGGCAGCAGTAAATCTCTCAGCATCTGTAGGAAGCAGGAACTGGACTTCATCATAGAGAGCGAATACCTAGTGATAAATGATGGCTCTTGGAGGAATAGATTAGCAGAAATAGCTTTCCTCCACCCCCCCACCCCCCCAAATCTCTTCTTTTCATGCAGTGAGACAGCTGTATTAGGAGCAGGTGGTGCAGCTGCACTGGGGCTCGCGCTGCTTGGTGCAGAAGTTCTCTCCTAGCATTGGCATTTGGCCAGCATGTCAGATTGAGAGGGAATCTATTAAACAGAAACCGATATGAAAGAAACAACAGATTTTGTCTAGCCATCCCATTAGGCTATTGGATTTAAGGACTGCGATCCCTGGTAGGGTGTGGTAACTCGGTTGAGGATATATTTGTACAGAAATTAAGGTTGCCATGTGTTCCCGAATATAGACAATAGAGACAAAGTAGTACAGTGATACCTTTTATTGTAGCAACTACACCATCGTAGTTGATCCAGTAAAAGATCTCACGATACTACTTTGTCTCTATTGAAAATAGATTTGGAATTCTAGACTGTCCTGTTCAGAGTGGAGGTTTTCTAATAGGCTTGAACTATGTCCCCTTCTGCTTGTCTGTTGTAGTTGAGGTCCACACACACCCCTATACTTTGTTCCCTCTCTCTTTTCCTACCTTCCTCTTGTTTGCCTCTCTTCCTCCCTTGTTCTTGGACTCTCTCTCTCTTCCCCTTACCAGCCCTGGTTACTCGGGTTCGCAGCCTGGGGATGCTGCTGGATCCCGAGCTGCGACTGGAATACCAGGTTGCAGGCGTGGCTGGGAGTGGCTTTCATCAACTTGTCTGGTGAGAAGGCTGGGCCCCTTTCTCTCAGATACAGATCTGGCCACCATCATCATCCACAGCTTCATTACTTTGAGGCTGAGCTAGTGCTGTGCGCACCATGTGGGGCTGCCCTGCAGAATGCATCTGCCCTAGGGCTGAAATGAGAAAGTTTGCTGCTTTTGAGAATTTGCGAGAAAACAAGAACTGGGATCAAGAACGTGCAGAGATCTTGCTCCCACGCACGAATTCTCAATACTCTTGGCTTTAAAAAAAACCCAACACCCTGCTTGATCACCGGACACTTAACTACACTGATGTTCCTTCCCCAAGTCCTGCTCTCAGCTGTTTTCCTCTGCCCCACTCCTTCCTGCAGCCAAACAGCATGTGTGGCTTCCCTGCCTTCGAGCTGACTATCAAAGCTACAGCACCGCTTGTAGAACTCCCTCCATGCTGCTTTGGAAAATCCAAACAGTGCCTGTCTTGGGGAGAAGATGGCAGCTATGCCCCCAAAGAGCAAAAAACTGCCAGCATTCTGCCCCCCAAAAGTTTAAAGTAACAGACTCCAAAGCAGGAAGTGTAGAGCCCAGATGGAGCTAAAATCACGGGGGGAGGGGGTGTGCACCCACAGTTAATTTCATGAAAGGAAACACTTCCCTATCCTGCCCCCACTCCAAATCACCAGCCAATTCGCTTTTAAAAAAGGAGAAAAATATCATTAAAACTAGGAACTTTTGGGTTACTCCTTGCCTTGTAACTGCTTTCACTTCCCTTGTGAGCTTCTGATTGGCAAGATCTCTTTGCTCCTCCCACTCATGCTTGATCCACACCAGCTTACTGGCAGTGCTGTGGCTTCATTTCCCTGGAGTGGCATAGAAACTGATTGCCCAGTTTCCATGCCATTCTTCTTGTTCTTACTTCTTGCTTTTTTTATTGCAAAAATGCAGTGTTTTGCTTTGGGTGGTGGTGATGCTGCTATCTGTCCAAACTATCCTGCTGCTCGCTATCCTGTCTCTCTCTCTGAGTGAAAATACATGATGCTAATGCCACTTTTAACAACGCTTTAATATTTCTTATGCATGTTGCGGAGCTGCATAGGGCACCAATACAGCCCTGCAACATGCATAAGAAATGTTAAAGCTGTGTTAAAGTGGAGCTAGCATCATGTCTGTTTTCACCCTTTGAGGCTGGTGGACTAAAAGAGGGGAATGTCCCACGTTACTAGAAATGCGGATGCAGAAGAATGTTCCATTGTTAAATCTAGGTTTGCCTCATACTTGTGAGTCATTTTGCTGAGACATCCACTGGTCTAATCCTTTTACACCATTAAAAAACCTTGGGAGGAGGGACAGTTTATTAAAACTTATATCCCGCCCCCTCCCCAAGGCTCAGGGTGGTTTACAATGACAAAATAGTAAAAAATTTAAAACCTCTAAATACCCCTAAAATCACCCCAGAAAACCCACCCATCCTATCCCCGCCTGCCAAAAGCTCACCAAACAAAAAAGTTTTACAGTGCCTCTGAAATATGCTCAGGCTCTGGTGGACCTCCAGGAGAAGGGAGTTCCACAGTATGGGGGCAGTAACTGAGAGTGCTTTTCTACAGGCCCTTGTTTATGGCAGGTTTTGTGCACTAGTTGCAATGCATAAGACAGTAGTTCACAACTTTTTGCCTGTGTGGGCCCATTTTGAGACTTAAATCAATCCTCCCCCTCCCCCTCTGCAAAGGACATTTGCTGGTACTGGGGGCGGGGTATTGCTGTATGGCCAGCCAAGGGTCATGGAACTCCTTTTCCTCCCTCCCCACCCTAGCGGGGTTGGGGGAGGCTTCCTTCCAGGTTGCTCCCCATAACATCGGGAACGGCTGGAGACCGTGCTGGAGGTGCATGTCGGGGACATGGCTCAAAGGGGCTTGCCCTTCGGTTGGGCTGGGAGGGTCGCTGGTAGAATTGCCCACTGTGAGTTTTCCATCTGTGAAATGTGTGAGATGGCCTTCTTCTCCCCCCAGTGAGAGAGGGATGAAGTAGGAGGATTCCCCAGGTGGCAGCAGGGGATGAAGGAAGTGTGGTTGATAGTTTGAGCAGGGAGCATTATGTTATGGGATGATATGGGCAGAGGGGGCATTGGGATTTGTCAGTGTGCTTATTGTTAGAAGTAATTATTAGTGTTAACTTGTATTGTAGGGGTTTTTTCCTTTTTGTATTTATGTTGTGCTGAAATGTTGTTTCACCGGTGTGGGATAAAAGACCCAAATAGTGTATAATTATTGCTGTGAGCCGCCTCGAGCCATCTTTGGATGGGAGAGTGTGGGATAACAAATAAAAGTTGAAATGAAAATGAAATGAAATACAATTTACGACCCCAGACAGCAACACAGATATGAAAATCATATCTGCTAACAGAAGCGTGAGTCCAACTGCAGGTGATGCCAACTCCGTTTAGGCCTGCAGTTTGGGAACTCCTGATATAGGTGTATTCCCTTTTCTGTTAGAGATTTGTGTAATATTTACTGTTATATAGCACCAGCAATGTGCCTGGTACTGAACAGGCATAAGAGACCCCCGAGTGGCTTACAATCTAGACTGGACACAGGGAGAGATGGGGATTCATTCATGAGGTTGCAGGAGCACGTGCTTAACTTAGTTATTGACAAAGGAGGAGAGAAATCCTGACACATGCGAAAACAGAGGAAGAAAAATGAGACTGGGGCAAGGTGGATCCCCCTGGCCTCCCCAGGGATGGCCACTGCAGCCACCACTCCTTAAGTGGGCTGCTGTCACAAGTCCCTCCACCCCATGGGTTGGATAAGGAGCCGTCCACACAGGACAGGACTTCCAGATCCCTGCCGCCCAGCAGAATCAGGCCCCCGGGAGGAGCTGCTGCCAAATAGTTGATGGAGGGGCCGCGAGGCATGCCCTCACCTGGCCTGGTTGTGCGCCTCAGACAGCTGATTGGGGCGCTCTTCCAGGACCCCCCATCACCTGTTTGAGGGGGCAGGTGAGAGTGCTTCTCTGCCGCCGCTTGCCCCCACCCCATCAGCTGTTTGGTGCACATGCACCAGGCTATGTCAGTGCATTCCTCCAGAGCCCCAGATCAGCTGTTTGACAGCCAGGTTGAGTACACTTCTCTGCGCTCGGACCTCGCCTTGCAGCTGGACTGGCCGGGACTTAACAGACAGAGTGCACATTAGCCCAACTTGGCAAACCTTAACCCAGACTGTGTTACTGACCTTCTCCAGACAATGTGTCCAGTAATAGCCACCTGTCCAAAGGGAGTGAGGAGCTAGGGAAAACTTGATGGAAATAGAAATCTCCATGATACAATGTGTACTGCTGGAGCCAGACATTGCTAACAAAAATTTCCTGCATCTTTTTTCTTTCCTCAGCATTGGACAGTGATTTGGCTTCTGCAAAAGCGCTATATGAGAGAGTACAAGCAGAGAAAATAAACCTAAATGAGCTGTTCCTGAAGCAATTTGCAAAACTGCTGAAGGAATCAGGAGAACCTGTCCCTTTTACTGAACCCCCTGTGAGTGTCTCCTAATTAAGAAAAAACAGTTCTGCAAAGTTGTAGATGTTCTATATATTAGTAAAACAAGTTGCATACTTAATTACACAGGGATTAGAGCTCCACTGAGAGCCCTCAAAGGAGCTAGTGTGTGAAGTGCCAAGTATTGTGGGTTCTATATTAATCTTGCATGGGGTTTTGATTGGTGGGAGAAAGGGAACCTTCTGGGGCTATTGTGTTTAAAGCACAAGATCGCTATCAGGCACTCATCTACAGGTGTGAGTTTATCAAACATCCTTGGGGTGTTTATCTCAGTGTTTCAACTTCAGACTGTGGAATGTGTGTTTCAATAACAATAGGTTTCAGTGTCTGGTAATTGGTAGCTTTAGTTTAAATCTAAGTTGTTTTTAAATTGCATTTGGAGGATGGAATTTTCAAGATGGAACTAATTTTCTCATTGCGACTTGACTTATTTTTACTAGTTTTGCCAACAAAAACATAAAACCTGTGTCCCTTTTTATAAATGCTGCTTAATTGAGGGGAACAAATGCATGAAACTAACTCAGTGGAGACATCGGAGGCTGCTGAAATAACGTCAGTGTAATCTTTGGGCTGAGAATCTACAGATGCTGCAGGCTAAGGAGATGCTGTGTTGGATGTGCGCTTGCTGAAACTCTTCTTTGAGCATTTTAAAAAGTGCAGGATTCTGCATACACATTTCTGAACCTCCAGATATCAAATTCCTGGCCAAGAGCAGCTAATAAAGGGGGTTGCAGGATTTCTCCCACAGTTTAAAAATCCAGCTCGGGGAAACCCCCCCGTAAGGGAATTTACACACTTCTCACTGGACCAGAAAGTCACCTGGGCACCGTGGGAAACAGTGGCACTGGAAAACTCACAGAAGTTTTGAGAGACAGACTAGGTAAGTTCCCAAAAGCAGAGGTCTTACCTAGTTTGCATCTCAAAACGTCTGGAGTCACCTGGCACCACTGTTTCCCACGGTGCCCAGGTGACTTCCGGTCCAGCGAGGAGCATGTAAATCCCCCCCATGGGGGTTTCCCTGAGCTGGATTTTTAAACTGCGGGAGAAATCCTGCATGTTTAGAAATCCCCTTTATTAGCTGCTCTTGGCTGGGAATTTGGTATCTGGAGGTTCAGAAATGTGCATGCATTTTTTACCTCTGCAGCAAACTATCCCTTGAGCCACACACACACAACTCTGTGCAGGCTTTTATTTAGGGCCTTTCTGAGACCAAAACTTTATGGTTAACCAAAATTTGGTCCCAATGGGAAATTCATTTTGCAAAGAAATTGCTTCCAATGAGAACTTGCTATTTGCCATCAGAAAAAAAAATCCATTGGAAGTTTCTCAGCCAGCCAGACCTTTTTAAACATTTTATATTTTTGTAATGGGTGTTTTTCTGTCATCCTTGTTGTAAGGCCTTACTACATGAAATCTGTGTTCCTTCACTATCACTGTAACACACAGCTCTTCAGGGGTAGAATGTTAGGCAGGGAAATTCAGTGGAATATGGTTGTATGTTTTATACGAGTGGCTTGAGCCCTACCTAGAACTCTCATTGCTGGATAAGTTCAAATGAATCCACCAGGAAAACATCTGTTTGTATTTCCCCTGTTAGTAGCATAGAAGAGAGATTTTAATGAAGTAAATAGAACTAAACTGTTCTGATTTTTCTTATTTTCTTATTTTAATAGAAGTTAATGCTATAGAGGGTAAATATTGTTTGATCCATTTATTCTCAAATACAAAATTGCAGATGGAAGTTTAGGAATCGTTTTTGGGATCTTTAAAACAATGCAAATTGTATTTCAAGGATATTTTTTTTCTGTTCTGTCTTACTTTGTATTAGTCTGACTTTTATATTACACTAGATTTTCTATATCGTGGTTTATGACAGAACAATTATGGTTTCTGGCAAGAAGAGATTTATTTCACTATTGGTAACTTTTTAATGCAAAAATATTGATTTCACTCCATTTGCTCTCTTTCAGGAGACTTTCCATTTCTACGCAGCCAAATTGAAGAAACAAAAGACAGAGAGCTCATTAGATGAAGCCTGATCTTTGGTTGTTAGTAGCACTGTGGCTTTGGAAAGTTGTTAAAATAATGTGTTTAATTTTATTTTTTTCCCTGACAATATTAAATATGTGATTTCTTTAATGTAATATAACTGACTCAAGTACATGTTTTAAATTTAAATGCGACTTTCATTATTGCTGCATGTGCAAATAGAAATCTTGTTTGCTGTTGCTGCTAACATGATGATAAAATGTATTCACCATAAGACAGTATTGACATGTTTGACCTACTGCATGTCCTGACAGTCCTGTACATCCTGCCACCCACTTCTTCCGACAGTCATTCTTTTTAAGTATCCTCTCTGCAGTGCTCCTCATCGAGGAACTGATCCAAAAGCCCATTGATATCAATTAGATTTTCCATTGACTTAATTGGGCTTTGGCCATAATTGAGCTTCAAATTCCTTCACTGATAAGAACACTTCAAGTAGCATGGAACTGATTCTGAGAGAGCCTGTGCAGTGTTCAAAGCAATTGTACATTAGAGTTCCCAGACCTGCCGTTTTAGTTAGCAACTGTAACACAGAAGCATTTGTGGGATAATGGAAGCGGCAGGATAATGTTACCAAACAGAACTGCTCTCAACTGCCTTTTCCTGCCTTTCACTAGACTCTCAACTGTTTTTGTATTTAAAAATATTGACCACTTTCGCAATTAATGTGTAGACCAAACAAGTTGCACACATTGTTTTTCTTCTTAAATGTTCTTCATATATTAAATAGACCTTCTCTTGCCATGGGTAAACTGAACGGTGGTGGTGTAACTTCAGAGACAGATTTCTCGCCTCAAGCGAGAAATGCATGCCACTTAATGCATGCCATGTTAATAAAGACACTGCCACATCTGTAATGTGCCGTGTCAAGGGCAGATTTGGCAACTGACAGAAAATGTGGGATGTACCTCATTTGCATTATTTTACATTGGAGACAAAGTATGTTTTACATAAATCTGTATGGCTGGGTATCTAGTGCAGATTCCCAAGAATAAGGCACGGGGTGACCAGTTGGCACACCAATCAAGAGAAATCAAAAATATCCATCTAGATACAGGGAATATTGCCTAGAACTTGTTTTTGCAGTCGGTGGAACGGACTGGCCTTCAGTGGTTGGCTAAGGCCAGGAGACAAAATCTCTTTTCCCAAGTGTTATATTAGCTTTACTGAAATAAAATAACATACAGTGCCACAAGAAATGTGATGTGGTAGGTAAAGGCAAAGTTTGAGAGGTATGAAATATGGGCTGCCGTTGGTTTGCCAAGGGAAGTGGCTAAACTCCCAGTGCCTTCTCTTCTGTTGCTTCAGGATGAAAAGAATACCCACCTGGCAAGCTGCATTCGTTAACACTTAATAATAATAATAACAAACATTTATATAGCGCCAGCAGTGTACCTGGTACTTTACAAAATAATAAAATAGACATGGTCCCTGCCCCTAGGGCTTACAATCTGAGAGACAGGAGCTGGGGGAGAGACTTAGGAAGGGGAACAGAGAGAGACAAGGGGTCTAACATTCATGAAGATGCGAGGTCTCACGTGCACGTACTTGGCTTGGTTACGATGAGAATGACAGCAGGCAGGTCCATGTTGCAAGGATAAGGGTAAACCGATCATAGGTATAGGAATAGTGGCTCAGCAGGATAAAGAGTCAGACAGAGCAGAGCGAAAGAGGTGAGTTTTAAGGAGAGATTTGAAGGTATGAAGGGAGGGGGCAAGGCGGATGTGGACAGGGAGGGAGTTCCAGGCATGGGGGGCAGCAAGTGAGAAGGGACGAAGGCGCTTAGGGGAGCAGGGAAGGCGTGGAAGGGTGAGAGAAGGGACAGAGGAGGAGCGAAGTGCACGGGCTGGAGTATGGAGGGCGATAAGTGCAGAGAGGTAGGGGGGAGCAAGGTTGTGAAGAGCTTTATAGGTGAAGACTAGGAGCTTGTGCAGGATTCGTTCAGGAAGGGGAAGCCAGTGAAGCGAAGAGAGGAGGGGCTGCACATGGTCGAAGCGACTGGCGAGGTAGATGACCCTGGCAGCAGAGTTTTGGACAGAGATGAGGGGAGAAAGGTGAGACCGGGGAAGGCCAGTGAGAAGGAGGTTACAGTAATCGAGGCGAGAGATGACCAGAGCATGAACAAGAGTTTTGGCAGACGAGACAGAGAGAAAAGGGCGAATCTTAGCAATGTTATGGAGGGAGAAGCGACAGGATTTAGCAACAGAGTCAATGTAGGGTTTAAAAGAAAGGGCTGAGTCAAAGATGAAGCCTAGGCTACGGGCTTGGGGGACAGGCAGGATGGTGACTCCATCAATAGTTATTGACAGTGAGGAAGGAGAGGAAGGATGAGGGGGGAAGATAAGGAGTTCAGTTTTAGCCATGTTGAGTTTGAGTTGACGTTGAGACATCCAGGTAGAGATGTCAGAGAGACAGTTGATGAGACGAGCTTGAACAGAGGGAGAGAGAGAGGGAGTAGAGAGATAGAGTTGAGTGTCATCAGCATAGAGGTGGTATTGGAAGCCATGGGAGGCAATGAGTTTGCCTAAGGATGAGGTATAGATCGAGAAGAGGAGAGGGCCAAGAACAGAGCCTTGAGGAACACCAACTGAGAGGGGGAAGGAGGAGGAGGCGGAGTTGGAGAGAGACACATTAAAGGAGCGGTCAGAGAGGTAGGAGGAGAACCAGTTATGGACAGAGCCACAAAAGCCAAGGGAGTGAAGGGAATCCAGCAAGAGTGAGTGGTCAACAGTATCGAAGGCAGCAGAGAGATCAAGGAGGACAAGAATGGAATAGAGACGTTTAGATTTAGCCACCAGAAGATCGTTGGTGATCTTAGCGAGAGCAGTTTCAGTAGAATGAAGGGGGCGGAAGCCAGATTGGAGGGGGTCAAGGGAGGAGTTGGAGGATAGGAAGTCAAGGCAGCGGGAGTAGACAACACGTTCAAGCAGCTTGGAAGCAAAAGGAAGGAGTGAGACAGGACGATAGCTAGAAGGGTCAGAGGGGTCAAGAGTGGACTTTTTGAGAATAGGAGAGACTGTGGCATGTTTGAAGGCAGAAGGGAAAGAGCCAGTAGAGAGGGAGAGGTTGATGATGTGCAGGAAGGAAGGGGCGACAGTGGGAGTAATGGAGGTGAGGAGGCGGGAAGGAATGGGATCAAGGGGGCAAGTGGAAGGGTTGGAGGAGGAGAGCAGAGAGGAGATTTCCTTAAGGGAGGCAGGGGAGAAGGAGGACATGAGAGAAGGAGGGGGAGGAGGGAGAGGGGTGGGAGTGGGAAGAGAGGAGTGGGAAGCGATGTCGAGGCGGATCTTGTCTATCTTGGAGGTGAAGAAGGAGGCAAGATCCTGAGCAGAAAGGGAAGAAGGAGGGGGAGGACAGGGAGGCTTGAGGAGGGAGTCAAAGGTAGAGAACAGGCGACGAGGGTCCCGAGAACAGGACTCAGTGCGGGAGACATAGTAGTGCTGTCTAGCAAGGGAGATAGCAGAAGTAAGAGTGGAGAGACAGAATTTGAAGTGAACACTTGTACAGTACTTCACAGACTTTCTGCTACTGTCCCTTGATCAAAGTCCTTTTCAGTAGTGTAGAGAAAGAATGGCTTTTGTTTTAAAATTTCCAGGAATGCCTCCTTAATAGGCCCAGTTTTACTACAAACGAAAATAGAGCTTGAATGTTGTTATTTTTTTAAAAAGCCAGGGAGTAAAAGGTTGCAACAGTTGTCAGGAACGCAGTTCAGGTTTTCTAACACACTAAAAGGCAAATTCTCATATATTTGTCAGAGGCTATTTCCAAAGATTTAGGATACGGCCACGTGAGACGTTAACCCATGTTGGACAGCTGTAGCCCGCTTTAGCCAATGATTCACCTGTCAATCTGGTGCCACTAGAGCTTTGCCCACCTCTGCTCCACGAGAGGCAGCAGGCTGCTTGGAGATGTATCCACCAGAGAAGCCGACAACGCATCGCAGGCTACTGTTCCCTCACCCAGGCCCCTGTGGGGTAACAGGCCCCCTTCCATCTGCCCTGCCATGAGGCAAAGTCTGAGGAGCCTGCCCTCCCTCCCCCCATCAGCTGTTTAGTGACAGGCGAGAGGACACTCACTCCTCTGGGGTCCTCCCTCCATCAGCTCTTTAGCCGCAGCGGAGCCCAATCCTGCAGTGCAGCAGGAGTCCCAACACAGTGTGGCCAGCTCCTCAGCTGAGCCTGTGGGGTGGAGGGACTGGTGATGGGTGTGGCGAGGCTGCTCATTTGGACTGCCCACCAGCCTAAGGTGTGGAAGCTGCATTCACCCTCCATGGGGAAGGTGTGTGATCTGGCCAGACCTGTTTCATGTGGGTTTACCTGTAGAAAAAAAAAACAATATCCTCCCATCATGTTACTGCTGCAAATCTCAGGTGCAAAACTTTCCTTGTGTTGAGGTGAACAGAGACATCTTACTATCAGAAAAATATATAACAAAGATGATGGGAAGAAACTGTTCCTCCATTATCACAGAGGACATGTGTAGAAATAATGGCTCAAATTGTAAGAAGGTAGATACTGATTAAATACCTGATTATATGCTGGTTTTGACCTTTAAAGCCCTAAACATCCTGGGCCCTATGTATTTAAATGACCATCTCCACCCTTACACACACACACACACACACCTGGCCTCCAAAGGTCAGCTAAAGTGCTTTAGCAAGATCCATCATTGTACCAGGTCCAGACAACACACACACAGAATTTCCTTCTCAGAGTGTTGCATAGTCCTAGCCTAAGCATTTTCCAAAGATGGTGTAAGACCTATTTATTTAGCCAGGCATTCAACGGGCAGGGTTAGGCTCTGGAGGGAGGAGGTATGTGCATTTTATATGGGGTTTTATTGTTTGGATTTGATATGTATTTAATGATAACTGTTAACCGCCCTGAACATTTGGGGAAGGGCAGGATAACAATCCAAATAAATAAATGTTAGGAAAAACTTCCTAGCTGTAAGTGCTGTTCAGCAATGGAGCAAGTTGCCAAGCAAAATCATTGACTACAAGGTTTTCTGTAAGAGGCTGGACAGCCATCTATTAGGGATGGAGTTCCTACATCCAAACACAGAAATGAACTAGAAACCTGGGGTCTTTTCCACCTCTGATCTTTTGTTAATTACCTTTGGAGGACAACCAAACTGTTTTTAAATGTGTTTAAAGAATTCTGTGCTACATTAAGTCTAGATTATAAGCAATATGTGCAGTCAGAAGCCATGGAGACTATTTATGAACACCACCTTAGAGGCCCTTGATTAAATGTATACTATAAATCAAAAAAGTTAACAAACTGACTGAACAAATGGCAGCATTGCTACATGGCAGGGCAAATGAGACACTTAAGAAATGGAAAGCAAGTCCTAATAAGGAAAACAATGAGTATAAACAATGGCAAGTTAAATGTAAAGCTATGAGTATTTTCAAATGTGATAGTGCATGATCAACGCTTTGATTCTGGCCCTCACCCCAGTCAGGATCTGCCCTGGATGCTGAACAGATGTGTCGTTGGCCTGGGCTGGGGAGAGGAGGAGACAGCATGCGGACGTGGCTCCTCAAGCCCTGCCCCCTGTGCTGCTAAGTGTGGCCAGCCCACTGCCCTGATTGGGGGGCCGTGGTGGTTTATGAGGCTACCATGTGCACCCAGAACAGCCCCGGGAGGGGTGTACAGCAAAAATCAATTTAGTGTTAGTTTTTGTTTGTTATTAAAATCCCATTAGTTTTAGTTATTTTATTAGTATTGGTTATATTCCCATCCCATTGGTTTCAATTATGTGGAAGGATTGTACAGAGGATCATCCCTACCAAATTTCAGAAATATTGGATATAGAGTTCTGCAGTGCACAAGACAGTGCTGACATACTTCAAAAAATAGTGCAGAACAATGACACTATTAGACAGACAAGGATTACAAACAAAGACAATGAACAGTGGAAATAATGGGAACGAAGGGATGAGACGGGGAAATAAATTGTTTTTATAACTGTAAATTTGTCTAAGTGACGCTGAGTTAGAGCAACTACTCAGAGACAGAAAAACCAGCATGCATTCTGCCTGAGACTGAACTAACACTGGCAAAGTTCCTCAGCTTAGCAGAAGGTTAAGAAGAACACTCACCATGCCCTCCTGCCAAAGCCATCCCGAGTCCCTGATTGGTATAGAAAGCTTCACTCATGGTTCCCCCCCTCCCTTCTGACCACCTTCTAAACTCTTGTTTACAAGAGGCACAGACAGGCTGGAGCCATGGCATGCGCTCTAGCCCTGCATGCAGCAGTCAGAGCGAGCTAATAACCAATACTAAAATTTGTTTTTAGTTATTAACCCATTTGTTTTAGTTTTTGTAATAAACTATTACTTTTTTGTTTTAGTTAATAGCTAAAACAAATGCACGTCCCTAAGCCACGGCCCAGGGTCCGGTCAAACTGGCCATCAGATGTGACGGCTCACTACCCCATCCAGAGATGGCTTCCTCGGGCCAGCATTGTGACTTGGCAATTGGCCTAAGTAACAGCCCGGTCTAAAAACTGCCACGGTCCGGGGACAGCCCTGATCCCGCCCAGAGTAACATCTGACAGGTGGGATCAGCGTGACGGCACAGACTTTAGTCCAATAAAAGATACCATTTGAACTATTTTGTCTCCATCTCTAACATTTGGGACCAACAGGCAACCACACTCTCTAGATGGAAATTTTAAGAAAAGGGATAGAAAATTACATGGGAATTATCCTAATGCTGCAAAATAATTCCATGGTGCACCTAGATCTTTTAATACTGCACAAATACTGCAAATGCTGCAATACTGCACTGCACAAAAAGGGCATAGGAGAAATTGGAAAAGTGCAGGTGAGGGCAATAAAGATGATGAAAGGTGTGGCACGGCTTCCAGAAGAGAAGCTCAGTAGGCTAGGGCTCTTCAGAGTAGGGAAGAGATTACTATGAGCGGCAGTATGGTAGATGTTTACAAAATGGTCACGCTAGTCATGGGAAGACACCTCTGTCTGCTGGGAGCCGGGAGTGAATAGTAGGAAACTGATCACTCCCTTATGACCTGCTATGCACTTCACTAAAGCAACTGAAGTTGGCCACCATTGGAGACAGGATGCTGGGCTAGACGAGCCATTGATCTTGCCCTCTACTTACGTTTTTATGGATGTATTTTATTTATTTATTTGTTATATTTATTAGCCGCCCCCTCATGCCTATGGCAGCCCGGGACGGCTTACAACACTAAAAAACAATGCAACAATAAAATATCAAATTTAAACATTCCTAAAAAACATCTCCCCCCTCCCACCCTCCCCTCCGAAGGCCTGGCAAACAGCCAGGTCTTGCAGGCTTGACAGAACGCCAGCAGATAGGGGGCCAGGCAAGCTTCCTCCGGGAGGGAATTCCAGAGTCACGGCCCAGCCATCGAGAATGCCCGTTCCATTGTGGCCCCCTGCCTAACACGAGGGACCTCCAGGAAGGCGCCCCCAGTAGACCTCAGGGATCGCTCTGAGACGTGGAAGGCGAGGCGGTCCCCAAGGTATGAGGGGCTGAGACCGTGTAGGGCTTTATAGATCAGAACTAACACCTTGAATCTGGCCCGGTACGCTATTGGTAACCAGTGCAAAGTGCAGAGCACAGGTGTTATGTGCTCCCGCTGACCCGTCCCTGTAAGGAGACGGGCCGCTGCATTCTGCACTAGTTGCAACCTCCGGACCAGAAACGGGAAGCCCCACGTAGAGCGCGTTGCAGTAGTCCAGCCTCGAGGTGATGAAGGCATGGATGAGAGTGGCCAGGTTGGTCCTGAAGATGTATGGACGGAGCCTCCGTACTAGATACAGCTGGTGGAAGGCGACTTTAGCCACCGCCTCCACCTGCCGATCCAGACGGAGGTCCAAATCCAACAGCACCCCCAGACGCCGGACTTGCTGGGCTACAGGAGGGCAGACCTCCTCCCACCAGAGGAGCCAGCACCCCGCTCGCCCTTCTCACCACTATCTCCGTCTTATCGGAATTAAGTTTCAGTCTACTCTGCCGCATCCAATCCGCCACAGCCTCCAAACATTGGGATAGTATCGAGACAGCAGGACCTGGGTCAGTTGAAAACAAGAGGTACAGCTGAGTATCATCAGCATATTGGTGACAACGCACCCCGAATCCCCTCACGATCTCCCACAGGGGTTGCATATATACATTAAATAATAATGGAGACAGACTCGAACCCTGTGGAATGCCACAGGTCAAGGCCCGGGGGCTTGATGTTTCAACCCCCAACACCACCCGCTGGCTTCTCCCTGAGACGAATGAGTTGAACCACCTGAGGACAGTCCCGTCCAGACCCCCCAGGTCTCGCAGCCGTCTCAGCAGCAGCCCATAGTCCACAGTGTCAAAAGCGGCCGAGAGATCTAGCAGGATCAGAAATGTTGAACATCCTGCGTCCATCTCCCAGCGGAGATTATCCACCAAGACCGTCTCAGTACAATAGCCGGGGTGGAACCCAGACTAAAAAGGGTCAAGGAAACAGATACTATCCAGATGCACTTGGAGCTGCAGTGCCACTGCTCGTTCAATAACCTTCCTAAAAAGGGAAGATTAGAGATGGGGCAGTAGCTGGCGAGTGCACCCACAGCCAGAGATGACTTCTTCAGAAGGGGGCACACCACAGCCTCCTTGAGACTGGGCAACAGCCTCCCCTGCTGGAGGGATGCATTGACCACCCTCGCCAGCACCGTCCCCAAAGTCTCCCTGGAGGCTTTCACCAACCAGGAAAGGCATGGATCTAATTCACAACTTGTGGCTCTAACAGACCACAGGACATCCACCGCATTGGCTGGTGTCACTTCCCGAAATTCCTCCCAGAAAGATTGACCAGACGGTGCCTCCAGAACCTTGTGCTCCTCACCCACTGCTTTCAACCCGGTCAAAGTTACTCTGGATTTGAGCGATCTTGTCTGTGAAGTAGATGGCAAACTCCTCACAGCAGGCCTGGGACAAGTCCCCGTCCAGGTGGAGGGAGGCCGGACTGACCAGCCCCCGCACCACCCAGAACAGCTCCGCTGGACACAACTTGGCAGACGCTATGAGGGCAGCAAAGAACTCTTTCTTTGCTGTCCTCACAGCCTCAACATAGGACCGCAAATGGGCCCTATGGAGAAGTCAATCAGATTTTGAGCGAGTCGGATGCCAGCGTCGCTCTAGTCTCCTGCCTCCCTGTTTCATACACTGCAGCCCCTCAGTAAACCAAGGGGCCCTGCAGTGACAAGACAGAAGCAGAGGACATTTCGGAGCCACCCTGTCAATTACCTCCCCCAGCAAGGTGTTCCAATATATATATAAATTTATTGTTTAGCCGAAGCCATAACAAGCAGTAATAAAACAGAGAAACACTATCAAAAACATTTATGCACTTCAGAACAAAGCAAAGAAAAAGAAAAATTTTACACAGATCGAAAACAACATCTTAAAATCGGCCGCCAGCAGGCATCCCCATATAGAGACCCATTCATCACATCAGCTCACAATGTATACGAGGTGGCTAGCCAGGGCTCAAGTAAGATTGTCTAATCTGGACAGCGACCCAGCAGAAACTTGCCACCGCTCTAGACTGTTCTAAATTACTAGGGCAAAGGAGTCTTTGGGTATCACCACCCATGCTTCCGTCCGCAATCCCCTCACTCGTAAGGAAACCTCCCAAATACTTAAATCTGGGACCCGCAAGACGAGGGCATCGGACGAGGGATACGGTCAGACGAATTTCTCTCCCACAAGAAGCACAACCGCTGGTCCCGCGGGGTGCCCGTATAGCGGCCTACCAAAACCGCTGAGAGGAAAACGTTCATCCTCATCTTAAAGAATGCAATGCGCTTGCTTGCATCCTGCCACTCGAAGAGATAGTAAGGGCCATCAAGCAGAGGGTTATATGGGATATATTCCGGTGCTACCCTCTGTACAGCCATCAAGGCACTCTCCGTTTGAAGAGTCTGATCTCTCAGCTGCCTTATGATTAAACTTTTGGAGGCCAACCAACTAAGGTGTCTCAAGCTCTCGAATGAAAATCCCAGGTTGAGGGTTTCTTGCTCAGCCCTCCTTAACCAATTATCCCCGAGACCAGCAGTCACAGCATGCGCGACTAATGATCCAGTGGAAGAGGGGAACAAAGCCTTCCTAATCCAATAGTTAAGAAATGCCTGTAAGGTGTATACTTTGAGGGGAATACAAAGAGCTTCTGCTCTTAGAATCACTTGTGGGGTCCCCCTCGGGGATCCCAAAATTGCTCGCAAAAATATATTTTGGAAACCCTCCAGGTCAAAAAGAAAGGCAGGGCCCCAAACCGGAATCGCGTAGAGAAGTTGGCCCAACACCTTAGCCCTGAATAATCACAGGGCCGAATGGACCAACTTCCCAGCCCAAAATAAAATTTTATAATTGCATCTCTGGATTTTCCCACCAGCTCTCAAACTGCCTCAAAATGGGCCCTCCAACCACTATAAGAAGAAAAAATCACCCCCAAGTATTTGAAGGCCTGTACCTGCTCAATTGGGTTATCCCCAATAACCCAACGATGTATTTTTTGCACTCCTCTGGGGCCCACCACCAAAGCCTTGGTCTTGCCAAAATTAATTGACAAGAACTCTGCCTGGCAGTATTCCCCAAAGGCTGTTAGCGCATGCCTCAGACCCACCTGGGTCTGCGAGATCAGCACGGTGTCATCTGCGTATAACAGTAAGGGGGTGAGACGATCTCCAATTTTCGGGGAGTGGGAGTTAAAGGACCGCAAGAAGGATATAGAGTCGTTCAAAAAAAGATTCAAGAGGGCAGGGGCCAGTAAGCACCCCTGCCGCACCCCTGATCTCACCTGCACTGGACCAGATAATGCACCCTGGGAGTTAACCCGCACCCGGAGGGAATTCCCTGAGTGCAACTTAATTATTAGGTACAATAGTCTGGGTTCTATATTCAGTAGATGGAGCTTATTCCAAAGGCGCTCCCTTGAAATGGAGCCAAACGCCTTCTCAAGGTCAATGAAGCCAAGGTAAAGCTTCCTCCGGGCAGACATTGCTTTAGAAATGAATGCGGCCAGGACACAAATGTGGTCAGTTGTTGCGGCCCCCTCATGGAACCCTACTTGCTCTGGCTCCACTAACTCCAGGGACATCGTCCAAGCTTGTAATTTGGTTAAGAAGAATCTTGTATATATTTTAGCTATTATGCATAAGAGGCTAATTGGACGGTAGTTCCCCGGGAGCATTGGGTCCCCCTTTTTAAATATCAGAACCACAATGCTGGTGAGCCAAGAAGAGGGGAGCGTGCCGGTCTCATTAATATATGCGAATAGAGGTGCTAGAATTTTTGCCCATCGGACCGGATTGCTCTTTAGCAATTCTGGTGTTATAAAGTCCGGTCCCGGGGCTTTACCTGGTTTAAGGCGACCAATGAGCAAAGCCACCTCATCCACGGTAACTGGGGGCCAGCTCTGGAATCTATCTATAGGGAGAATCTCTAAATCAAAAGACCCCACCCTAAAGTTGGAAAAAAGGCCCTTATAAAAGGACTGCCACACCTCCGGGCAAAGGGAAACTCTGCGAGAGTTTCCCCATCCACTTCAAGGGCCGGTGAATGATTTCCCAGAATTTCAGTGAGTCCCTTTCATTAGCAGCCTTGATCAGGGTGGTCCACAGGGCTTCCCTGACCTCATTTGATTTAAATGCCAGCAGCGTACGATAATTTTTCTGCAAGGCTACTAATGTGGTCCTATGGGCTTGGCAGGGTTCAATCTCACTTGTCTAGCAGCCCGGCGAAGCTGGACCCTGACCCTGTGACATTCGGCATCAAACCAGGAAGGGGGGCCAGGACGAGGAACGACACTCCCCTCCCTAGAGATACTAATTGTGATCTTGGGTCAATGCTGTCAACAATTTATCGTACCACAAGATCGTATCTGGCCCCTGGGTTGCAATCCCAGCACAGATAGCAATAACTAGTGGCGACTCCAAAAAATCAGCCACCTTACCCTTCAAATCCTCGGACCACTTTACCCAGATCAAGAAAGGCACTCCATCAGCCAGGGGAGCAAGAGCATCTGGGGGAGAGGGTCAAGTCCAGGGGTCCCAAATAGTCAGGGATATAGGGAGGTGATTTGACATGAACAAGGGAACAACCTGGAGGTTAGAAATGTCACCAAACAAATAAGGAGGAATCAACAGGAGATCTAATACACTAGAGCCCATAGAGGAATGGAAAGTAAAATTGCCAGCCAAATCATCCTCGAAGCGGCCATTTGCTATAATAAGATTCAGCGCCCCTAATAGCTTGTCCATGAGGATCCTCCTTGATCCCACCACGTGATCCATTGAGTGGCGTAATGGGATATAAAGAGGATCCGCCGATTCCTCAAGAACAGGTTGAAAGGGCTTGGATGCGGGGTCGCCCAATTTAGTGTTAAAGTCCCCACCTAACAGGAGGTGAGCCTCCGGGAACTGTTCTCTAGCCTCACAGACTTGTCTGGTTAGCAGTGACCATATATCAGATTCATAATAGGCAGATTGTTCTGGGGGAATGTACACCACTCCTAGCAGCATCTCAAGGCCAAAGGGCAAAAGGCAATGATAAAGCAAAAAATAAGCTTTAATAAAACTTATACGCTGGACCTTAACTGCACACACAGATGCAATAAACAATGCCAGGCCACCACTCGGGCGGCCTTGAGTGGAAAAGGACATCGCCTCCACCCAATAGGTGTCAAAACCCCTCCAACTACTCTTAGAAGGGGGAGGGTCCCTCAGCCATGTTTCCTGTAGGAGCACAATGTCAGAAGAATCAAGAAAGTTATAAAACTCCTGATCTAACTGGTGCGCCCTCCACCCCGAGATGTTCCAAGAAGTCAGGGAAAGAGGCGCACCAGACCCACCCTTCTGTCATGGGTTTAGAGGGGGTTTGGGGCATTGTCTCAAAACTCTGCCAGGGGGAGGTGGCAAAACAACCTCATGGGTCTGAGGAGAGTCCAGAGGGTCACTAGGGCCCGGTTCTAACTGAGGGTTTGGTAACTGCAGGCCTAGATTCAAAATAGGCAGGGTTTCTATCCAGGGAGCCCCAGCAGCAGGAATCATAGAACTATTTGAGGGTAACAAACGGGAGGGGTCCCCCTCTCCCATCCCCCACTGGGAGTTCTGGGGAGTTAGTCCCACTATACGCCCAGAAGTAGATGGAAAAGCAGTACAGTCTTCCTTAACTAGAGCCTCCACTCTCGTGCTACCATCCCTAGAGGATAACCAACTGACAGAATGAGATTGGGAGGAAAGCATCAAGGATGGGGATGGGGGGGGGCATGTCTTAACTACAGTCTTAGTGTATTAGGCGGGGGGATGCAGCTGAATTTCCCCCCTTCTTTAGGTTCCTCAGTTGGGCATGCAGCGACTCAAGACGCTCCAGAAAACCGGCTTGTTGTGAAACAGAGGAGGAGGTCGGTGACAGCCCAGCAGGCTGGGGGGCAGGGGGACTCCCCTAACCCCACCAGGCTGCCTAGAGGGAAGGCCAGTCCGACCCCCATTGCCACCAGGGGGTTCAATCCCAAGAAGAGGCACCTCGAGCAGGCCTAGATCTATATGGGCCGAGTGCCTGGGATCTTGGGCCTCAGATACAAAGAGAATGAACCTGGAAAACGTGGGGGGGAGCTCAATGTCCTATTCCCCAAATCCCTCCAAGGACTCAACTGGTGAGGAGCCCCTGACAGCCCCTCTTGAAGGGGAGGGGGCATGGTCTAAAAGCACGGGCAATAAAAACTGCCTGATCCTCCAACCAACCTCTCTGGGCAAGAATCTGGGTCATTTTATCTGTGGACACAAAGGTCACAATAATCATCTGCTTATCTGATGAATAAAGCTGATGGTCCACCGATACAATGTCTCTCCTTGTGATCACTGTTTTTATTAATAGTAATCGGAGATGTTCAGTCACGTCTAGAGCTGTAGCCCACAAGGGGGAACGGCATCCCCATCGAGGGAGGATTGTAAAGACAAGAGAAGAGGCCAATAACCCAAAGGTCTCAGCCTTGTCTGTACAAATAAGGTGGGGCACAAGCCCATGTCACGGGACCAATTGGGCAGGGCAGGGTGGAGAACTCAGGGTCTGTATCAGACAGGCAGGGGAACCCCCACCAGGTGTAGAGGAAGACAACGGATGCCCCAATGCCTTGTCCTGAGAGTAGCCCCGCACTAACCCCTGCACCGGCCCTCCCAAAAGCTCCATCTGCGTCTGAACTTCCGACAATTTCAAAAACATAAATTGCACAGTCTCGGCAGTGAGCATGACATGCTCTGTCAAAAAAGCGGTTAGTCTCTTGTTGGACAGTAGTTCAGATCCTTCTACCCGCAAATTAGATAGGTGAGGCAGGGAGAAATGGGCCCTGACAGATATTTCTGTCTGGGCAGGCATCAGATATCAAGCACTCATCACCTGGCTCCTCAGGGGCCATAAGGGGTTGGAAACGCTTGCTAGTCATGATAGGAGTGGGCTGGGCCGACAAAACAACCTTCCTTCTCGAGGCTCGCTGGAAATAGTTCTCCACATGCCCTTGTTTGGATGCCTTGGTAGGAGTGCCGCCGTCGACGGCGTCGGGGGATGACATCCTTCAGCCCTCAGACTCTTACTTGATTTTGGTGGTGCCGCAGGTCCAGGTCCTGCCCCCGCCTCACGTCCCGGTACAGGTGCCTTTTCTCCTTCCTCTTGGAATGAATGTAATGTTTTCATATTCTGTTTAGGAGTGTGTCTAATTCATTTTTCCAGCTTAGCAAGACTCGTCCCAAGTCATTTCCGATTTGGACCAGCACATCAGCAGAGTGGCCGTCAGGGTCTAGGGTTAACTCCCTCAGAGCCTCCTGGAACCGCTGCGGTTCCGTCAGCCTCCGAGGGCGGACCAACCTAACTGGTCCATTCCCCTTCTGGAGGAGGTGCGCTGAGAGGCTGGCCTGTAGGAGATAATGGTCCAGCCATGACAAGAGCGTGAACTTCACATCCCTCACTAACGGATCACCCGCCTCAAGGCCAGAACAAAAAAACAGGTCGAGGATATGCTCCGCACATGGGTCGGGCAGTTGACCATCTGGGACAAGTCCATGGTTGCCGTGGTGGCCGTGAACTCACGCTCCGCTCCTACAAGGCCAGCATCGGCATGGGCATTGAAGTCCCCCAGAACCAAAGTCCTGGAGGAGCTCAACGCCACCTCAGAGGCCAGCTCTGCTAGATCCGTACATTTTGAATGTACTGATTCAAACAGGATTTTAAGTCATCTGAAGTGGTGAGTAAAATATGCTAGTTTCTCTGAGTTAGATTTGATATTTTTGTTATCTTGATGGTGTAGCTGACCTTAGCTATTCATACAAATAATAATAATAATTTCCAAGTTCTTAAGTGGTTTTTCTATTAATAATATGGCAGTCACTTGCAACAATTATACTTACCTTCCTTTCACAAGTGTTTCAAAATACTACAGACCAATAATTCTGGCTTATGTGGACTTTAATATAGGAAAGGAAATTGAGTAACAAGATTGTGGTGAAGGTGGAGTCCTCATGTTGGAAAGAGCTGAGCAAAACAGTACAGTAGACTACTCAGCTGTAAGTATCTGGTGCCTAGTCCTTGTGTATCCAGATAACTACATTAATGGCTGAAATTTCAATCAATGGTTGAGTGCTCTATTTACAAGCAAGTCTAAGTAGTAGGCTCTGTGAGTCCTGGCTGGTCACTCTGATCAGTCAGCATTCATGGGGAAAGATCTGCTTTGGCCAGCAGGAGGCAGCACTGAGAAATTCCACTGGGCATGCCCGACATAGGGCCAGCCCCAGCTCTCCAGTTCTTCTGCTGCCTCAGTCCAAGCAGGGGCGAAGCACAGCAGCGCAAGCAGTTTTTCTTGTTTTCTCAGGCCCAGAGCCCCACTGAATCACGTCCCAAGACAAGGCAAAACCATCCCCACTCCTACCTCCCACCTAGCCATGTGGGAACGGAGAAACACGCTGTGGCAGACCCCGCTCAGCGAGGAGCCCCACAGACACATCAGGGCTGCCCAGCGAGAATGGAGTCAGGGATATAACCCTCCTGCAGGGAAAACTCCAGCTCCGGCACAGATGGCACCCGCCAGAGACTGCACCACGCAAAAGAAAGCCCCAGTAAGCCCCTGCCCACAAACCTCGGACCGGGAGGAAGAGACCACGAACCCCACCACCCCAGATCCTCAGGCCTTTGCACTACAGCTGGCAGGCCTGAACAATATGCTGCTCTCTCTGGAGAAATTAAACAAAAGACTCTCCTCCCCTGATAGGGGTAGGCCCAACACCCAGAAGGGAAAAGGAAAGCAAAAGTGCACTAGCTCCCCCTCCCACGAAAGAGCCTACAAGGACAGATCCAGGGAGTCGGGAAAAGGAAAGGCTCCTGCCAAAAACGGAAGACTCCTCCTCGTGGACTCATCTGACTCCGAGTCAGATAGGCAGGCCTTCCCCCCCCGGCGGGATGAGTCAGACATACAAAGAGGAGTAGACAGCCTAACTTCACAATCTCAGAGAGGAGCAGGATTTTAATGAGGAGCAAAGTGACCACTGCCCAGGGGATAGACAAGACACTGAGCACACCGGGACCCTGGAGGAGAGCCCCATCCCAGACAACCCGAGGGAGGAGGGGAGAGGGGGAATTCTCTGGCTCCTTCAAAGAACCACCCTTTGGATTCATTAAGAAAGCCCTTCACCCCAGACAGCTAGGGGAGGAAGAACAATCCGATTCCTCAGAGGAGGATTCCGCCGGGAATACCTGCTAAAATCCCCCAGCACAGACAAGGGATTCCCTATAGATAAGTCCTTCGAAAGACTAATAAGAGCTCAATGGGAACACCCAGGAAAATCAGCTAGACTATCCAGGCACCAGGAATCAATATACTCCCTTGCCAAGTCTAAAGCTGACATGTTCTGGATCCCTAAGGTGGATGCCGTGGCAGCCTCCCTAGCCAGGCAATCCATCTTCCCATTAGAAGGGGATTTGTACCGAAAAGACCCATGCGATAGGGGAATGGAATTCAGCCTTAGAAGGGATTATGAGGCTTCAGCAACAGTCTTGTGAATGCCCATAATGTCCTCATACTGCGCCAGAGCCTTATTAAAATGGATGTGACTGGCACAGGATCCAAACCTCACTAACAAAAGAGTGAGGATCCTCTCCTCTAGACTACTGTTAGGTATATCCTTTCTCACAGATTCCATCACAGACATACTCTCTTGAGCGGCTAAGGCCATGGCTGCCAACATAGCCACACGCAGATGCCTCTGGCTATGATCTTGGAAGGTGGATCCCCACGCCAAAAGCCTCTTAATATCGGGGACCTTCCAGGGGCCTAAATTATTTGGTGTGTGCCTGAATATAAAGTACTGGGGGAGGTATCAGATAAGGCCAAAAAGCAATCCCTCTAACAGTTCAGTACACCGAGAAGGAATTTTCGTCCCCCCACTAGACCCTCCACAACATTTGGTAATCCCAGAAGAGGTACTACTCTAGCCATAGTGACCACAGAGGACGCTCCCAGTGGTCACCCAGAAGTAGAACACCCACTCAGAGCAAACAATCCTACCAGAAATAGAACTCTGGACGCAAAGACACCTGACTATATGATCTCCTGTCCAAAGCCAAGAGCCCAGCATAGGGGGACGCCTACTAGAGTTTGCTCACCTGTGGAAGGCGGGAACCTCAGACACATGGGTTCTAAACACGATAGCCTATGGATACTCCATAGAGTTTTATCGAGCACCTCATCCCCGCTTTTTCACTTCCCAAAAATCCTCAAACCAGAAAAATGCTCCGCCATGATAAGCGGGATCAGGAGATTACATAAGATAGGGGCAATAGAACCTGTCCCAGAGGGACACTACAGCCCCTTCCATCCCGGGAGCAGCAGCAATCAAGCCGGGGGCTACAGCCCCTTCTACAACTTCACTCTCAACAGCCTCATCTATGCCCGGGAGGGCACCGAGGTCTAGGATATGGGGCGGGCCAGGGTGGGGGCATGGAACTCACCCCCATCCTGCCCCTGTGCTGCTTGGTAAACGGACCTCGGCACAGAAGGAGATGTTTGCGCTGCTTTGCAACGTGGGTCTCCGGGCACGACCCTGGTTTCTAGAGCTGGAATGGGGGAACCTGAATTAATGTTGGTGGGTTGGGCTTGGTTTTTTTTATGCCGGTTCGGACTGGCTGTAGCCAACCCGAACGACATTCCAAACGACGTCCGAGCAACCAAATTTTTCAAAGCTCTGGTTTATGTTTGTTTTTTTAGTTCATTTCCAGGTTTGGTCATTTGTGGTTTCGCTCATTCATTTTTGTCCCCCCTGGTCCTTCCAACCAGTAACAATGAAAACGGGTGGGGTAAACCAAAGGCATGGCAATAACGGGATGTGGAGGTTCAGAACGGTTGATTAGATTATCACAATTCTCATTGCAAAGCCGACTGCGGTTTCAGCTTGAAATGCAGCTTGGAAATTATAACCCACATCCGCCTTGCCCCCTCCCTTCATACCTTCAAATCTCTCCTTAAAACTCACCTCTTTCGCTCTGCTCTGTCTGACTCTTTATCCTGCTGAGCCACTATTCCTATACCTATGATCGGGTTTACCCTTATCCTTGCCACATGGACCTGCCTGCTGTCATTCTCATCGTAACCAAGCCAAGTACGTGCACTTGAGACCTCGCATCTTCATGAATGTTAGACCCCTTGTCTCTCCCTCTGTTCCCCTTCCTAAGTCTCTCCCCCAGCTCCTGTCTCTCAGATTGTAAGCCCTAGGGGCAGGGACCCTGTCTATTTTATTACTTTATAAAGTGCCAGGTACACTGCTGGCGCTATATAAATGTTTGTTAATAATAATAATAATAATAATAATAAGGGACAGAAAATTCAGGAACTATACTCCATCCTTTTCCTGGTCCCAAAGAAATCGGGAGACTGGCAGGCAGTCTTAAATCTCAAGCCCCTCAATAAGTCAGTACTAGTGCCCCCTTTTCACATGGAAACACAGCGGTCCATATGCGGAGCAATTGCCCCTGGAGACTGGTTGACCTTCATCAACCTCAGGGAGGCATACCTCCACATCCCAATATGCCCCAGTCTCAGACAGTGGCTCTGCTTCCTCTACAACCAGGCGCACTGGCAGTATCGGGCTCTCCTGTTCGGATTAACATCAGCAACCCAAACCTTCTCCAAGGTCCTCAAGGTGCTAATTGCCAAACTCAGAACAGACAGCATCAACATCTACTTGTATCTGGACGATCTGCTCATCAGATCACCATCATGACAACAGGCCATACGGGCCCTAAACCGAACCATGGTGGTCTTGACACAACACAGATTCATAATAAATACAGAAAAAAGTCACCTCGTACCCACTCGTTCCCTGAAACACCTGGGCGTGGTTATAAACACCAAACTAAACTATTTTCTTACCTCTCCAGAGACAAGACAAGATTTTCTCCCTTCTCCAGCAGATGCTCCAACAACCCACCTCTGGACTCGATCACCTTGCAAGATTACTGGGGATGATGGTGTCATGCATCCACCTGATACCGTGGTCTAGACTCCATCTTTGCCCTCTGCAGACCCTCCTGCGTCAGTTTCAAAGACAGATATGTGAGGGAGAGGACTTTCAAGTACAGGTACCAAACCATGTAAAGAGGGCCCTGAAGTGATGGCAGACACCCCACAGACTGTCCCAAGGGACTCCACTGTCAAATCCAAATAGAATTGTGTTGACACGGTTGGGGGGGCGCATTTGAGAGGGCTCTCTGAACAGGGGACTTGGTCACCAGAAGAAAAGACAAACAGCATAAACTGGTTTGAGCTGTGAAAGCGATCATCGCACTACTTCACTTCTCCCCACAGATTCAGGGCTCTCACATCCTGGTCCACACGGGCAACACCACAGCCCGAGCATATGTAAACAACCAAGGGGGGGTCAAAATCCTGTTCACTGTCCAAGGAGGTGAAATGTCTCCTCCATTGGGCAGAACAGACCATCAAGGGACAATCAAATGTGCATGCTGACTGGCTAAGCAGGCAGCGGATCGACTCAGGAGAATGGTCCCCTCAGACAAGGTTTCTCATTGATCATTCAAACATTCGGGCTGCCAGAGGTAGACCTCTTTGCCTCAGGAGAGAATCACAAAGTACCTAGGTTCCTATCTCTATTCAAACAACCAAGAGCAATGAACTGCGATGCACTCGGCACTCCCTGGGATTGGGGACTCCTCTACTCATTTCCACTACTACCGCTCTTATCCAAGATCATTGCCAAACTAAGACAGGAAAGAGCACAACTCATACTGGTCACTCCCTGGTAGCTTCGCAGAAACTGGTATTCAGATCTGATGAATCTATGGACAGAGTCTCCCCTCATTCTACCAGTACACAAGGATCTTCTCACCCAAGGACCATTTCACCACCCCAATCCCCAGCTTTTCAAGCTGACAGTGTGGAGATTGAGCAGCAATTCCTGAAGGCCTTAGGATATTCAAGGGAAGTAATAAAAATGCTTATGGAAGATAAAAGATAATCCACACGTATTTACCAGTATGCCTGGAAGACGTTCGCCAAGTGGTGTCAGACTCGCGAAGTCAATCCATGCTATTCGGGTATCAGGAATGTCTTTCAGTTTCTACAAGAGGCACTGAAGGAGGGTCTCAGTCCTAACACTCTGGCCCGCCAGGTGGCAGCATTGAGCAACACCCTGAACACTAAATCTCAGGAGAGGCTATCACTACAGCCTCACATCAGACAATTTATCAGAGCCTCCAGACTCACTCTCCTTCGGTGGCACATAGTTTTCCATCCTGGGACCTTAACGTGGTGTTTTAAGCACTCTTGCAACACCCTTTGAACCAATCCAGGACATTCCTTGTACTATTTGAACCTGTATTACCAGGGTACAAAATATATCGGAATGACAGAGTAGATAGAGTTGGTGGTGGGGTGGCTCTATATGTAAAAGACAACATTGAGTCAAGCACAATTAAAATTTTAAAGGATGAAAACTGTTCCCTAGAATCTCTATGGATAGAAACTCCAGGTATAAAGGGGACGAGTATCGCAGTAGGGCTATACTATCATCCCCCTGACCAGGACAGAGAGACTGATAAAGCAATGCTAAAAAAGATTAGACAGGCTACTAAAGTCGGCAACATAATAATAATGGGTGACTTCAATTACCCTAATATTAATTGGGTGAATGTTTCCTCGGGGCGGGACGTGAAGGTCAAATTTCTGGATGCCGTAAATGACTGCTTCCTACAACAGCTGTTTCAGGAACCAACGAGAGGAGGAGCTATTCTAGATCTAGATCTGAGCAGCACACAGGACCTGGTGCAAGGAGTAACTGTGGCGGAATCACTAGGCAATAGCGATCATAATATGATCACATTTGACGTAATTTCTGGAGGGAGAAAGACAAAAGTACAGCAGTAGCATTTAACTTTAAAAAGGAAGACTATGACAAAATGAGGAAACTAGTTAAAAATAAACTAAAAAGCCCAGTTGCAAGGGCTACAAGTTTGCAAGAGGCGTGGAGACTGTTTAAAAGCACCCTTCTGGAAGTCCAGATTAAATGCATCCTGCAAGATAAAAAAGGAAGCAGGAAGACCAAAAATCTTCCACTGTGGCTAAATGGGGAAGTGAAGGAGGCTATTAGAACCAAAAAGGCATCCTTTAAGAAATGGAAGGCTAATCCAAATTAAAATAATATGAAAAAGCATAAACACTGGCAACATAAATGTAAAGTGTTAATAAGGCAGGCCAAGAGAGATTTTGAAGGGAGACTTGCTAAAGAGGCAAAAACAAGCAACAAAGACTTTTTCAAATACATCAGAAGCAAGAAGCCTGCTTAGGAACTCTGTTGGGCCATTAGATGACAAGGGAGTAAAAGGGACACTCAGGAAGGATAAGGACATTGCAGAGAAGCTGAATTAGTTCTTTGCGTTGGTCTTTACTGCGGAGGATTTGGGGGAGGTACCCACGCCAGATCCTTGCTTTGTGGGTGAGGAATTGGAAGAGTTGTTACAAATCAATGTGACGTTGGCGGATGTTCTAGGGAAAATTGACAAATTGAATACTAACAAGTCACCAGGGCCGGATGGCATTCACCCCAGAGTTCTGAAGTAACTCAAACATGAAATTTCAGACCTACTGTTAGTAATTTGTAAACTGTCACTAAAATCTGCCACTGTACCTGAGGACTGGAGGGTGGTAAATAGGGATGGGCGAACACGGTTCGGAAGTTCGGAGTTCGGCCCGAACTCGAACTGTTCGGACGACCGAACCCGAACGTGAACATACCGAACAAACCGAACACCGAACGGCGAAATGGCCGAACAGTTCGGTCAGTTCGGATCGCGTTCGGATGAGTTCGGGTGGCAAAAAAAGGTTCACTGGAAGGTCAAACATTACAGGGAGGTGTCAGTCACTGAGGAGCAGACTTCCAGGCACCAGGGGTGGAGAGGCTT
>QEPC01002330.1:461432-484782 GCA_003113815.1 Sphenodon punctatus | reverse complement strand
TGTGGTAAGGGCCAGTACTATAGCTGAGTTTAAAAGAGGTTTGGACAAGTTTCTGGAAGATAGGTCCATTAGCAGCTATTAGCCAGACAGGATCAGGGAACATGACAGGAGCTGGGGGAAAACAACAGGGAATGGATCCCCCATTGTGACCTGTTGGTGCTTCTCCCAAGCCACCGTGATTGGCCACTGTCGGAGACAGGATGCTGGGCTAGATGGACCATTGGTCTGCCCCAATATGGCACTTATTTTCTTATGATCAAATTGGCCTTTTTGATTGGCATCATGTCCGCGAGACGTGTCTCTGAACTAGGAGCACTTTCAGCAGATCCAAACAGATGCATTTTTAGACAGGATTCGGTCTTACTCAGTTTGGATGAGACCTTTATCCCTAAAGTAAACACTAGGTTTTATAGGTCTCAAGAAACTTCTCTGCCTTCTTTCTGCCCACATCCTAAGCATGTGTGGGAGAAATTATGGCATAATTTGGATATCAGGTGGATTTTAAAGGTGTACCTTAAACAAACTGCACCTTTTTAGGAAATCCACAGCCTTATTCATTAATTTCAGAAATTATAGTGTTGGAGAAAAAGCATCCAAAACTAATATCTTCAAATGGATCACAGTGTGCATATCGGAAGCCTATAGGGTTCAGGACAGACCTCCCACTCAGTAGATCTCAGTGCATTCTTTGAGGAGCGTGGGCACATCAGTGGCCTTTGCTGCTGGAGCCTCTTACGAGGAGGTGTGCAGAGCGGCTACACGGTCATCTCTGCACAGCTTTACAAGGCACTACAAAATTCCCACGTTGAAATCCGCTGAGGCTGCGTATGGCAGGAGGGTCCTGCAAAGGGTGTTGGCGTGATCACAGTACTCAAGGGGAAGGGCCTATTTAAGGGTCGTTCTGCTCACTCCCCTTTTCTCAGGGACACTGCTTTTGTATGTCCCCATGAGTGCTGACTGATCAGAGTGACTGGCCAAGACCCATAGAGAATAGAAAATTGGGTACTTACCTGGTGAATTTTCTTTGTGTGTGTCCTGGCTGGTCACTCAACCCACCCTGGCTGTGCATCCTTATTTAATCTGGCTCAATTCGCTGCTTAAATAACTTGTTTGCCTCATTTTTGCAGTTCTGGTAGAGGGACCTTTGTTGTAGTTCTTATTGTTCCCGTTCTCTTGTTTCTGAGGGCTTGTCATGACTGGGGAGCTGGGGGTGGTCCTACTTCAGGCATGCCCAGTGGAATTTCTCAGTGCTGATTCCTGCTGGCCGAAGCGGACCTTTCCCCATGAGTGCTGACTGATCAGAATGACCGGCCAGGACCCACACAGAAAGAAAATTCACCAGCTAAGTACCCAATTTTCTATTTAGTTTTGTTTAAAATGGAAACATTTCTCAATTCCAAAGCTACAGCTACAGTTAAATCATATTTCAGTATAATATCAACATAATTGAAGACTCAGTCTGCTAGTTTGCAACCCTCCCCGTAATGCCACAGCTCTTATTTTTAGAGGTCATCTTATGAATTGCAATTTCATAGTGTAGCTGCTTCCTAGAAACAGAACAGAAAGTGACTAAGTGCAGGTTAGGTTGTATGTGTGTGGTGAAACCTGAACAATGACTCAAAGGAATTGAACAAAACAAGTTGCAGCACATCCTAATGTTTTATTGACTGGCAGCAGCAGAGGAACTACATTGGGAAGAGGTACATTCATTCACAGACATGGGCAGTGGACAGGAGTGGTAAATTAATCAATGGGGACATGAAACGGGCCCTCCCATTTTGAAGTTACCACTTGACATGGCTATCCCTGAATGATTGCCACAGTTCCAGCCACTTAACACAGTGGCAAGCATTACACTTGGTGTGTCAAACTCTGGATCAATACGAGTTTGCAGAGACTTGTCCGGGGAACTCCGCAGCAGACCTGCGAGCAGCCAAAAACAGACTCTCGGTGTGTTAACAAATGAGACATTAGCCCGCACCACGTGGGTGCCCACTTATTAGGTATTTGCTGCCACCAGACACACAGCCCCCACTCGTGGCAGGGTCTCGAAAAATGTGAAGCCCGTTGTGCGTGCAAATGTGTGCCCGCCACATATCTGCATCCTGTCAATCAGGTTGTGTGCAGTGTCTCTGCGCATACAGGTCAGCCAGTATCATAGAGTTACGTTTGGAAATCCTCGAGTGACCACTTCCCTTCTTTCCACTCTCACTCTCGCTGCTGTTCTGCAGGCACGTTCCAGTCAGAGCAGGAAGTGCTGGTGGCACCATGATCATTGCTGGAGGGTGTGTGTGTCACTATTGCCAGAGAGAAATAGAGAGCGCCTGAGTGAGGCCCTATTGAGGGTGGTTGTCAGGGCAATGATCTTTTGGCCTGGGTCCCCAAGAATTCTTAATCTGCTTCTGACAGTACAATTGCCTGTTTAATGAGTCCCTTTCCTTGGAGTGGACTGTTCCTGTCCGTCAGAATAACCGTTTTCAGCCTCCTGCCTTGCCTCTGCTGAGCTCCACAAGCACCAGTTTCTTTCCTCCCTGCTCGCTGTTTGATGCTTGCACATGGAATATCTCCACTGGATGGCGTTTAGATTGAACTTGTACTAGTTCCTCATTTTGTACACAAGTCAAATATGTTTCTGAAGGACTTGATAGATAATATCATTGGGTTAATGTACTTTGCAACATACCATTTCTATTTCACACAGTCCTGAGGTCAGATTCTTCGTTAAGCTCAGTGCGAGAAGTCCTGCTCTGAAGCTGTGCTTGTACTTCAAACACTTCCCTCATAGTGACCTCAGTGCCTGCACTCCTGGGACAGGGTGGTCTAGCATGAGGTGCCATGCTCTGTGGGACTTAAGGTAACCTGAGGCAGAATCCAGAGACCTGAAAACAGGTTGTCACGACAAGGACTCTCCACACCCATCATAATTACTGGCTTGATTTCCCTTCCACACAAGCACATAGTGGGTGCAATGATAGAGTGATTACATTCAGTTAATTGCTGTTTCCTGTGTTAAAAGTGTGTGTCACAGCAAGGGATTCATGCCATTACGAAATGGGATCCCGTTCAATCTAAGTCAACGTTGCACTTGCAAAGAATTTACACAATCAGCATTTCTGCCACCTCTCCTACAGTGCACTGTAAATGACAGTCTAGGTCATCTTGCTGTAGTATCTGCTCTCTCGCTCTCTCTGAAAGGAGAGCACTTTAAGAACAAAAAATGTTTTTAGGGATGATGTTAAAATTCCCTATCCACAGATGCACTGGCAGTTTTTGTTACTTTTGTATGTTCAGATTAAAACTAACAGTAGAGAATCTATTATCCAGGGACTCCCTGGGATTTTGAGGAGAGACTGATATACAAAGATCTGACACTCTTCCATCGTAACAATGAAATGTTTAGTGTGTATATATATGTGTGGGTTTACTTGAAGATGAATTGTCTGATTGAAGAGTTGAGAGGAGGTGACTGATAATGACCTATCGTGCCTTAGGCTGTTTTCTAGCCCCCAGTGAAGTTAACTCTTCAATCTGCTGCAGAAACGGTTTCCGTGTTGTTAAATTTCTAGGCCATTATGCACAAACCACTTACTCCTGTGTAGTCCAGGTCTTCATTAGGGCAACTGCAGAGAAAACAGTTTGTGGATTGCAGCCCCTCGTCTTTGTAGATTCTGCTCATCACCATAGTCTCCTAAGACTTGCTACATCTGGATAAAATCACCCTGGATTCACATAAAACAAATTATTAGTTTGTGTCTTTCTCCTACTGAATTTTCATATTTCACCATGTTGGACAAAATCCTAATTTTCTCCATTGTTTGCTAGGAGTAACCAAAGCTGATGGTGTGTGGGTCTGCCCAAGTGAGCTAGGACTATTAGGTGCCAGTGCCACCATTAAAATGAGGGAGAGTAAATTACGGATGTAAATATCACTGCATGTTGTTCTAAGGGTTGACTTGAAAGCCTGAGCATGAGACTCCTTTTTAGTTTTTCTTTTATTGCATGATTTTACATTGGCCGAAATTGCTGACATTTAACTTTCTCTCCTTCAAGCCATGAGGTTGGTGAAACAATTGTTTAGTTCCCAAATATACTATTGTGTATGTGCACACAAATTACACCGCTGGTACTGAACAGCCTGGCAAATCTTCAGTTGACTAAGGTAATTAACAATTTTTTTACAAGCCTAACACCAATGTATAGTGTATCTATAATTACATGCCACACACAATAGAGACCTATGATCACTACAAACTCTCGGGTCCCTTATGAGCTGTGTCTGCAAGCTTTACTTTACAAATGGCTTTTTTCTTTCCCTCATGATTGTATTGACTCAGACTGTATTTCAAACACTGAAAATTCCAGGGCGAAACAGCAAGTAATGATTCATGTCACACCTGATTAACTGTTAAATATTCCATCAGGAAAATATTAACTGCTTTAGTTAAATATATAAATACATTAAAATTACCTCTAGCTTGCTCCTTCCCTCAATATTTCTCCTAATGATAATCATATTCTTCATGCTCCTAGAATACTTCAGAGAGCATGGTATCTAATCTGCCTGGGAATACAATTTTTGCATTTGTATGAGTGTCTTTCTAACAGACACCAATAACATTATAAATTTGACTAAATTCAGCAAGTGAAAACAACGTTGAAAAAGTGTGTGTTGTACTACTAGCTACAGGGGGCATAAAATTATGGTAATTTATAGCTTTACTATTGTTAGTCATGCACATGAGTGTTTTCAGTGGAAATTTATCATGCTTCTGGCATTGAACATATTACAAAGCAGCTATAATGTACTCTTATTATACAGAAGCGCTGATGAATTCTCTATGAAACACACACAGCTAAATATTCATACTCTTTTATTCTTTTCTTTTTTTAAAAAAGGGACAAATCAGAGGCTTGTGCATCCAAAACATTTGACAGTATTAAGACATATTGTAACCAGAAAATGTGCCTTTCTGAATGAAGATATTACTTAGCCAAACTATCACTGTGTATGATTACGAGAAGGGGAGGCTTTGTTCATTCAGAAAGCAGGGGAGCTGTTATACTGTTCTGTGACTTAAAAGGCCACGGCCATTTTGCTCAGACTAAAATGAATGGTGTGACAATATTGATTCACCGATCTTGCCAAGTGGCCTGAAATACCAATGTAGAGAAGGCTCAGTAGAAAGCCAAGACCTAGGCCTGTGTCAGGAATGGAAAATCAAGGGCTATTTAATCTTGCATTAAGCACCCATTATAAGAGCAACCAAACCATTAGCTTCTTGCTTATCTAAGCAATGATCTTATTCCCTTGTAGTGATAACATGCTTTTGGCCCTGCAGTTTTTCAACTCCCAAATCTGATTATTTTCTTGTAATACTGACAGTCAGTACTGGTGCCTAAGTTAGAAGGAGAGCACAGCTGCTGTTTATCAAAGTTTGGTGTTGGTTATCTCTGCCTTACCCTGGCTGGAGAATTATTGACCCTTTACAATGGAGGTTGTTCTATACAACAGCGCAGATGCACATTTTCCCAATGGTTCAGCCTGCAAAACACCTAATGATTTGATATCCTTAAAAGATGTATTAACTTTAAATAAAATTTCTTCTCCCCAAAAGGAAACATTGCTGTGATTAAAAACCCTCAGATAAATGAAAAATGCACTGTATTAATCTGCTATAGGGGTAAAATAGACCCCAGTTAAGTCACAATTGGGGAAAAATAAATGTGAATTGAAAATGACTCGTTTAACATGAACATTTTTTTTTTATTCAGAGTTATTGTTTGCTGTACCAAAACAATACTAACGCAAAAGGTACTTGGGGTCAGTAGTACCCCAACATCCCCAAAATTACGATACTGGGGGTTGAATTGAATGTTTGGGGTGAATATGACCCCACAAACCTTAGGCAGGTGGTGCTTTCATTTTCCCATTCATTACAGTTGGGGGCAAATTTACCTCCAATACCATTTTAGTGAAATTCTCAATTAAAAAAATATATAATGGGGTGGGGATGACTATTGACCCCATTACGCTTGAAGAATACATGGAGTATGAAATGGTACAGGTTTGCTAAAAAGTTTTATTATTTCATTGTACCTCTTCGGTCCACCGGGAGCACCTTCTTAGAGGTCCCCCAGGTAAAACGGGGGGCCACAATGGAGAGGGCATTCTCGATGGCCAGGCCGTGACTGTGGAACTCCCTCCCGGTGGAAACCTGTCAGGCCCCAAGTGTGTGGGCCTTCAGCCGGGCCTGCAAGACATGGCTGTTCTCCCAGGCCTTCGGAATGGGGGAGGGTGGGGTGGGATAATAATTCTAGAGGGGTGGGGATTGTTTTTAGAATGTTTTAATTCCTGTGATGATTATTATTTTAAATTATTGTTATTTTTTATGCCATGGGCATGAGAGGGCAGCTAAGAAATGTAACTAACTAACTAAATTTACCCCCAAATCCATCTGAGGGTTTTTCAGAGGCCTTCACTTTGGCATTTATTCATGGGTTGTAGCTTGAAGACCACCATCTAGACTTGGACCAACTATGAAAACCCAAGGATGTGAAATGCTACCAGACAGCGAAGGTGATGTCACCAACTGGTCCAATACCACCTTCCTTCCATATACGTCATGGGGCATTGTTGATTTTAGTTCATGGTGTTTATACGTCTCTTCCTACATCCAGTAAAGATGGCGCAATGGAAACAAATTGGGGCATGCTAAGGCTATGTCTCTAAGATGGCAGGCATGCCTCCAAGCTAGCATGATGCCTAGTGCTGACAGCCACTGGGCTAGGTGTGATGACTTACTACGTTACAGAAAAATTCAAGCAGAGTCATCAAGATAAGAGACTGGAGTACATAATGCTAAAAGCTAAATCCACTGTAATATCAATTCTATTTGTGAGTGGTCAGTTTGCTTTCAGCCTTTTATTAACTATGTAAAATCCACCTAACACTTTCAATGATGTGTTCTTCGTTTGAGGCTTACTCACATGATTAATTATCAGTATTCAAACTGCGGAAATTGGAGCTGCTTTGGTGAGTCATGTGATCTTTCCTGTTTCTTCATAGGTTGAGTAGAACTTTTCAATATTAACACCAGAAACATCATTTTATATTGGTTTCCTGAACACTTCTTCTGGCAATCCCATTTGCTAGGATATTTAATGGAAAGCAAACACAGATGGAGATCTAAGGAAAATCAACTTTCATTCAAGCAACTCATAGCCAGTTTTAAAGGTATTTTTCCAATGCTAACAAGGTGGGGAATGACTTTAGCAAGAGAAGGGAGGCAGTAAAAGCCGACATGAGTGGGATGAAGCGATCTGATGTGCATGTGTATTGTACATGGACACATCTTTCTTTATAAAATCTATTAAAGCTCAATTTCTTGACAAAAGGAAGAGCAGAATGCCGACACGGACTGTGGATTTGCAAGCTTAACTTCAAGCTGTGTTGCTGCTCGTAATAAATATGAAAGAAGGATTTAATGGTGAAATCAGAAAGATAAATAGCTTAACAGTGTAGGCACCATCATTTAAAAGCTGCTTGTCTGAAATATTCACACACAAAAGTTAGACTTTATTAAGATGCATAAGTCATCCTTTGTGTGAATGCGTATTGTTGGGTTTTTGAGTCTAGGTAGCGCTTTAAAGGGTTAAGTAGTTTTTAAAAATATCTCAACCCACTGCTTAAACACTGTCGCCTTAATTAATAGCTGCTAACGCTGTATGAACTGTTATTCATCTTTGGCTCTCCGATGTGGGTTTTTTTGTTTTGTTTTTTTAAAGCAGCATGTCACAAAGCTGTAGGTGCATTGTTGTTCCTTACCGACTGCAGTCAAAAAGAATCACCAGTGCTGAAGTCTAAAAGGTTTGTCATCTCCAGTACAAGTGGCCTGATGAACACATTTAATTTCCTGTTTTATATCCTCCAGAATCGCATGCTCTGCTGGGGCTGCCACATTCAAGAGACAGTTCAGGCTAATAAATTCCAAAAGAATTAAGATGGCTATTGCCTTTTTAGTTACATTGCAAATACCTTCGGCTCTTTGCACAATGATAAAATGCAATGCAGGACAGGATTTCCAAAAGGTATTTATTAAAGTAACAGTCAAGTTGAAATCTAGTCAATTGCAGACAATGAGTTGCCTCAGCCTCTGCATCTAATTGCATTTTTTTTGCAGTTTTACCACACCATTTTATCCTTTACCCCCCTTTTTCTTTAAAATGCCTGTGCTTTCCATGTTGCTGCATATAAGACTTAGACAACTAACATGGGAAGATGATGATATGCAAAGCCCTATCAAATGCACCATTTAATCAAAAAACCAAATCATTTTTCTTTATATTGATTGATTGTACAAATATAACCAGGGTTCCTAGTTTTCTCTGCCAGGGAGTTTTTGTTTGCAAGTGGAAATTTCCCAGAAAAACCTACTTATTACATTAGTCTTCCATTCTTTTCCAGGGAAAAAACACCAGAATTTCTGTTTTCCTAGAGAAAGAAATGGAATTTCAGGGGTTTTTCTGGGAAATTTCTGGGTACAAAAACTTACTGGCAGAGAACACTAGGCATCCTGAAAATAACTGCATTCAGTTATTAGTGCTTGCTATATTTTAAGTCATACATCTTGAAACTTTCAGGCCTTGTGTTTTTTCTGCCTTGTTTAATATGCCTATAACTGAAACAAGAAATGGGATTCCAGTTAGTTCATTCATTGCCCCATTGAGGGGTGCCAGCAAAATGCCTAATTTATGAGCTCTACAATCAAAGAGAAATTATGTTGTTTGTCATTGTCTGCGATATGGAACTATTCAAGATCTCCACTGCTTTAATGTTTTAATCTGGGAACGTGACTTAGTAAAGGGTTGTTGGATACCAAGGTAATGGGCCCCAGTATAAAAACCATAAAAAGGAGAAGGGAGGAGCTGGTAAACCCCCTTAAAGAGCAAATATAGCCTAGAGTAACATCTGTAGGTTACTATACAAGCTGCCCTCACAGGATTCAAAGCCATGATTGGTCTAAAGAAAAAATGGTTGTTTGATCTACAAAAGAGAGAAAGTGTGTAGCTATAGTCATCCTGCATTCAAGCAGGGGGTTGGACTAGATGGCCCTCGAGCTCACTTCTGACTCTGACGTTTTCTGAGTCTATGGTTGCTGTGTTTATCCAAACGGTAACAAGCGTAGACAAAATAGTTCCAGTGAAATCTTTTTTTGAATCAGCTGTAGATGGTGAGAGTATGCAAGCTTTTGGACTATACAGGGCCTTTCCTCATGCATGAAAGAAGTCAGCACAATAGAGTGAGCAAAAATGTAGGACGTGAGTGTGTATAAAAAAATGAGTTGGGAGGGAGCTGTTAGGGAGAAAAAGCGAAAGCCATTCACATTTAAAGCATTTTTAATATAGTGAGAGGAAACTAATAATCAAATGATCAAGCAAATGCAGGATAAGAACCTATGCACAAAAGCAAATGGCAGGTGCTCAAAGAGGAAAGTAGCTGACATATTAAAACGTTTAAGTGCAATGAAGGAAACACCACTTGCTGTCTCTTACATATTTCTATAGTGGTCTATACAGCCCTCTATGGGTGAAAACAGACATGGCGCTAACCACCCTTTAACCACCCTTGGTGGTCATTTATGCATGTTGCAGGGCTGCACAGGGCACCAATACAGCCCTGCAACAAGCATAAATAACCACCAAGGGTGGTTAAAGGGTGGTTAGCGTCACGTCTGTTTTCACCCTATGTTTAGAATTTGGTATAGGATTTCTAGTTTCCAGGCCTACCTTTTAAAGGTGTTCCTTTACATACTAGCCTACATTTATTGTTTTTCATTTCATTATTGGTTTCCACTCGTATTGAAAATACTTTGAAAGGCTAATGGATTTTTCTTCCTAACAGCTCCGTCCCAAATGAATTTCATATCTGATTTCCTGTCCTCCATTTTTTACTCCGTCCATAGTCCTGACTTCTTACATGCCTGAGGAGGCATAAATGTTTTGTATCATTAATGTTGTATATCTTGTATCTTGCCTTCCCTGGACTACATGAAGTTTTCCTAAGGTCTGATGGAAGTAGAAATGTGGGTAGTTGTGTAGCAGGGAGCAGGCTATTTGGGAGACTGGCTCTTTAAGGGAGTACCAGCAAGGATAGTGGAGGTTCTAGCTGGGGCCTAGGTGCTGAAGTGACGAAGGATAATGCCTGGATGCCTCGTACCTGAGCTTGGGTGCGACTAGACTAGCCCAAAACTTAAAGAGCCTGAGTTAGGTTCAGTTTGGGATCAGAGGGAACTGGAGACACTGAAAGATTCCTCGGGAGACAGGAGCAAAAAGGGAGCTTTGTCTAAAGGGCTGAGCTAGCTTTCAGTCTGGGGCTGCCCCTGGGAAACATGACTTCAGGGAGGAACGTACCTGGCCAGAGGTGGGATTAAGAGCCAGAGGATTGTTGCCTGGCTACTGATATGGTGGAGGACTCTCTACTGTGAGTAAAGACAACTGGTGGAGCTCATTCCTGTATGGTCTGGCCTTACTGGGCTCCAGATCTGGTGAGGATTTACCCCCGAGTCATCACACTGTAACAATCTGCATTTTAGGAATTCACTTGTCTGCTTTCCTTTACATGGTTATCACTAGATTGCTGGACCAGAGATTCCTAATTTGTGGATTTGGACCCTAAGTGGGATCACAACATGGCAGATATTTAATAGACTTTACATGTCTTTGTTGCTGTACAAGGTCATGAAATAATATTTGTATCAAAAAAGGGTCATACAGCAAATATTTGGAAACCATGGACACCACTTCTTCTTCCTCTCCACTATCACTGTCGTGTGCGTTAGCACACAGTAAGCTAGAATAAAATGCTAAGCAATGTTGACTTTCAGTTCTTTATACAGATGTGGACTGACGCTCCCTGCCTCTTCTGTAAAATGTAGGGTTATGCTGAAGAGAGCTCCCAATGCACAGGCTACATGTGTGAGCACAGGACTGAGTATCTGGGGGAAATTCTGCTTAAAGTCACAGAATGAGAATGTATCTGAAAGAGAGGATGGTTGCCATGTTGGCTCCATAAGTAAGAGGTGGAGACAAAGTAGTTTGGATGGGGGTGAGAATATTTGTTTAAATTTTGCTCCTGCCCTGTCCCCAGGACTGGGATTAGGAGCAGGCCCAAAAGGCACAGGCCTAGGGCAGCAGATTCTGAAAGGTGGTGGGCATCCTGGGAGAGAGGACAGAGCGGGGCTAATGCCATGGCTCGGAGGCTTCTCTGCATGGCCACACCACCACGCCCTCCTCCCCCCCGCCCTTTCACTCATACCCATGTACTTCCCACAGTTGGCAGGGGGAACACCACCCAGCAAAGCCTGCCCCACAGGCCTGAGCCCCCTGCAAACCCATGTCAACAGCACTCCACAGCCATCACCCTGATCGAGCGCACGCACAATAACTAGTTTGCCTCACTGCACCATTGCACGTGTGCACATTGTTGCTGCCATCTTTTCTCTTTGGAGTATGCTTGGGAAAGTAGTTCAGCAGCTCCAGATAGCTAAGATGACCGTGACAGCGTGCACCCGAGCAATAGCGTATAGCAGCAAACTGCGCTATGCGTGTGTGCATGATGGGCACATGAGAATCATTTGGTGGCCAACTTGACGTCTCAACCAGGTAGCCTATTGAACTCCTCCCAAGCCAACTCGACTCTCACTTCTTCATTCACAGCTTTATTTTACAGTTTTTAAACCACTTCACATTTCCCCTGGTTCCTATAGGGCTCCATAGGACTCTGCCAGGCCGTGACCTCAGTAAATCATAAGCAGTCTCTCAAACATAAAACCTCTACATCCCCTACTTCAGGGAGGGCTTCCCAGGCCTATTCTCTCTGCCACCAGCCCTGCCCTCCCTCTACGCTTCTCAGCCAAATCTTAAAGGCTGAGTGCTTTTGGCCACCTGACTAGTCTCGACCAATCCTGTGCTGAATAAGCCCTAACAGTTCCACCTGTTTGCTCAAGCCCTTGAACTGAGCTCCTGGGAGCCAAACAATCACTCCCGAAGTGCCAGACAATCACTGCCTGCCAAGTGCCTGGCCAAATTAAAAAAAAACTCTTACATTGCCTCCAGAATATAATGTGGCTTGGGCTTAGACAAATCTCCAGGCGATGGGAGTTCTGTAACTGTGGGGCAGTTACAAACCCCTCTCTGTGTGCCCTAGCCGTATGAACTTGATGAGCAGATATGTTACATGTAAGGTGGAGTTCCTGAGTGATGTCAGGGGCCACGATTGAACATAAGAGAAGAGATGGTCTTTCAGATATGTGGGTCCTAAGCCATTTAGGACTCAATGTGTCAAAAATAACACCTTGAATTGTGCCTAGAAAGCTGTCCGTGGTTTGATTCATGCCTACAAGAGTCGGGCCAGAGTGATGCATAATCTGGGGGTTCTGCATCGTCCCCCAGAGACCTGAAATGTGAGTTTTTCCTCAAGGTTCTGTCCTATTGCCCATGTTGTTCAACGTATACTTGAAACCCCTCTGGGATGTCATGACTAAGCTGATAATACACAACTATGTAACTCTTGTAACTCTTGCCCATGAGCCCGGTCAGCCTCTGCCTTTGAGAAATGCCAAACAATATAGCCCGCTGGATGCATCAGAGCTCCCTCATGCTCAGTCCAGGGAAGAAGACTAAGGTGATGCTGGTGAGGCGGGGCAGCCATTATGAGGATGCTATCTCATCCCTTGGGTCCCTGTGTGTTGAAGGGGTTTGGGCCAGGTAAAGAACTTGGGCGTCTTTTTCAACCAAAGTTGCCACCTCTAATCTTATGTCTTTCTCTTTCATCTCCAAAGAGTGGAACTGGAATCAGAATCCCTCCCACCCCGCAGTTTATTATCGGTAGATGTGAAGGCACAAATGCTGGGGACGGGAAGGAAGAGGAGTCCTTTTGTAATCTGCTAATGTAATTGCAGTAAATAGAAGGGGAGCCACTTCTTTCTAATGGGAACATACATGCTGGCCACCTCCTATGATACCTCTCTGCTAATGCTACCTAAAGCTGCTGTTGCTCAGCTCACACTTTGAGTTCTATTATGTATACATCTCCCCTTGTCACAACACCACCTCTGAAACGCTCACGCCGCATGGTCCCCTTGAAGAACATTAAGAGGGTGGAATTTTAAAAGGTAAGACTGTTTAAGCAATGTCAACAGCCTGACTAATTTCACAAAAGGAAGGAAATTCAAAGTTAAAACTATGGGTATATTCTTCTCTGGATGCCTGGGGATTTTTGTGCATGACAATATGCCCCTTAAATTCAGAGCTGTCCCTTACGTCTTTAATTTCTCCCATTGTCTCTCTCCTTTTTTTTTTTTATTAAACATCAAAGTGAATTCACAACAGAGAGTCAGCCTAGAATTTAATCCTCTAAATATCTCGAAAGTAGAGGTTTAAAATAGAAGTGCCAATACACACCCGTAAAACTTCAGTGTAATATAAAAAAGATTCTAATCACAACAGATCATTACAAAGAAGAGTAAACCACTTAAAAAAATTAAGTGTCTTATATGTAATAAAAAGGAATAATTAAGACTCAAACAGGAATCTGCCATCTTGACAGTTTAATGATGCTGAGTAGTACTGAAAGGCCTGGGTTTTCTCCTAAAAAGCGGTGGAAATCAGGCAATTTCAGGATTCCTGTAGGGTCAGTCCAGTTTGTGTTTTCAGGATGAGAACAAATATTTTTTAAAAGAATGACCATGTGAAAAACCTGAGAATCTTTGGCTTCCTCCTATTGCTGTGCAATGGTAAAGCTGCTTGTCTCGGGAGTTACCTCAGCAGGTGAGAAGGATTATTGACATGGCATGCCCTCAGAGTCTCTTTCACCAAGTAGAAGTTAAGAGTGCCGGCGCTTTGGAGAATTTCCCCTTGAAACAAATTGTATTAACATAATTCTACATTTTATTCACATTTCTACATATTTACATATTCCAACAGAATATTTAAGAATTCCCCATTAGTGGCAGTGTTGCAATTAGTGACTGGAATAGATTTGTTTTGTTTTTACATTAATGTATAGGTACATCTAAAACAATGTGCTTGTCAGGTATGTTTTTGTAGAACATGCTGGCTGTGCAAAAGAAATAAATGTGAAATTCTGCACACAATTAAACCAGGCATTTTTAAAAACTGCATGTTCAGATTTGCCAGCTGCATCTGGAAGTAGATGATTATCATCATTTGGTCACGCAGTCTCCTGAACTTACATGCACAGTTGTGGTAATTGCATGCTGGCCATGTGTTTGTTGCATGCATGCAACTAGAGAGAAAATTGCGAGCACATTTTGCAATATGCTGCTGGAGGTCTGTCTTGTAGTTAAAAAAAAAAATCAAAAAAAAATCTGGCTGGATGTACTCTGCACCGTGTCTGCATGGGATATAAGCTTAATAGACTGCTAAAATACTGATGGTTTTTTTTCCTGGAGAATGATGTTCATTGTCTTTTATAATGATATTTTATTAATATTGTCAAAAATAACTAATGCTGGGATTATAGGTGGTGACATGCTGATTTGTAACAATGAATCATTTGTACAGTAAACAAATACTAATTCTGTGCATCAGTAATCTACAAGGGCAGAATCTTTTGCACTCAGCTGTTCTGAGGTTTTATCTGACATTAGTTTATATCCTATTCTGTGTACAAAAAATTATCCTGTAGCCTCAGTGAAATAAAGTATTTCTATGCCCTTGCCCTAAAGTGTTGTGTAATAGTGCTAGCATGGTCCTTCTGTCCTCCTGTGGTGATAGCAGGGAACTCTCAATAGGGATTTTTAAGCATCCTTCCAGATGCCATATGGTGAAAAATGTTAATTGCTATGTTCATTGTAATATTGCCATCTCTCCCTTAAATCTCATCATTTATTCAACTAAGCCTATGATCAATATTCATTTAAAATTATTGATCAAATCCTCTGGTGTCAATTGGTGTAGCTCCACTGACTTAGCTGGCCTTACGTTAATTCATGCTGGTGGCCACATATGACCCGGTGTTCTCTCTACAATACTGCATGTATAGAACTACGCACAAAAGGGGGAAGGGAGTAAAATAACAAGCTGAAGACATCTTAATTAAAATGCACTCCTAGTCTTGCCGTAACTTGCCCCATAATATGCAATTTCCTTTAGTGATTACAGGAAGAATCCACACTTGTGAATGTAGATGTCAACAAGCTGTATTCTGCTGCCATCTTGTGGCTGACCTGATTACTGTATCACTGAGGGGTTCTATCGCTGCTGCATATATCTTTGAACGAGGGAAACGGTAAAGGCAGGGTCAGTGACACACTCACCTGCCTACTCATCAGTGCTTATGTATTTCCATACTTGTAACTGTTACCAGTCTCGCCTTGATTTCTGCTTGATGAATCTCAGCGACAAGTAGTACAAAATCAGGAAGCTTGCACTAATGCCGATGAGGATGAGGTAGATTGCGTAAAGAGGATGAGAGGCCAGATCCATAGACTGAATTACCTAGAAGTGCAAATACCACAAAACTGCAATTTAAAAACCCCTCCTCAGAATGGATTTGTGAAGCAGCTGCTCCTTGATTTCTTCTTTCTCCTTTCCTGGCTGTAAGACTAAAAGACTGTTGTGCTAAGATTGACAATCCTAGCAAGTTCAACTGCAACAGTTCCCTACTGCCAGCACCATTTGGGAGGGACGCAGCACGGTTTCTAAACCTGCTTCTTCGGAAAATGTAGAGCTGAGGTTGCTAAAGGCAAACTCCTCTCCCACCCCCACTTCTTTTGTTTTTATTAATTAAATGGTATTTCCCTTTTCCTCCCCTGACAAGCAAGGTAAGGTCCTGCTCAACCCAGCACACAACTGTCACTGTAGGTGCACAGGCCTGTGGTCATGGAGGCTCTACAATTTCTGCTTGTAATGACAGTTTTGGTAAATTTCCATTAGGTTACCAGAATGATACAACTGTGCTCACCATATTCATATCTACAGTAATTCAGCTCTTTAAAATATCTATCGTTGCACCAGTAATTCTCAACCTTATTCCTACCAGGCTAATTTTTATAGTGGACCATACAGGCTTTAAAAGATTCCTTAGTAAAGGGGGAAACACTGTTTCGGGGGATGACATGACGTTGGCCTACTATGCCTGCCTGGACCAGAGACTCAACAAAATGTTTATTTTCGAGCCACCAGATGTGGAGCCACTGCTGCCTCAGCCCGGGGAGGTGGCTGGCCTGGAATTAGTCCCCCAGAAGATCCCAGGTCCACAGCCCGGGCCAAGCAGGCCAGCAGCACATTTATTTTCAGCCCCAGCCCCACTGGGAATCAGGGGCCTCCTTGGGTGCATGTCACCATGGCTGCCCATCATGGTGGGGGACAGGGTGCTAGGGATGCACTGAGGGTGGAGCTGCACACTTGATCTTTTCCCCGGCCAGGGGTGGGGCGAGGGAGTGCTCAGTGGCCGGCCCGGTTGGGTGCAGGTTTATTCTGTGGCCCGACCTGTGCGGCGGCTTCCACACAACCAACCCCAGGTGTTGGAGCAGCTGTGTCAGTCTCACGTCTGTTGTCACCCTCCATTTCTCCTTCCTGGTTGATGGGATGGGAGTTACTTAACACATCTACCTCTGTAATGCTGGACACCTCCCATACAGTGCTTAATTGGGGGCGTGGAATAATTTAAAAAATGAATTTCTGGGGCCCAAGCCTGCCCCAGAAACCACACCCCTCCCTGCCCCAGAACTTGTCAGAGCAGAAAATTGAAAGGTAGTTTCCAGCTAGCAACCCAACTACTAGACTAGCCTGCCCCTCTACAGCTGAGTATAAGAAGGAAATTATTTTATTGAATCTATATGATGAGGAGTGCAGGGGCTGAGACAAGAAAGCCATTAATGAAAGTCAAGCGGGAATTGGCTTAATGAGGGGATTAGATGGAATGACAAGACGTGGTGCCAGGAGTGGGATGACAAGAAAGAAGACAGACAGAATGGGAGAAATAACCATGAGAGGACAATAGGCAGCTGGTGAAATGCCAAACTGCAGGGAATAGGTGGGATGAGAATGAACTGGGTGAAATATCAAGGAAGGAGGAATGAGTGGGATGATGGAGAGGGGGACTGTGAGGGTCCAAATTACAATGAGGGTCCAAAAAGGAATGGGTGGAATGACAGAGACTAGTGGGTATGATTCGTGGGAATGGTAAACTGAGTGGCATGACAAGGATGGGGTGGGGACTTCGTGGAGTGCCAAAGAAGGGCCGTGGGCAATGAGTGGAATGGCACAGGTTTCTTTCAAGGAGATGGGTATTGGGGGGAAATGACAAGGGACTCGGTAGTTTGAGAACAACAGAGCCACAGGGAGCAGGTAGAATGACAAAGGAGAAGTGGGTGGCATGCCATGGGCTTTGGTGGAATAACAGTGTTACAGAAACACTGGGAATGATGGAGGATTGGGTGGGATGACAAGGGGTGTGTTGTGGGAGATGACTGGATTGACAAGGGTTGGGTGAAATAACAAACAGGAGGGCTAAAGAGGAGGATGACAAAGAGGGGACAGAAGGGGTGGGGTGGAATGACAGGGGCGGAGGTACCGCAAAGGAGTGCATAGGATGACAGGGTAGCGTGGGAATAGAGGGAGAAAGCGAGATGATTTAGCCTTCCCCTCTATTTTTCAAGCATGCGCAATCATTTCTTTAAGAGAATGAGACTTACGACTTTTCCTGGAATTTGGAAGGTAACATTTCCAACAGCCAGGGGATAAGTAAGTCCAGTAAACTGAATTTGCATCAGACCTTCGAAGCTCCATCTGACAAAAGATACTTTAGAAATCCAATATGGAACAGGAAAAGATGGAGAAAGTGAAGAGATTTGTCTTTTTGCTGGTCACATAGTATTTGACATCATATCTACACCTGTAGTGTCAGTACTAGCTGTATGAAGCTACATCCTGGTATCCAATGTGGCATATGAGCCAATTAGTTTCTCTATGCAAAGTAGGTGTGGACACAAATTTGTTATCCAAACTGGACTGGAGAATTACAGACCAAAAGAGAAAACACCAATCGTCCTCCAAGGAAGCTCTCCGAACATTCCTATTTACAAGAAGTTTTTTTAAAGGAATTATACAGGCCTACTTTGCTTCAGGACTAAATATAAGACAGCAGAGGACAGAAGCCCAAGTTAAGCTTGATAAATGAAAGCTTTATAAAATGTGAGAGCAATACAAATGTCTCCTAAATTTTAAAAATATTACAATACAATACAATATTACCTGAGAAGTGAATAGGTACTCACTAAAAATAATCCTTAGTCACCCACTTAGTCCTCAGTCTCCTTAGTGAGGGTGCTAAATGCATAGCATCAGCAGCTTCCTGATATTACACTTCTGATTGTGTTTTATACTGAAGGTAGAATAGGACGGAGTATGAACTCTCTGCTCAGTAAAATATGTTTTATGCTTATCGTTTGAGTTTTCTGTTGGTGAAATAATTCAAAGTCATGTATATACTGTACAATAATATCTAGCACTTAGATAATATCAGTCTCATCTATAGCTCACAAAGATCTATGTCCCCATTTTAGAGGTGGAGAAACTAAGACAGTACAGAGAAAAGCAACGTAATTTGCTAGGCTCATCCAATAATATTAAATGGGAATTAGAGGGATCATGTCTACTTTCAACAGTTGTAAAGTGCCAGATACGTTACTTGCGCTATGTAAATACTTAAGAATGGCCCTTTTTACATGAGCCATGGCTGTGTAGGGGTGGGTGTGCACGCCACAGCGTGGGCGGCACATGGGTTAAAAGGGCCAATCAATCAATCATCATCATCATCATCATCTCAGGTCTCTTGGGTCCTGATCTTCTGCTTAGCCGTGGGGACCCAAAGCTTCCCTCCACCAAATACAACTTTGCCTATGATTTATGATGCTAATAAAGCTTTATTCAGTATTGCCAGTGCCAAAATTCTGGGATGTCCGTAGCAGCCTTTCTAGGATTTGGGGATGAGGGGACACGGGAGGTGGCTACCTGCACCCCAGGAGGGGGAGCATATAGCCCACAGAGCCACCACCACGAGCACTGAAGTTTGAATTTCCTGCCGTTTTCTTTTCAGCTGGTGAAAAATCTAGATGCCAGAGAGGAGCAGAACAGCAGTACAGTCATACTGACTGCAGCTTTGGGGGCTTCAACAGCAAACACAGTGGAAATGGAAAGAGAGGTAGAAGCAGTGGGGGATTCCAGTGGCGGCACCGAGAGTCTTCATCAGGTGTTTTGGCAGAGGAAAGCTATTGTGTGTGTGAAGAGGTGGGTGCCAACGACAGGGTTCCTACATCCTTTAATCTGGTTCGGCCTGGCCCGTCTCACGTGTCCACAGATTTTCTAAACTTATTAGGAAATCACCACTCAGGAAGAAAGTTATGTAGAGGAAGGTGCTACCAAAGGCTGACATCTGAAGTGTTGGCAGCAGGGCAGATATCCACAGGGCCATTGTCCGTGCACAGTAGACCACAAGCCAGAGCAACAGTAAGTTAAGGAGGAAATGTTCTGGGTCAGGACTCAGATTTGCCAGCCAGTAAATGGGAACCCCATAAATTATCATCAAAACACACTGTTCTGGGAGATCCCCTAAAACCTAGACAGAGAGAAATTAACATTGAAAATACCACGACTTCCTCATCTGAATAGATTTATTTACAACTTTTTTAAAAAACCCTACAAGAAATAACCTATTAAAATGCAATCATCTCCTCCGTAGGTGTCAACAGCGGCATGCTACACAACAGAAAGATGAAGATCCCAGCTAATTTTTCCTTCTATTTCTAGTTGTGACATTTTATATAACTAATAGCTAAATTGATAGGCTTTTTGTTAAGGATTAGATGTCGTGTTTTGTTACAGTTTGTCAGTTTCTGGGAATCTAAGACGTTTTCTAGGAAAGCTCATAAACCTGACGGCATGTAATGCTGCTACTGAGTCTCAACAACAAACTCCCTGCCCCCGCCCCCCAAATCCTTTTGCATCTTTTGGAGTGTATCTCAGACATTTGTTAAAAAGACTGTCATGCCCTCACCCCTCATTTTCACCTCCTCTTGGAGGAAGCCTAGTTTGCAAACGAATTAATCCAATAAAACAGAGGCAGGGAGAACTTTTTCTAAGAGAAGGTACAGGTAATTTATTTAATGGAGACAAGAAGCAGACGTGTATCTGCTGAGTTACAGGTGATCGACTGCCATTGCCTAACTTCTGAACTGTTATGTTCATAGAAAAATTAAATCCACTGCTCTGTAAATGCTGAGCTGTTTAATTAATCAATTAATTTAAATCTATATGCCACCCTTCTCGGAGGTTCAGTGTAGCTTACAGACCATAAAAGTAATACCAAAAAAACCTACCCCCACCCCAACCTACGCCCCACAAAACCCACCCAATACCTCTTCCCCACGCAACCCCCTTTTACACCCCTACCCCAAAACTATATATTGTTGTTTATATTTATTTTGTCTTGCGCATTGTTTTATTGCAAGTTGCCCTGAGCTTCCAGAGGCAGTAGGGAGTGGGATATAAGTTTTAGTATAAATAAATTAATAAAATAAAATAAAAACCACTCACCAAACCCCACCCATATCCCCGTCCACCAAATGCCTTTTCAAATAAAATGTCTTACACTGCCTCTGGAAGACACTCGAGCTCACATGAACCTCCAGGGGAAGGGAGTTCCATAGTTACTCGGGCAGTAACCAAGAACGACCCCCAGTGATCTCTTGACATTAGGATTGTATATGTATGTATATATGTATATGTATATTTTTCCAGACCACTTATGTATATGTATATGTATGTGTATATGTACATAAGCATACTATGTATACTTATGTACATACTATGTATACTTATATACATATTTATGTATACATAGTACATAAATATACTATGTATATTTTTCCAGACCACTTATGAAACATACATGTTGCAGGGCCTGCATTGGTACCATAGGTCTTTCAGATATGTATGTCTCAGAGTGTTTAGGGCTTTAAAGGTCAAAACCAGCACCTTGACTTGTGCCCGGAAAGCTCTAGGGAGCACCGGTGTAATGTGCCGAGCAGCTTCCAAATAGTCATCAAGGGCAGCCCCATGTAGAGCGCGGTGCAATAATCTAGCCTTAAAGTGATGAACGCATGGATGTTGGTGGCCAGATCCGAATCAGAAAGATTGTCTATGCACAATTTATAATTTTATTTATAATAAGGCCCTTGCACAAACCAAGTGGCACTCAAGATGCTTCACAAAAGCAGTGCAGTGATATTTAAGACAATACAATAATAAGTACAATTTAAAAACCCTAAAATCTATAACACATATTTCAAAGTGAAGGGTAAAAAGTGAAGAAAAAAATACACTAAGGGGAACCAATAGTGGGTCCTTGAAAATCAGTGGAAAATAAAAAAGTCTTCAGGTGCTTTTTAAAGGTGAGGAGGGAGGAACTGAGATGAGCATCTGGAGGGAGGCAGTTCCACACTAAAGGGCCCACCACAAGCATCAGGGTGAGGTTCCAGGAGCAGGTCTCGAATGGGACCTGAGTTCACTGCACCAAAATATCTTAAATTCTGCAGCCAGTGAAGCCAAATCCTGCAAATTCACTGCATTAATATTTGTATAATTAATGTGATTTGCATAACTATGCATGCTGGGAAGCAAATTTGCAACAGGTTTGACATAGAGTCACAACTTCGCTAATCAAACGCGATTCAAATCCTCTGGAATTTCAGCACCCCAGAATTCCCACCTCATATTAAAACCCCAGACCTCCCTCTCCCAAACATAGGGTCTTCAGACCCCACCCACCCACAATTAATCTCCCGGGGCCTATTACCCTCAGGTCATGGTCACACCTCCCGGACAGATGGCAGCTGCAGCAGCAGTTTTAGTTTAAGGTCAGGTGACAAGTTTATGCCTGAGCCAAGATTTAAAGATCCTGCAGACAGCCCCCACTGCAGTGTCAGCATGGCACTGCGAGGATTGACTGATTCTGCAAAAATCACTGCAAATTGCAGCAACGCAGTCAACACGAGTCCCTGAATATAGCCAGGGCCTAAACCATTCAGTTGCTTAAAAACCAGCAGCGCAGTCTTAAATTCAGTCTGCCACTCTATAGGCAGCCGATGACTACGTTACGCCCGCCTAACATAGTGATAACTCCTTAAACCACTAAGCAGCAGCACTTCCACATTCTGAACAAGCTGCTGGTGACAGAGGGTGTTAACCAACGTACAGCTGCATGTCCCAGGGAAGGCGGGGCCGCCCCCACCTGGGTCAACTCAGGGAATGGAACACACATTTCCATGGCCTGAGCTGGCTGAGGAAGAAGGGTAGGGAGTGATGCACAGCTGGCCGGCTCCACCCCCACGCTGTGGCCAGAGCTCCATCCAACACCATGGTTGCCATGATGGGCAGCCATGGTTGCTATTAACAGCAGACTGGGTGGTTGCCCTGGAAATCCCTCACGCAACGCCACGTGGAAAAAGACACGCCCACCCACTTCAGACTGCTCTGGCCCACCGGAGCCGCTCCTGGGTCAGAACCATGGGCCCAGTTCCTTCTAGCTCCACCTTTCTGGCCCAGCCACCTAATCTGCCAGGGTCTGAACCAGGCTCCACATATGACAGGCCCAGAATGAACAATGTTCGGTGCCAGGCCAGAGCAGGCCGAACCAGTTCAGCGTCTCATTTGTTAACACCCAGAGAAGCACTTCTGGGAGTCCATATAAAAAGGCATTTCAGAAATCAAGTCTTGCATAAATTGCATTGTTGGAAAAAAAGTGTTGTCAAACCACGTCCAAATAGTAGCTACGAGTGATGGTTTAACTAAGGGTATTTTCAGACGCTACGAGATCACGCTTAACTACAGTGAACCACACTCAAGCCCGCGGCGGGGCCAAAGCGCCCTGAACGGCTGTTCGGTGGCCGCCAGATGTTCACCACGGGCAATACCCAGATGGGGTCAATTGCAACCACGCTTCCGGGGCTCCCTGCCGGACAATCTCCGGAAGTGTGGTCAAAGAGATTCCCACCGGGAAACAACAAAAAGTAACATCTGGATGGCAGTTACCGGCCGGAACCAAAAGAAACGACCCCCAGTCGGGGACAAAGCACGCAGTGTCGCCACTGGGCAACCAGCAACAACACAGCCACCGGAGGGAGATTTAAAGGGAAACCTGCAGCAGGGAAGTGTGGAGGGATGAAGCAAGGAGGGAGGCAGAAGAGAACGGCGGGAGAGAAACCAAGGGTGGAAGAGGCAGTGGCAGGGGCAGCGGTGAAGGGAGCACAGGCAGGGGAGGGGGAGG
>QEPC01002330.1:421015-432082 GCA_003113815.1 Sphenodon punctatus | reverse complement strand
CCTCTGTTCCCCTTCCTATGTCTCTCCCCCAGCTCCTGTCTCTCAGATTGTAAGCCCTAGGGGCAGGGACTGTGTCTATTTTATTACTTTGTAAAGTGCCAGGTACACTGCTGGCACTATATAAATGTTTGTTAATAATAATAATAATAATAATTAGTATTGGGCCATGTGTTCTGGGACCTCACGGGTCAAAAGAGGTCAAGCTGGGTTTTTTTTTAGAAAATTTAAGTTTGTATTATTATTGATATTACTTTTATTATATTATTTGTACTGTTGTCAGTTTTAATGCTGTCTGGATATTTATTATTGTCATTCTGTGAGTGACTTGTATGTCATGGTATAAAAACTGATTTTGGGCCTAAGGCCGTAAATAAACTTACTTACTTACTTACCAAGATGTCATTGTTTATCCAGTGCCTGGAATAGCACTGCTAGTGTATATTTTATTGGCAAAGACTTGATCAAAACAGTAAAGCGTTTAGTCCTACCAGAGTTTCCTATTATAGCCAACATCTGTCCACTTCTGACTTTAAAGCTCAGATTCTTGATTGTTGACACATGAGAATCAGGGTCTGTGTTCCACATCCAAGGCATTTTCAGCTCTGCTAGGTTTACATACCATGGAATTTGAGATGCCACATTTACCTAATTAAAAACAAAAAGCAACAACACCTTTGAAGTGTCTACTGTAGTAAAAAATATTTTCCAAGCTTATAAATTGCTATGCTGAAAATTCATGAGAACAACCAACCCAATGCAACAGCTAATGTTTGATTTTCATTCATCTGCCATGTATTGTTTCCATATTTCCCTTATTATAATGACTGATCACCAAAAATATGTTTTGTGTATGGCTGGATTGAATGATTTTATCCAATAGAGAGAGTCACAAAAATGTTGTCCAAAATGACAGATTATGACAGAACGAATTGAATTGTGATTAAAACATTGAACTGGGTATAATTTGTAGGAGTGTGCAGAAGGGAACAGCTTTGTTTTCATTTTGGATTTCTTTTTGTTTCAAAAATGTAATTATGTATTTGTTTTGTTTGTAATCTAATGTTTTAGTAATTAAATTTGTTTCCCATCATTTTCAATGGGCATCGCTTTCCAGGTTTTGCGTTGGTTTTAAATAGTGGCTTTACTTTGTCTCTCTGACATTTTCCCAGCCTCAAACATGCAGAGAGTGCCCCAGGTTGGCAGAATATGAGAGACTGGCAGACAACAGGTGGGCAAAGTAGTAGCAGGAGGAAGGCACTGACAGGCAGCAGGCGGGCACAGGAGCAGCAGGAGGAAGGCGGGCACTCCAAGTACGACAGGGCTTCAATTTGCAGAAAGTGCGCCAGGGTGGCCAGATGCCACATGAGGTAAAGAGATAATGGCAGTTGGGCACTGGACAGTTAGCAGCACCCCAGATGTAACAAGGTGTCAACTTCCAGAGTGTGCCGCAGGGTCAAAGGATATGAAAAAAGAGACAGACTGGCAGCAGACAGACACAGAAGCAGGCAGTGGTAGGCAGCAGATAGGTAGAGGAGCAGCAGGCACTGGCATAGAGACTTGATGCCCCATGTAGGACAGGGTTTCAACTTGCAGAGAGAGGCCCAGGGTGGCAGGATATGAGAGGAAGAGTCTGACAGCAGGCGGGCAGAGGAGCAGTAAGCAGTGACATTGGCACCCCAAGTATGACAAGGCTTCAACTTGCAGAGAGTGCCCCAGGGGATATAAACACTCCTCAATGTCCTCCCCAGAGCATCCCTGAATGGCACTACCAACACCTATCCTAGGGGTTTTCTGCATCCAGCACACTACTACCTGATATGTCCCCAGTGCCAATTAGCCAGTGGGAATGTCAATCATGTCTTCTCACTGTTCTCCCCCCCCCCTGCCTTCCCTGGAATACCTTTGCAGCTTCATAGCAGACTGTATAGAGTATAATGCGGCCTAAACAAAAATGATTTTTTCAAACAAATTGCATTTGAATACACATTTTTTTTCGTTAAATTAGTAACTAAAATTAATGTAGAAAAATTCATTACAAATTTATTTATTTATTTGTTTACAGTATTTATATACCACCCACTCCTGCCCAATGGCAGCTCAGGGCAATGCACAACATATAAAATACAATATAATATAAAGTATTACTTAAAACCATAAAAATAAAAAGAGGCTGAGAAAAACATCAAAACCTCTACCCCACAAAAAAGGGAAATAGAAAACCCCCCACCCACTGCCCATTCGGGATGGGCAAACAGAACGTGGTTTGGATGTTTGGACGTTTGGTTCAAAACTCAAGTTCGGGTTCGATGGGTTTTTTCAGCTGAGTTTGGTTTCGCCAAACTTGGCCGAACATTCAAAAATAGTGCTATCGATACCGAAGCCGAAAAGAAACCAAAACCGAATTTTTGGCCTTGAAAAGACATTTTTCCTGCCCCTGAACTCATTCGAACTCATCCAACCACAACCAAACTGTTCGGTCATTCGAAAGTTCGGTTTGGATGTTCGGTTCGGACGTCCGAACAGACTGAGTTTGGTCCAAACTCTGAACATCCAAACCACGTTCGCCCATCCCTACTACGCATCTCCCTCACCAAATGCCTGATGAAACAGCCAGGTCTTACATTGTTTGTGGAAGGAGGGGAGATTTGGAGAGAGACGAATGTCTGCCGGGCTAGAGTTCCATAGCTGCAGCACGGCCACCAAGAACGCCCTCTCAAACGTTGCCACCTGGGAAACTTGGAGGACCTCCAGGAGGGTGCCCGCGGCCGACTGCAGGGGCTGATCCAGGACATGAGGCAGGAGGCAGTCTCGCTGGTATGTGGGACTCAGACCATATAGGGCTTTAAACGTAATAATCAACACCTTGAATCAGGCCTAGAAGACTATAGGCAGCTAGTGCAGAGAACAGAACACTGCTGTTAGCTGCTTCCAGTGGCCCGACCCCATGAGGAGATGAGCTGTTGCATTTTGCACCAGCCGCAGCCTCCGGATCATCACCAAGGGTAGCCCCATGTAGAGTGCGTTACAGTAGTCCAATCTTGAAGTGATAAATGCATGGATAATGGTGACAAGATCAGAGCCTGAGATATATGGCCAAAGACGGCAAACCAGATGTAATTTACCAAATTCACTCCTTGCCACAGCCACCAACTGGGCATCCAGTTGGAGCTGTGAATCAAGGAGAACTCCCAGACACTGAACTTGAGGGACCAAGGAGGGACATACCCCATAAATGATGGGGGCCTCCACTTCCTCACCCGTACCCACCACCATCACCTCTGTCTTGTTGGGATTCAGGATCAGACAGCTCATCCTCATCCAATCCCCCACCAGTCAGACAATGGGCAAACACCAACACTGCCGGGCCTAGGTCAGATGAAAATGAGAGGTACAGCTGGGTGTCATCAGCATACTGATGTGTGGTAGCGTGGTGGTACAGGAAGGTTAATGTACCTTTAAGAGGGCCATAAGCTGATGCCTGCTCTGCAGAGGACTACCTAAAATGGACACCAACAGGAAGAGGAAGTTGGTGGGTGGAGTTAGCTGCATATAATGGAGACAGTCAAGAGGAAGAGGTCAGTCTGTTTCTGACCATGAAGGAGGACACATCTCCTGAGAGGCTGCCTGGAGGGTTCCTGCAGGAAGGAAGCATTGGACGTGAGTTAGGCTGGAAGGGCCTGTATGTGAGTTGGTGATAACCCAGCCAGTGGACTGTTACCTGGCTAGACCTTGAAGTGTATAAGAAGTGAACTGATAGGTATGGATGACTGACCAGAGGCTTGCAACCTGGCCTGAGGACTGTAGCAAATAAACTGTTATTTGACTCAACTTAGGAGTATCAGTCCACTTTGGGCCCCTGATCCTGTATACACTTATCCACCAGTATGATATGATAAAGTTTATTGTGCTGGCCATACGGTCTTGACAAAAAATAATAAGTAAACACACACATAAACCATAAAACAAACACATTAACATTAATCATAAATAAAAGATAGCCATAATGATTGCTCCTCCCATATGGGAAGCACTTCCCTCAATTAGCTCAGTTCCTTTTTCCAGTTCAATTCAGTTTGCAATTTCTGAATCCGTTTTTTTTTGCCGTATAAGCAAAAGTGGCTACTGCCATTGTTGTCTCTGGGACCGTATCACGTAGCAAAAACATCAGTTTCTGTATAGGTGTTTTCTCTTGCAAATCCCCAACTGAAGCCCAAAATGTTTCTCTCGCCTCATTATAAAATGGACAAAATAAAACATAATGACAAAGATCCTCAACAGCAGGCATGCCACTTACACATAAACGATCCAGTTAACCCAGAGCCAGGAGCTGAGTGGGAGCTCTGCGGGACAAGGAGCTCGCCTGAAAATGCTGAAGTGAAGGACCAGAAAGGTTAAGGTAGGAGAAGCGAGGGAGATCAGAGCTGTGGGTTGGGTCCCGCAGCGCATAGCTGCCCAGCCTCTCCCCTGTGTTCCAGCGTGTGTGCCAGAGGCCGGGAGATTCGCGTCACCTGGGAGAAGAAAGCCAAGTCCCTGCCGGAGGTGATCAGCTTCCTGATAGGCCGGGAGGGAGGTGAGCCCCTCACCTCCTACAGTTGCCGCCCTTCCCTCAGCATGCGCGTCACGGGCTGCGCGCGCAAAGGCCGGCTGGGGCTGGGGGCCTCTTCCTTTGTGTGGCTGTCGTTGGAACTTGCTTGCTGACGTACTGGCGAGGAAAAGAGAGCGTCAGGATTTAGTTCAGCAGAGTGATCAACCTACCCTCAAGCAGCAAAAGTTGGATTTCTTCTTTTCGGCATCTGCAGGTATTGACTCAGCCCCAAAAGGGGAAGGTGTCATCACAAAGTCGCCCCAGTCATCTCAAGGGAGTCCTCAATTCTTTGGGGGTCGGAGTAGCTCGGAAGACTCCCCTGCTTCTGGTTGTAGTGATTTAAAGCTAAAGAAGACTCCCCCCTTGATTGATCAAGACATTGCTTTAAATACTAATACACTCCTCTACAAATTGCTGGGCGATAAATGCCTTCTTATTACTAACCTTGTTAAGAAGTTACATACCCAACTTGAGGGTATTACTAAACTTTNGAATGTCTGCCGGGCTAGAGTTCCATAGCTGCAGCACGGCCACCAAGAACGCCCTCTCAAACGTTGCCACCTGGGAAACTTGGAGGACCTCCAGGAGGGTGCCCGCGGCCGACTGCAGGGGCTGATCCAGGACATGAGGCAGGAGGCAGTCTCGCTGGTATGTGGGACTCAGACCATATAGGGCTTTAAACGTAATAATCAACACCTTGAATCAGGCCTAGAAGACTATAGGCAGCTAGTGCAGAGAACAGAACACTGCTGTTAGCTGCTTCCAGTGGCCCGACCCCATGAGGAGATGAGCTGTTGCATTTTGCACCAGCCGCAGCCTCCGGATCATCACCAAGGGTAGCCCCATGTAGAGTGCGTTACAGTAGTCCAATCTTGAAGTGATAAATGCATGGATAATGGTGACAAGATCAGAGCCTGAGATATATGGCCAAAGACGGCAAACCAGATGTAATTTACCAAATTCACTCCTTGCCACAGCCACCAACTGGGCATCCAGTTGGAGCTGTGAATCAAGGAGAACTCCCAGACACTGAACTTGAGGGACCAAGGAGGGACATACCCCATAAATGATGGGGGCCTCCACTTCCTCACCCGTACCCACCACCATCACCTCTGTCTTGTTGGGATTCAGGATCAGACAGCTCATCCTCATCCAATCCCCCACCAGTCAGACAATGGGCAAACACCAACACTGCCGGGCCTAGGTCAGATGAAAATGAGAGGTACAGCTGGGTGTCATCAGCATACTGATGTGTGGTAGCGTGGTGGTACAGGAAGGTTAATGTACCTTTAAGAGGGCCATAAGCTGATGCCTGCTCTGCAGAGGACTACCTAAAATGGACACCAACAGGAAGAGGAAGTTGGTGGGTGGAGTTAGCTGCATATAATGGAGACAGTCAAGAGGAAGAGGTCAGTCTGTTTCTGACCATGAAGGAGGACACATCTCCTGAGAGGCTGCCTGGAGGGTTCCTGCAGGAAGGAAGCATTGGACGTGAGTTAGGCTGGAAGGGCCTGTATGTGAGTTGGTGATAACCCAGCCAGTGGACTGTTACCTGGCTAGACCTTGAAGTGTATAAGAAGTGAACTGATAGGTATGGATGACTGACCAGAGGCTTGCAACCTGGCCTGAGGACTGTAGCAAATAAACTGTTATTTGACTCAACTTAGGAGTATCAGTCCACTTTGGGCCCCTGATCCTGTATACACTTATCCACCAGTATGATATGATAAAGTTTATTGTGCTGGCCATACGGTCTTGACAAAAAATAATAAGTAAACACACACATAAACCATAAAACAAACACATTAACATTAATCATAAATAAAAGATAGCCATAATGATTGCTCCTCCCATATGGGAAGCACTTCCCTCAATTAGCTCAGTTCCTTTTTCCAGTTCAATTCAGTTTGCAATTTCTGAATCCGTTTTTTTTTGCCGTATAAGCAAAAGTGGCTACTGCCATTGTTGTCTCTGGGACCGTATCACGTAGCAAAAACATCAGTTTCTGTATAGGTGTTTTCTCTTGCAAATCCCCAACTGAAGCCCAAAATGTTTCTCTCGCCTCATTATAAAATGGACAAAATAAAACATAATGACAAAGATCCTCAACAGCAGGCATGCCACTTACACATAAACGATCCAGTTAACCCAGAGCCAGGAGCTGAGTGGGAGCTCTGCGGGACAAGGAGCTCGCCTGAAAATGCTGAAGTGAAGGACCAGAAAGGTTAAGGTAGGAGAAGCGAGGGAGATCAGAGCTGTGGGTTGGGTCCCGCAGCGCATAGCTGCCCAGCCTCTCCCCTGTGTTCCAGCGTGTGTGCCAGAGGCCGGGAGATTCGCGTCACCTGGGAGAAGAAAGCCAAGTCCCTGCCGGAGGTGATCAGCTTCCTGATAGGCCGGGAGGGAGGTGAGCCCCTCACCTCCTACAGTTGCCGCCCTTCCCTCAGCATGCGCGTCACGGGCTGCGCGCGCAAAGGCCGGCTGGGGCTGGGGGCCTCTTCCTTTGTGTGGCTGTCGTTGGAACTTGCTTGCTGACGTACTGGCGAGGAAAAGAGAGCGTCAGGATTTAGTTCAGCAGAGTGATCAACCTACCCTCAAGCAGCAAAAGTTGGATTTCTTCTTTTCGGCATCTGCAGGTATTGACTCAGCCCCAAAAGGGGAAGGTGTCATCACAAAGTCGCCCCAGTCATCTCAAGGGAGTCCTCAATTCTTTGGGGGTCGGAGTAGCTCGGAAGACTCCCCTGCTTCTGGTTGTAGTGATTTAAAGCTAAAGAAGACTCCCCCCTTGATTGATCAAGACATTGCTTTAAATACTAATACACTCCTCTACAAATTGCTGGGCGATAAATGCCTTCTTATTACTAACCTTGTTAAGAAGTTACATACCCAACTTGAGGGTATTACTAAACTTTTGTCAGCTCAAGGGGATCGATTGCAAGTACTGGTAGAGCACGCGCTTGAATCTGGATTCAAATGTCCGGAAGCCAGTGTGAATCCTGATTTGTTTGTGGGTCAAGAGGTTGCACGGGAGAGGCCCCTTAAAAACGTTTGTGGGGGGTCCAGTTCCTCCCAAATTAAGTCTGTGAGGGGATGTGGGGATGGACCAGTGGGCTTCTCTAAGCCAAAAAGTTCCCTGCATTCCTCATCCTATTCAGTAAATGAAACTGCAATTTCACTGAGGGTGTATCCTCTCCCTAATGGGGCCTTTCCCCGCTGGTATACCAAGTATAATATTCAACAGCATTTTCCTGCTATTTTGGCTCACGATTTCCCTTATAGGCAACTTCAGTCTTTTCAAATTCTCCCTGCCCCAGGTCATATTCAACGATTGGTTATTCATTTTCGTTCTCATGAGATGATTAGTTATTTGTTGTCCAAGGCAGACCTCTGCATCTTGGGGGGTTTTGTTGGGGGAAGTGTTTATCGATGGGATTTTGCGCCCTTTGTTATCAAATCCAGATTCAGTGGTTTTATCTAGCTCTTCCCCAGACTTAGCTCCTTTCCGTACATTTAGAGCTCCCTTGAGGAGACGTTCTTTCCTTAGGGGACATGGTCAGCAAGCTACTAACGATTCTATTAATGTCAGACTTACCAAATTGGCTATGCAGACGACGCAGTCAGAAAAGCTTCCTTCTTCATTAAATCCAGTCCTGCAGGAGAGTCAGCAGGTGACTTCTTTGTCTATGCCACCAGCTATAGATACTATGGATTTTGCCACTTCTGTTTTTCTGATCCAGCTAATCTAGGGGGAATAGGACTTGCAGCCACCCCAGAAAAGGTGTCTGGCACTGAGGCCACAAATGTAAAGTCAGAAGTGGATGAGGGTATTTTTAATGCCCCACAGGATAATTTTAACCTGGCACCAGAGGGAGCATTGGGTGTGATAGACCAGATCACTATTTGATACAGGCAGTGCCGTGACTCAACTGTCCTCAACTGTTTTCTACCACAGGGAAAATTTATGGTAAATGGCTTCTACTCAAGCTGAATGACTGGATAGCCCAAGGACAGGGTTTTTGTTTAGAGCAGGCTGGGTTTCAGAGAGGGCGCTCTACAATTGAGCATGGCCTGATTTTACAGAATCTCGTAGAGAAGTATATGGCCAAAAATGGAAAATCGTATGTGGCATTTTTAGATCTACGTGCTGCCTTTGATCTGGTGAATAGGACCATTTTGTGGGAAAGGTTGGCTCTTATGGGTATGGAAAAGCGATTGCTTCTTCTTATAAGACAACTACATGCAAATACCTTTCTTGCAGTCAAAACTGGGCCATTGGGGCGACTGACCGAGGAAGTTCCAACTTACTCAGGGGTGCGCCGGGGTTGCGTTCTTGCATCCATTCTTTTAAATTTATTTATAAATGGGGTAGCTCCCCTGTTAGCCGCCTCTGCGTTTTCCCCCCCTAAGCTGCATGATCGTGCGGTTGGGTGTCTGCTGTATGCAGACGATATTGCAATTATGTCTCAGACTAGGGTTGGTCTAAATAGGCAGTTAATCTCCTTTTCAGACTTTTGCCAACAAAGCAAGCTGGAGATAAATCACGATAAGTAAAAAATCGTGATTTTTACTAAATCTCGTAAAATCAATCGGCGGGCTATATGTGGCCATTAAAACGCACAGGTCAAGTCCTTTCAGTATCTGGGCTTATACTTTCAAGCGACGGGGTCCTGGAAGGGTCATCTGGAAAGGGCCCTGTCAGTTGCAAGGGGTACTGTCCTCTCTGTATCCAGACTCTTCAGCAATACGGGGAGGAGGGCGGTGCCCCCTGCAATTAAGATCTTAAACGCTAAAGTTTGTGCCCAGCTGCTATATGGAGCAGAAATATGGACTCCTTATCTTCAGTCCAAGCGGGGTAAATTGGACAGTGTACAGGCACGTTTTATTCAGAGGCTTTTGAGGGCGCCTAGTGCTACCCCAGAGGCTGGACAGATTAGATGGTCGACTACAACATGGATGACTGCCTTACAATTTTGTGTTAAGATAAAGAACTCGCAAAGTAAGGGATTGGTGCACTAGTAGAAGAATTATTCCTTTGAGTTCTTGGTCCCAGGCCGTGGANATTAGCCAGTGAGAGAAACTGATTCAAGAGAACTGTGCGCAAGGGAAACTGAGTCACTCAAACCCAATAAAGTGAGGGTGCGGACCCCCAAACCCATGACAGGGGGTGACAGTGGGAGCAATAGAGGTCAGAAGGCGGGTGGGAATCGGGTCAACAGACACCATACCTGTTATTGTGCGGCCCATCTTTGCTGCTACTGCTGCTGCCCCACCAATATCATTGCTGCCACTGCTGTTGCTGGACCCGCTGTTGGACCCATTGTTCACTGCCACCATCATTTTGTACTGCAGTCAGTGTGTGGCCCTTAGTGGGACTGGGGGGATTAGGGGTGGGTGGCTTCTATCTTGTTTTTAATTTGTGGTTTTAAGGGGTTCTGGGCGGGATGAGGTGGGTGTGGCTTGATGGTGTGAATCTGTGCCTGTAGAAATGATCATTAGAATGTTAATGACAAGTGTCTAAAATGCTTTTAAAATTAGAGTTCAGACAAAGGAGAGGTGGAAAGAGAAATCCAGAAAATGTGCTATAATACCATCTTTGCTTGACTATGTAATAATTGCTTGATGTGAGGATGTAAGGGATTAGATATGAATTGCATCTGTTTAGTAGCTTGTATTTGTAAGTGTTGTGTGGTGAACTCAACAGGTGAATTCAAGAAGTGTGTGGTGAATTCAAAACCTTTGAAAATCCTGCTATCATTTTGTTTTATGCAATGAGACTGTTTTGAAAATGACAATATACAGCCATTCTCACTGAAAAATGAGTTTATTTTATTTTTGAGGTGAATATAAATAAAAAGAGGTAGAAATTTTAAACTCTGCAACAATATCTACTGCAACAAATCAAGGGTTCATAGAATTTTAGGACCAGAAAAGACGTCCAAACTGTTGCTTTGAAAACATGCACAATTTTGAACTGCTCTGTGAAGATATATAATGTATGTATTTATTTATTTAAACTTATATCCCACCCTTCCACTAAGGTTCAGGGTAGGTGACAACATTAAGAAATATATAAAATAAAAATACATTAAAATCCCTTAAGAACTCCCAATAATAACTCAAAATAGCGGAGCTTGCACTTTTGAGTCTGGTAACGGCATATATTTTATTTAAGTTCCAATAATAGTCAAAGAGCCCATGGCAAAGCTCCTAATGGCATCTCCCCTCCAAACAGCACAAAAATTATTGTATACAAAATATGAGTTAATTTAACCATACTGAAGCAACAAATGAGTCTTTTTGTCCTTCTCCCATAAACCCAGTTCTTCAAATAAAATGAACTGTGGAATAAATAACAGAAAGATATGTTGTTTAGAGTGAAAATTTACTGCCTTGGTCCCAAGTATAAGATGGGAGACAAATGCTATAAAGCTAGTGAACAAATGCTAGTTCACCCACGGGCTCTGCATGTTGGGGGCCCGATGTGA
>QEPC01002330.1:388747-420179 GCA_003113815.1 Sphenodon punctatus | reverse complement strand
GTGCAGAAAGACAGGGAAACCTGATGAGAGAACAAAGGGAATTCTAGAAGCCTGGAGAACTTAATAGGAGTTTCCTCCAGGAGATATAAGGAGAGAGAGATCCCAGAGGGAAAAGAGAGACTTTGGCTTGCAAAGCTGCTTCGAGAGGACATCTACATACGAATGAGCAGCCTGACCACAGCAGGTTGGGGACAGCATGAAGTGAGAGACAGATTCCGCTCTCTAAGCCAAAGAGCCCAGCCAGTCACCTTATGGCTGAGAAATCAGAACTTTTGGACTCGCTAGGGTAAGATGAATAACTTAGGAACTCAACCAGTATAAGTTAGGAATGCGGTATATTTACCTTTTATTTCTGTTACCACTCTGTTTAACTATCTTGTTTATGTAATCAATAAACTTACTTCTTATTTTATGAAGAAGTGGTCAGTGTCTAATACTGGAACACAAGTGAGCTACAAGAGACCCCAAGCTCTTGCGAACCCAGAGAGTAAAGAGTCTGTAAATGGGAAGGATCGGGCCCTTGTGTGACAAAGAAGTTTCATTGTGGCACACTTGAATTAGCCAGTGAGAGAAACTGATTCAAGAGAACTGTGCGCAAGGGAAACTGAGTCACTCAAACCCAATAAAGTGAGGGTGCGGACCCCCAAACCCATGACAGGGGGTGACAGTGGGAGCAATAGAGGTCAGAAGGCGGGTGGGAATCGGGTCAACAGACACCATACCTGTTATTGTGCGGCCCATCTTTGCTGCTACTGCTGCTGCCCCACCAATATCATTGCTGCCACTGCTGTTGCTGGACCCGCTGTTGGACCCATTGTTCACTGCCACCATCATTTTGTACTGCAGTCAGTGTGTGGCCCTTAGTGGGACTGGGGGGATTAGGGGTGGGTGGCTTCTATCTTGTTTTTAATTTGTGGTTTTAAGGGGTTCTGGGCGGGATGAGGTGGGTGTGGCTTGATGGTGTGAATCTGTGCCTGTAGAAATGATCATTAGAATGTTAATGACAAGTGTCTAAAATGCTTTTAAAATTAGAGTTCAGACAAAGGAGAGGTGGAAAGAGAAATCCAGAAAATGTGCTATAATACCATCTTTGCTTGACTATGTAATAATTGCTTGATGTGAGGATGTAAGGGATTAGATACGAATTGCATCTGTTTAGTAGCTTGTATTTGTAAGTGTTGTGTGGTGAACTCAACAGGTGAATTCAAGAAGTGTGTGGTGAATTCAAAACCTTTGAAAATCCTGCTATCATTTTGTTTTATGCAATGAGACTGTTTTGAAAATGACAATATACAGCCATTCTCACTGAAAAATGGGTTTATTTTATTTTTGAGGTGAATATAAATAAAAAGAGGTAGAAATTTTAAACTCTGCAACAATATCTACTGCAACAAATCAAGGGTTCATAGAATTTTAGGACCAGAAAAGACGTCCAAACTGTTGCTTTGAAAACATGCACAATTTTGAACTGCTCTGTGAAGATATATAATGTATGTATTTATTTATTTAAACTTATATCCCACCCTTCCACTAAGGTTCAGGGTAGGTGACAACATTAAGAAATATATAAAATAAAAATACATTAAAATCCCTTAAGAACTCCCAATAATAACTCAAAATAGCGGAGCTTGCACTTTTGAGTCTGGTAACGGCATATATTTTATTTAAGTTCCAATAATAGTCAAAGAGCCCATGGCAAAGCTCCTAATGGCATCTCCCCTCCAAACAGCACAAAAATTATTGTATACAAAATATGAGTTAATTTAACCATACTGAAGCAACAAATGAGTCTTTTTGTCCTTCTCCCATAAACCCAGTTCATCAAATAAAATGAACTGTGGAATAAATAACAGAAAGATATGTTGTTTAGAGTGAAAATTTACTGCCTTGGTCCCAAGTATAAGATGGGAGACAAATGCTATAAAGCTAGTGAACAAATGCTAGTTCACCCACGGGCTCTGCATGTTGGGGGCCCGATGTGACTCCATGTGAGGCCTCTATAGGTGGGGTCTCCCTGCGTTTGATGTTCTATGGGCTTGTACCTTATACCAGGGCTTCTCACATTTATGTTATTTCAAATTTATTCATAGACCCTTTCTCCAGAGTAATCTCATTGAAGCTCATCATGGCCCAAATAGCTAAAATGATATCTGTTACCGGGCCTTTTTCTTCTGATTGAAGAAGAACTTTGTGACGCTCGGAATCCAGCCTGGATCTAGGACAGTACAGACTGCACAACCGCACGGGGCCCCCATGGGTTGGGGGGAGGGGGCGACTACAATACGTGAGCGGTCTATGAATAAACTTGAAATAACAACATGAATGTGAGAAGCCCTGGCATAAAATACAGGCCCAGTGCCCACCTGTGGACGGCCTGCGCTGAGTCACAAGGGCCCCCCAACGCACACAGTCTGTGAGTGAACTAGAAATATATTTCTTTATTTATTTTATTTTATTTATTTCTACCCCACCCTTCCCCTAAGGCTCAGGGCAGCTTACAATATTAAAAAAACAAAATACATTAAAATCCCTTAAAAAGAAAACCACCCTCGTCCCTAAAAACCCACCCACCTCAGCCCCAGTCCTGTCCGCCAAATGCTTTGCCCAAAAGAAAGGTTTTACACCGCCTCCCTCCGGAATATGCTCCGGCTCTGCCGGACCTCAGAGTATAACACGTACACCCACACGGAACAAGAGCCTCTGAAAGGAGTGTTACGTTTAACTGAACATCAACACTTCATTATGGTAGCATTTTCCTTTTCTCAATGGGTGAGTTGATGTGTGTCTGTCACACATTTCTACCTTGGAAGGGGGCCCACAGGGCCATTTCCCACAGGCCCCTAATTAGGGTTGCCACCTTTTGCAGTTTTGACCTCGAGACTCCCATTTTGGCCTATGGGAATCTCAGGGTCAAGCTGCAAAAGGTGGCAATCCTAGCCCCAACTTCCCTGGATCCAGTGCTGCTGAGAAATTTGCATACTCTCACCAATAAAAGTTTTCATCTTAACTACTTGGTCTCTTGTCTCACAGATGTCATAAGAGCAGAGAGCTTTCATACTAAGCTGAAACAATGCAAGAAACATGCTTATTATAGAGTTTCTTTTTCTGTGTCAGCACTCTCTAGCTCATTTACTTAGTGAAAATTTTAATGCTCCTGGGGGAGGTAGCATAGCTTGTATGCAGTTTCTTTTGGCCTCTGCCTAGGCATTTAAAATGGAACAGGGATGGTGTGGTAAAACCTGAGGGGAGAGGGGGATCCCAGGATTCTGTCTCCTACTCAAGTTGCCTTAACTGACAACACTATCTTGCATGCCCAGACCTATTTCTTGATTTCATTACACCCTTACATTTGCAAGGAGATTAAGGACATTTGTGTCAGATTAATTTTTCACTTGTTTATATTATCCAGTGCTCTATGATGTGCCCCTAGTACCCTACACATGTCTCTTAGCATCCTGTCTACTCACCAGCAAATCTTGCTGTGAAGTCTGGCTCCCAGAGGCACATTCCAATGACAGTTCTTCTCTCATTACCTTTGTGGCAGAATTTCCTTTCTCTCTGTTGCCACTTTCTTTTCTTTTTTAAAAATGTTTTTTCTAAACCTACTGCAGAAATTCTTCTGCCCTTGGTTTTTATCTTTTCTCTCCCCCTCAACACAGCAATGAAGCTAATATTTCTTCTGCTGCCCTGAGACTCCTGGGGCTGAACCACACATGTCTCTGTAGTTGGGGAAATGTCATTCTCTTTTTCTGAGATAATAAAAGTTCCGTCTAAAGGTCAATCAGATAGTGGCTGCTGCCAACATATCATCTGTTTCTGGAAAGAGAAAGAAAAAAAGAAAAGAACTGACAGCTATGTTCCCTTATTTTTAATGATTTCCCAGGAGGTGAGAGTGGGTTGGTCTACGAACATCCCCAAGGACCACAGTAGATGGGAGCTGCACCTTCCACACCAGCTGTTCAGTTGCCAGGGTGACTAGTGTTGAACTGTACAAGCTGATTTATCAGCTGTCTGAGAGGGTGATCATTAAAGTGGGTCTGTTGCATTGAACCACGCAGTTCAAGCCCAGTAAAAATGGAGAGGATTAGTTCAGGCTCCAGAGCAGAAGATAGGTGGTCTGTTGTGATTCCACATAACAGTGTCAGCATCCAGGGGCTCTCCTACACCATCAGGTATGGGGAGCCAGGAAAAACAGTGGGAGCTGGGATTGTTTTCTGATGCATAGAAAGCTTGAAAGGTATTTCTTCCTGTGTGCTTTGCTTTCTGAATTAGAAAAGTCTTGGGGAGGCAACTTTCTGATGCCTGAAGAGCTACTGAATGTTGACCTCAGAAAAGCCAAGAGGGAGGAAGTTGAGGGAAGGGATTTTTATTCAGAAATGTTTAAAACTTTTTGAGGTTTGTTTATTAATATTTATTTAGCTTCAATGGCTAATTAAAATCTAAATAAACACCTGCTCCTCTTCAATATCTTAGTTATGATCTCAAAAATATCCTGATGCCTCTTAATAGTTGTCCAGCAGAACCAAGAAGGGCCAGCTTTTGTATTATATATATATATATAATAATTATTATTATTATTAACAAACATTTATATAGCGCCAGCAGTGTACCTGGCACTTTACAAAGTAATAAAATAGACACGGTCCCTGCCCCTAGGGCTTACAATCTGAGAGACAGGAGCTGGGGGAGAGACTTAGGAAGGGGAACAGAGGGAGAGACAAGGGGTCTAACATTCATGAAGATGCGAGGTCTCAAGTGCACGTACTTGGCTTGGTTACGATGAGAATGACAGCAGGCAGGTCCATGTTGCAAGGATAAGGGTAAACCGATCGTAGGTATAGGAATAGTGGCTCAGCAGGATAAAGAGTCAGACAGAGCAGAGCGAAAGAGGTGAGTTTTAAGGAGAGATTTGAAGGTATGAAGGGAGGGGGCAAGGCGGATGTGGACAGGGAGGGAGTTCCAGGCATGGGGGGCAGCAAGTGAGAAGGGACGAAGGCGCTTAGGGGAGCAGGGAAGGCGTGGAAGGGTGAGAGAAGGGACAGAGGAGGAGCGAAGTGCACGGGCTGGAGTATGGAGGGCGATAAGTGCAGAGAGGTAGGGGGGAGCAAGGTTGTGAAGAGCTTTATAGGTGAAGACTAGGAGCTTGTGCAGGATTCGTTCAGGAAGGGGAAGCCAGTGAAGCGAAGAGAGGAGGGGCTGCACATGGTCGAAGCGACTGGCGAGGTAGATGACCCTGGCAGCAGAGTTTTGGACAGAGATGAGGGGAGAAAGGTGAGACCGGGGAAGGCCAGTGAGAAGGAGGTTACAGTAATCGAGGCGAGAGATGACCAGAGCATGAACAAGAGTTTTGGCAGACGAGACAGAGAGAAAAGGGCGAATCTTAGCAATGTTATGGAGGGAGAAGCGACAGGATTTAGCAACAGAGTCAATGTAGGGTTTAAAAGAAAGGGCTGAGTCAAAGATGAAGCCTAGGCTACGGACTTGGGGGACAGGCAGGGTGACTCCATCAATAGTTATTGACAGTGAGGAAGGAGAGGAAGGATGAGGAGGGAAGATAAGGAGTTCAGTTTTAGCCATGTTGAGTTATATATATATATATATATATAAACACCTTTTGCAAACCATTTTGGATTCTTCCACATGCCACATTTCATTCTTTTCAATCTTTCTTTAAAAGAGAATGCATTGGACCTTGGTGGGATGTCTCATCGTACAGTAGGAAGTGGACAAAGCAGATCCTCAGGGATGTTTCTTTCCATACAGAGAGTGACCAAATTATGGGGATTTTAGGAAATTCTGGTAAGTAGATCACAGCCTCTAAATCCCTCCTAAAGACAAAACCAGCTTCTTGAATGTTACTGAGTGATCTGAATGTGGATACTGAGTACTAGTAGCAATATCCCAGCTTCATAGACCATGCTTCTTAAACCAGTTTATAAAGGTTAATAATTTGATTTGGTTGAAGTCAACTGGCTTCAAGTTCTGGCTCAAAAGCTGTGCTAACTCATGTCAGTTTGTAACGGCTTCTTGTTCCACGTCAACACACAGACTATCCTCTCCACCACCTATGCTGCCAGAGCCAAACACGTCAGTGACCGTACAGCAGCCATGAACAGAGCCCTGCAGGGAGAACTTTGCTCATCAGAAGTGGCTACGGTCACTTTGCTCTGACCCACTGGCAAAGAGTAACTTTGGTGAGGCCAAAGATCTAGTCCAAACTTTTTTTATTTTTAAAACAATGGAACTTCTGAGGAATATTATCAAGAATCTGTACCAGATACACACAGAGCTATTGTTAACCTGGGCTGAAAATCAAGTCACTTAGGGTGTTCAGTTCCAAAATGAATTCAATATAAGGCTTCGGGTCAAACTTGCCAAAGTCTGATTGTTGATTATTGGGTTGTTGCATAGTCTCCTTAGCTCATTTATTCTCATGTAATTTGCCCTGACAGAAGACCTGCCCAAGGCTCTATGCTGAACTCTTAAGTGGCACTGGGTGATGTGCTAGGTTTGTACTGGGCACTAAAAGTCCTTATGTATGTCTTCTAAAACTCCTTCACTTTTAGCATTGCCCTTGCAGTTCAGACTTCTCCTCTCCATAGCTATTTCCTTTTCTCATATCTGCTTCTTATTCCTTACTATTACACTTCTCCCACTTTGTAATGCTCAGCCATCCTGCCTCATGGCTTGCTTTGTAGTTGTCTTGTGGGCTCATCTTTATGATGTCTCTCATGCTGCCCCGGCTTCTTGAACCTCTGGAACTAGTTTGGACTAGTTTGGACTAGTGGTTGCCGGACCATTCAAAATTTATGTGAATGGGTGGGGCTGCTAATACTTTGGAAATTCCAAAGCTCAACCAGTATGAAATTTGGGGTTTGACAACTACATCCTTTTTCATGCCTGCCACCCCCAGGACACGTTCCTCACACCCCAGTTTAAGAACCAATTACCTAGGGAAATACCTAAATTTCAACGTCCGTGCGACTTTCTCAATTTTCACAGAGAATAATGAGCATTCTTAGCCAGGAACAGCTAACCACTAATTCAGCAAACTCTGACATTCCCCTTTAATAGACCTTAGGTTCTCAGACTGGGGGCCAGGCTTCCCCAGGGAGGGCGTGGGAGGTTTTCTGCAGGGTTGGGGTTTGAGAAGAAGTCTCAGCTGGCAAACACCTACCTCCACATTCTTACTGAGATAGGGGGTGTTTTCAGACGTTACGGGATCACCGTGAGCCCCACTGAACCACAGTGAATGCTGTGGGGTGGCTGTGATCCCCATAACATCTGATTGATCCCTGCCAGATGTTCACCACAGTGAACACCCAGCGGGGATCAATTCTAACCATGGTTCCGGCGCTGCAGCCAGCCACAGAGCTGAGATTGTGGTTAGATTGACCATTATCAGGAAAGGGCCAAAAGTAACATCTCTTACCTTGGTCCATTCCTGATCATGGTCCTGGCCACCGTTAGCGGTTCGGTGCAGCAGCATCATTGGCAGCTGCACCCACCTGTCTCCCTGAGGGCAGGTGGCTGTGGGAGCACGGGGGGCAAGGTCATGCGGCTGTACAGTGCACCACTCAGCCCCGCCCTGGCTCTGCCCCCTTCCTGATGCCTAGTAGTGATGTGGCCGGCACATCTGAAGGACGGACGGCCTCATCATGGACTGGGTTTGGGGAATGATCCCAGTCCGGAATTCAGTGTGGCGGACCCAGAGACCTGCTACATCTGAAAATACCCAGGGGGAATCTCCAAAATAATGGGTTGGTAAGCAGGAGCAAGAATCCAGGAGCAAGGGGAAGAGAGAGGGGAAGAAAGCAATAGGAAAGTGGGAAGGGGGAGAGGAAGAGCAGGAGCAAGATGTGTGTGGTGGGTGGGTGGGGTGGGGTCTCCATTACAAGAAACAAGTAAAAGGGGGGGGGGGGAGGGTACAGTTCAAACAAGTTTGAGAACCACTGTAATAGACTATGCTCTGACCTCACTGGATTCATATTTCACACTATTGTTGGTGATTAAATATAGATACATTTTCACCCAGGTGCTGAGCACAATGAGATTACATTTGAGACCACTAGGAATGTCCCAAGGTTCCATTCTATCCCCTCTCATGTTCAATGTGTATATGCAGTCTTTGGGGGAGGTTGTCAGGGAGTTTGGGGTGAGGTGTCATCAATATGTTGATAACACTCAGCTATAACTCTCTTTTTCATCTGACCCAGGTCTGGCAGTCTCAGTGCTTACCCGGTGTTTGTCAGCTGTGGGGGATTGGATGAGGGTGAGGCGCCTGAAATTAAATCCTGACAAGACGGAGGTGATGGTTGTGGGGAAAGCCAGGGGAGTGATGACCCCCATCATTGATGGGGTCCGTCCTCCCCTGGTTTCTCAGGTCTGGAGTCTGGGGGTGCTCCTGAACCTGCAGCTCCACCTGGATGTCCAGGTGGCAGCTGTGGTGAAGGGGGCATTTCGCCAGTTACATCTTGTACATCGACTTAGGCTGTATGTCTCGGACTCAGATCTGGCCACAATCGTCCATGCTTTTATTACCTCAAGACTGGACTACTGTAATGCACTCTACATGGGGCTACCCTTGGTGCTGTTTTGGAAACTGCAGCTGGTGCAGAACGCGGCGGCCTGTGTCCTGACCAGGAGGGGTCAACGCGAGCACATTATACCAGTGCTTCATTCTCTGCACTGGCTGCCAATAGTCTTCCAGGCCCAATTCAAGGTGTTGGTGTTGACCTTTAAAGCCCTAAACGGCTTGGGTCCCACCTATCTGCAGGACTGTCTCACCCTCCGAGTTCTGGATCGGCCCCTGCGGTCAGCGGGGGTTGCCCTCCTTGGGGTCCCCCGGGTGTCCTAGGTGTCAACCATGAGAAGGGCGTTCTCTGTGATTGTGCTGTGGCTGCGGAACTCCCTCCCGTTGAAGGTCCACTTGACCACCGACCTCCCCTCTTTCCACAGACGGTGTAAGACCTGGCTGTTCCGCAGCCACAGCACAAGCACAATAGGAGAGTGGGAAGGGGGAGAGGAAGGAGCAGGAGCAAGATGTGTGTGGTGGTGGGTGGGGGTGGGGTCTCCATTACAAGAAACAAGTAAAGGGGGGGGTACAGTTACCAAGGGGGATGGGATGGGTGGGTTGGGTTAGGGTCGGTATGGGTTTTTTATTTTGGGATTTTAAGTTGTTTTTAATTGTAGCTTTATTGCTATGTTTTAATATATTTTAAAATGTTGTTAGCTGCCCCGAGATGCCTGAGGCAGGATGGGGTGGCATACAAATAAATAAAATAAATTATCATCATTAATACATTTTGATTAGGTTTTTAAATTGTTTAAAAGGATCTGGAAAGACAACTCTGCTGGATGCAATATCAGGAAGACTGCGGCATAAGGGAAACTTCCTTGGGGAAGTGCATGTCAACGGACAGGAGTTGAGGAATGAGCAATTTAAGAAGTGCTTTTCCTATGTGCTGCAGGTTGGTTTGTGTTCCACTTCTACATTGGGTGCTAGTGGTAGATGTCACAAAGTACAGTGATGATAATACAGTCAAAAGGCTTGACTCTGGTCTTATGCTGGAGTAAATCAGGGGTTATTCTCATAGTGTAGCAAGACTGTGGCGGACCTGGGCTCACCCCCCTAAAGGTAGAGTGGTGGAGTCTCCCTAAATAGTGGTCCCTCCCAGCCAACCTCAGCCGCCGCCCCTGCAAAAGTTGTGGTGCAACCCTGATGCCCAGTGAGCCCCCTACCTGTGGCAACAACTCCATCAGGAAGGATGTTTGAAGACTAGGGAGGGGTGGAGCCAGTGCTCCAGTCCTGTCCATTCTGAAAACTGCCTTCTTGGCAAGGCCCTTTGTCGCTACTTGTCGCTAAATCTAAGCACCTCTACTCCATTCTTGTCCTCCTTGACCTCTCTGCTGCCTTTGACACTGTCGACCACTTGCTTCTATTGGACTCGCTTTACTCTTTGGGCTTCCGTGGCTCTGTCCTTGACTGGTTCTCCTCCTACCTCTCTGACCGCTCCTTTAAAGTCTCGCTCCCCGAGTCAAACTCCTCCTCCCTCCCCCTTTCGGTTGGGGTCCCCCAAGGCTCTGTCCTTGGCCCTCTCCTCTTCTCTATTTACACCCTGTCCCTTGGCAAAATTATTGCCTCCCACGGATTCCAATATCATCTCTACGCTGATGACACCCAACTCTATCTTTCTACCCCCTCTCTCTCCTCTTCTGTCCACTCACGCCTCGTCAACTGCCTCTCTGATATCTCCGCCTGGATGTCCCGACGTCAACTCAAGCTCAACATGGCCAAGACCGAACTCCTCATTTTTCCTCCCTCCTCTTCCTCTCCCTCTAACCTGCCCATCTGCATCGATGGAGTCACCATCCATCCTGTTCTCCAAGCCCGTAGCTTGGGCTTCATCTTTGACACGCACCTCTCTTTTAAACCTTACATTGACTCTGTTGCCAAATCCTGCCGATTCGCCCTCCATAACATTGCTCGGATCCGCCCCTTTCTCTCTACCTCCTCGGCCAAAACCCTTGTTCATGCCATGGTTATCTCTCGCCTCGATTACTGCAACCTCCTCCTTGCTGGCCTCCCTCGCTCTCACCTGTCCCCCCTTATCGCAATCCAAAACTCCGCTGCCAAGGTCATTCACTCTGCCCGTCGCTTCGACCATGTGCAGCCTCTCCTCTTCTCTCTTCACTGGCTCCCCCTTCCTGAACGTATCCTGTTTAAACTCCTGGTATTCACGTTCAAAACACTCCACAACCAAGCTCCCCCTTACCTCTCGGACCTAATCTCCCTACGCACTCCTGCACGCGCTCTCCGCTCTTCCTCTGTCCCCTCCCTCACTCTCCCTCGTTTCTCCTGCTCACCTAACCGCCTTCGACCCTTCTCCCTCGCTGCCCCCCATGCCTGGAACTCCCTCCCTACCCACATCCGCCTTGCCCCCTCCCTCCGCTCCTTCAAATCCCTCCTCAAGACCCACTTTTTCCTCGCCGCCTTTCCCAATGCCTGCTAGTCGTTCCCCATATACTTACTGTCTGCCCTCCTCTGCAGACTGCTGCAACCAACCTGATTGTAACCAAGCCAAGCACACGCACCTGAGACTTCGCATCCGCCTGAATGTTTGTTTGTCTTCTCCCCTGTCTCTCCCACTGTCCCCTCTCCCTGTCTCCCCCTCCTTGTCTTTTAGATTGTAAGCCACAGGCAGGGACCGCGTCTATTTCTATGTTCTGTACAGCACCAGGTCACACATCTGGCGCTATATAAATGTTTATAATAATAATAATAATAATAATCGGTCTGAATGCTACTGAGACATTTTTGGAGTGGGCAGGGGCAGAGTGTTAGCTCCACTCTCTTTCCTGCCCACTCGAAAAATGTTCAAAGGGCCCCCTACAGCCCTTGCTCCAGGGTAGCTACATCCTTGGGTTATTTCATGGGATAAAATTTTTAATTAAAATAAAATAAAAAATAAATAAAAGTCAGTGGAGTTGCATTGTTGTAAAATGGGTATGAGAGCAGATGGTACCATATTACTAACACTTGATTATTCTTTTCTTCTTTTAGAATGAAAACTTGTTAAGTTATCTCACTATAGAAGAATCTTTGATATACACTGCCTTACTAGCACTTCGGAAACACTCCCATGACTATATCAAAAAGAAGGTCTGTATCTTTATTCTTGCACTTCTGAGAGAGTAGAATACTGTTTACCCTCTCCAAGAGTAATAGAACAAGGGGACACTCTATGAAATTAACTGGCCACAGATTTAAAACAAATAAGAGAGAGTATTTTTTCACTCGGTGCACAATTAACTTTTGGAACTTACTGCCAGAGGAAGTGTTCACAGCTGGTAGTGTAGCTAGTTCTAAAAAGGGATTGGATAAGTTCTTGGAGGATAGGTCCATTAATGGCTATTAGCCAAGTGGATTTGGGGAACGTAGCCTGGCTGGAACAGAGAATAGATTGCCCGTTGTGACCTGTTGGGTACTTCTCCCAAGAGACAGAGATTGGTCACTGTCGGAGACAGGATGCTGGGCTTGATGCATGATTGGTCTGACCCAGTAGAGCACTTCTTATGTTTTTATGTTCACTGTAAACAAAATAAAACAACTCTATAGTAGGGGTGGTCTTACAGATTCGGATTGATCTGTAATGGCTCGATCTGTACTGAACTGCAAAGTGGGAAAGACGCCATTTGCAGTTCAGTTTAAAATCCCTTAAAAAATAAATAAATCACTGTACATGTACAAAATGACTGCTGGACCATCCTGCGCATGCGCACCCTTTTCAAAAATGGTGGTAGCAGCATTGCGGCCTTTTGAAAAAGGGCAGCCAGTCTGCACATGCATAAAATGGTTGCTGTGCATGTGCAGACTGGCTGCTCTTTTAAAAAATGGTGGTAATGTTGCCACCGCCATTTTGGAAAAGGGTGCGCATGCACAGAATGGGTCAGTGGCCATTTTGCACATGCGCAGTAATGTTTTCCATTTTTAAATTTTTTTAAATTATTTTAAAATTTTCAATTGATTTAAATACAGATCTGTATTTAAATCCAGAAATTGTGAGATCAGAACCACAAACAGAACTGAACTGCGGTTTCCTCTGGCAGACCCACCCTCCTCTACTTTATAGGTTGGGGGGTTGTTTTTTTCCAAGAGGTAAAGCAGACTTGAATCAGTTCATAGATATTTATCTGTCAGTCGTTATGAACTCATGGCGCTCCATAAACCTTAGAATCATAGAGCTGGAAGGGGTCTTGAGGGTCATCTAGTCCTACCCCCTGCTTGGATGCAGGATGACTTCAGCTACAACATCCTCAACAGGTGGCTGGCTGGCCTCTTTTTGAAACCCTCCAGCGATGGAGAGACCACCACCTCCCTAGGCAGCTGGTTCCACTATCCCTGACTGATTAATGTTAGGAAGTTTTTCCTAATCTTTAACCACAATACTTGAGCCCACTATATTATTTATTTATTTATTTATTTATTTATTTATTATTATTTTATTTTATTATTATTAATAATACATATATTGTTATTGTTATTATAGCACTTCCCTGCCTTTAAATGGCAGAGTGCTTTACAATCATAAACATATACAAACAATATAAAATCAATTTAAAAGGGGAAGATAAAGAGGAAGAACAGACTCCATTAAGGGAAACTGGCAGTGGATCATAAAAGCACCTAGAAAATAAATGAGATTTCTGGTGCTTTTTAAAGGTAAGGAGGGAGGAGCTGAGATGGACAGGATGTTAACAAACAAGACGTTAGCCCACAGGAGTCCGGGTTTGATCTGTGCAGCTCCCACTCACATGTTTAGCGTGTAGAGCCTAATAAACAGGCAGCCCCTGCATGCACTTTATATGTGTGTGTGTAGCGCCCACTCAGCCCTCGCTCACACGTTTAGTGGGCAAACCTGATACACAGGCAGACATTCTTCCCCACTGCATTCCACTCACCAAGCCCCACCTTCCCAGCATGATTCCCACCCCCTGTCATGACTCACGGCCATGGCAACCACGGGAAAAAGAAACCACGCCAACTGTTTTTTTTCTTCCAGGCTATTATGACCCTGGGAGGCAGTCCAGTGCCTGCTATCCCCATCCACCCATGGAGGTGCATATCTGGATTTACACCTTCCAGCACTGGTGGCTGGAAGTAACCTTTTGCTAGGCACTGAATGCTGATTTCCCCCCCCAGCAAATCCCATACTTTATTGAGCACCTATAGTGAAAATTGAAAGCAAAAGTAAAAATTCAAAGCCAACGCAATCAGTCTTTGCATGTTCTCAGCCTGGTTTCTCACATCCCCAGCTCACAGCACAGTTAACTGCTCACTGGCAGGTAGCAGTACACAGTTTTAATGGGGTCTCACCATGTTTTATTGGGGGACCCCCATTAAAAATAAATGTGAGCCTTTATCATGCAATTGTGCAAATGCAGCCTCCTCTTCCCCAGGTGCATTAACTTACCATAGTTGACTGGCTGCCATTCTGAACCATGGCCACAATGATGAAAAAGGCTGTGGAGTTGCTCCAGAGAAGGCAACAGGTTCTGAAGGGCTAGCATTGGAAATATGCTGCAAACCAGGATGAGCTGGGACAATGCATGTGCAAATTTGGTCCGTACTGGGATTTTAAGTTGCCAGTGGGAGCAAGAGTGGAAAGAGGGGCAGGAAGGGGTTGTTCCTCAGAATGCTGTAGGCTGTTTACCTTGGACTCTGGTGCTGGCGAACCTGTACAGGCGTGAAGCTGCATGCAACCTAATTGACAGGACACTACGGACACATGGGTGCACATTAGCCCACATTCTCCTGCACAGCAGGCTCCACATGCTCTGAGACTCCACCATGAGTGTGGGCTGCATGTCCAGCGGGGATGAACACCTAATAAGTGGACAGGTGGACACCACCTGGTGTGGACTAATGTGGGCTACTGTCTTGTTTAACACCCAGAGTCCTACGTCAATGCACCCAAGTTTCAGCAGCTGAATCACAGCTGCTCCTCATTATCTGAGTAGCCAGGGTCTCAGAACGCTGGCTGCCAGCCAATCATGAAGCAGGAGCGGTGTGTGTGTGCACACACCTGTCATTCTCATCGTAACCAAGCCAAGTACGTGCACCTGAGACCTTGCATCTACATGAATGTTAGATTCCTTGTCTCTCCCTCTGTTCCCCTTCCTATGTCTCTCCCTCAGCTCCTGTCTCTCAGATTGTAAGCCCTAGGGGCAGGGACCGTGTCTATTTTATTACTTTGTAAAGTGCCAGGTACACTGCTGGCGCTATATAAATATTTGTTGTTAATAATAATAATAATAATAATATAATATACCTTGTGGCTCTTGGTCATATGAAGATTTTTGGTACATGGCTTGTGCATTCTGGAGTTTTCGTCACACTTGGTCTATATCTTCATAATTCCTTAACATCAAATAAAAATGGAGAGCTTTCCATTCTAGAACACCATAAAATAAGACAACTTTACTGTGAGCTATTACCGGTTTTTGAATTAGCTCTAATTGGCATCATGCTCGGGGTGGCAGTTCAGAATGATGAGTTATCTCCCAATGCTTTTAATGCAGCATGTATGTGTTTTGAGTCAAGCAGCGAACATATCTCTTGCACGCGTCCTAAACTGTCACTGTTTTTTCAGGTAGATGCTGTTATGGCTGAGCTGAGTCTCAGTCATGTTACTAACAATGTAATTGGAAGCCGTATTTTTAGAGGAATTTCTGGCGGTGAAAGGCGTCGTGTTTCAATTGCAGCACAGCTATTACAAGATCCCAGTGAGTACCGCGTAGCTTTTCAGAACAAAACAAATATTCTGTCCTTTTTATTCTACTGTCACTTGGTGCACACTCCCACCACCCACCCCTACGGAGCATTTTACAATAGAACAGCACTTGTCTTCTGCCGCAGATCCGCAATCTAAAACTCCCATTGACTTCAAAAGGAGTCCTACATGCACAGCAAGCCCTGCAGAGAGGCAGCATTGTCTAGAGATTAGTTAGAGGCTGAGAAACATCTTATTTCTGCTGGTGGTGTACTATGTGGTCTTTGGCAAGTCATTAAGGACTTGGTCCTTTGGGCACCACTGGGGCTATTGCTGCCAGAGGGGAACTTCAATTAGGCTGACCAGAAGGTGGTGCAGAAGGCTTTGCTTGTTTGTCTGCTACAGAATTTCAGCAGGTACGTGAATGAACTATTCAGAGAAGACAGAAAAATCCCATGGGGATGGGCAGAATTGGGGCATGTTGTCATGCCATGTGATCTTGGAGCTGGCAGGTACATACAGAACAAATCCCATTAATATCCTTGCTCCTACGTATTTATTTATTTCATTTGACTGCTTGGCCGCTCCATCCTGCCACAACAGCACGGGACGGTTCACAACATGTTAAAACATATAAAAATAACAATATAAAAATATAATAAATAGTATACACAATAAATACTACAAAACAATAGTATAAAACCTAAATAATATATCCCAGGCAGAGCTAAAAACCTCTCCCTCCCAACCCCCACCCTTCACCCATCTCCCTCGCCAAAAGACTGACGGAACAGAATGTTGTCTCCAAAAAGAGGGGAGGTCCGGAGCCAGACGGGCCTCCATGAAAGTTCCACAGCCGCAGTGCCATCACTGAGACCGCCCCCCTGATCGTCACCATTCATGAAACCCGGGGGACTTCGAGTAAGGCTTCTCCAGCTGACCGCAGGGGCTGATCCAGGATCTAGGGGATGAGGTGATCCTGCAGATAAGTAGGGCCCAGGCTGTTTAGGGCTTTATAGGTCAAAACCAGGGACCCTAGTTGACTGCACCAAAAACTCTTAAATTCTGCAACCAGTGAAGCCAAATTCTGCGAATTCACCGCGAGCATTAATAATTGCATAATTAACTTGATTTGCATAACTATGCATGCCGGGAAGCAAATTTGCAATAGGTTTGACACAGAATCACAACTTTGCTAATCAAACACAACTCAAATCCTCTGAAATTTCAGCACCTCCCTCATGCAAACAGAGGACCTTTAGACCACACCCACCCACAATTCATCTCCCAGGGGTCTATTTACCCTCGAGTCATGGTCAGAATTGGCTGATTCTGCAAGGATTCTGTGAGGATTGGCTGATTCTGCAAAAATCATTGCAGATTGCAGCAACGCAGTCAACTCAGGTCCCTGGTCAACACCAACACATTTATTTATTTATACTTATATTTGTATGCCACTTCCTCCTGCTACAAGTATCTTGGGGCAGCTAACAACATTTTAAACATATAATAAAATCCACTAAAATTGATATTTTTAACCCCACATTAAAATAACCCAACACCCTAGCCCAACCCACCCTTCCCATCTCCCTCGGCAAAGGCCCGGCAGAACAGCCAGGTCTCACGCTGTCTACAGAAAGAGGGGAGGTCAACAGCCATGCGGACCTCCAACTGGAGGGTGTTGCACAGCTGCGGTGTGGCCACCAAGAACACCTTCCTTATGGTCGACACCTGGGAAACCTGGTGGACCTCAAGGAGGGCACCCCCAGACGACTGCAGAGGCTGATCCAAGATCTGGAGGGTGAGGTGGTTCTGCAGGTAGGTGAGGCTGAGGCCGTTTAGGGCTTTAAAGGTCAAAATCAACAGCTTGAATTGGGCCCAGAAGTCTATTGGCATCCAGTGCAGAGAGCAGAGCACTGGAATAATGTACTTGTGTCAGCCCATCCCCTTCAGGAGACAAGACGCCGCATTCTGCACCAGCTGTAGTCTCCAGACCATCACCAAGGGTAGCCCCACATAGAGCGCGTTACTGTAGTCTAATCTTGAGGTAATAAAAGCATGTATGACCATGGCCAGGTCTGAGTCCAAGACATACAGCCTAAGTCGACATACCAGATGTAGTTGGCAAAATGCACCCTTTGCCACGGCCGCCACCTGAACATCTAGGTGGAGCTGCGGAATTAGGAGCACCCCCAAGCTATGGACCTGAGATACCACTTGAAATTAAATCCCAACAAGACGGAGGTGATGGGGGCCATCACTCCCCTGGCTTTCTCCACAACCATCACCTCCATTTTGTCGGGATTTAATTTCAAGCGGCTTTCCCTCATCCAGTCCCCCACAGCTGACAAACAGCTGGCAAAAAGTGAGAGATAAAATTGGGTGTCATCAGCATATTGATGACACCTTACACCAAACTCCCTGACAACCACCCCCAAAGGCTGCTATACACATTGAACAGGGGATAAGATGGAACCCTGCGGAATTCCACACATGAGGCCCCGGGGAGTAGATGAATAATCACCCAGCACCACACACTGAGTTCTCCCAACCAGGAAAGAGCAGAACCATTCAAGAACAGTCCCACTCATCTCTGCCTGGTCCCGCAGTCGAGTCACAAACAACGCATGATCCACAATATCAAATGCAGCCAAGAGATCTAACAAAATCAACAGGGTCAAATGACCCTGGTCCAGCTCTCAGGAGAGGTCATCGACTAAGACCACAAGCGCAGTCTCCATGCCATAACCCAGATGAAAGCCAGACTGTGAGGGATCAAGGAAATTGACCTGGTCCAGATGCTCCTGAAGCTGTTGAGCCACCACCCGTTCAATAACCTTATCTAAAGGTTATCTAACGTCCAGTGATGGCTTCTTGAGCAGGGGTCGCACCACTGCCTCCTTGAGGCAGTCCGGCAGTCCGGCTTCCTAACGAAGGCATTGACTATCCCAGCCAGCAACAGCATTAATGTCTCCCAGTTGGCCTTAACCAGCCAGGACGGGCATGGATCTAATTCACAGTAGGTGGCTCAAACAGTCCGAAGAGCATCCCCCGCATCCGAGGGTGACATGTCTTGAAATTCATCCCATAAAACAGGACAAGACGGGGCTTTAACTGCCTCTGACTCACCCACTGTCAAAAGTGCTGCGTCAAAACCGTGATGGATTTGAGTGATTTTATCTGCCAAAAAGTTCACAAACAAGTCACAACGAGCATTCGATAACTCTGAATCCAGATGGAGGGAGGCTGGACTGACCAGCTCCCCACCACCCAGAAGAGCTCAGCTGGACGGGACTTAGCCGACGCAATGAGGGCAGCAAAGAAAACCTTATTTGCTGTCCGCACTGTCATGGCATAGGTACATAACCAGACTCTATGTCTCAATCAGTCAACTTCAGTACAAGAACGACGCCACCATCACTCTAACCTCCGCCCTTCTCGTTTCATTCGCCGCAGCTCCTCCATGTACCATGGAGACCTACGTTGTCAGTGACTCAGGAGTGGACACCTGGGAGCCACACAGTCGATGGCCTCTGTCAACACAGAGTTCCAAAAGGTCACGAGGTCATTGAGTAAGCAGCCATCGAAGTCAGAGGGAATATCCCCCAGAGCATCCCGGAACCTTTCTGGTTCCTTAAGCCTCCGGGGGCAAACCAACCTAACTGGTTCCACACCCTCACAGGGACCAACGTGCACCAGGATACCAGCCTGGAGGAAATAATTATCCATCCACAATGAGGGCACTGTTGACACCTCCCCCACTAATGGATTCCCTGTCTCAAAACCGGTGCAAAATATCATGTCCAGGGTATGTCCTCCAACATGTGTGGGGCCCACAACTCTCTGAGACAGGCCCATGGTTGTCATGGCAGCCATGAACTCACACTCCACCCTTCCAAGGCCGGTGTCAGCATGAATATGGCCTGGAAGACTATAGATAGTCAATGCAAAGAACGCAGCACTGGTGTAATGTGCTCACAGTGACCCGTCCCCCTAAGGAGACAGGCTGCTGCTTTCTGCACCGGCTGCAGTCTCCGAGCCATCACCAAGCGTAACCCCATGTAGAGCATGTTGCAATAGTCTAGCCTTGAAGTGATGAAAACATGGATGATGGTGGCAAGATCAGCGTTGGAGACATATGGCCAAAGCCATCGCACCAGATGTAATTGGTGAAATGTTGAAGGATAGCCCAGTAAAATACTGGGTGTGGCTTGCTCTGGGTTGACTGCTTCTCCATTGGATCCTCAGCCAGTTTCCACTCAGCTTAATGCTCCGCAATGTCCTATATTTGAATGATGGCATTTATTTGGATTTAAGCACATGCTCAATTAAATGCATTTGAATCAATGAGATTCAATCAAAAGCTTAAAGCTAACTATATCACAATATATTCCCTCCACCCCCCACCCCCCTGCCCCAAACTGGCTCCTTAGACCTCTCTGTGCTTTTGTTTCCCAACCAAAAATGGAGATAATGATATTAGTTTCTTATGTTGTTTGTGTGAGAGAAGTTGGTAACAGTCCAGAACTCCATGAATACAGGTGTCTACATCACAAAATAGCCGCACCAATATACATGACAATTAATTGCTCCTTGTGGTTAATTTTGGCCATAAAGCCAAGGAACAAATATAACAATAATAATCAATATTTATTTATTTATTTAATGTTAGCCACATGGCCAATATTTAAAAGAGCTCTCAATTTAGGACAATCACAATAACAATACAATAAGTACGTTGAACAAACTAATAACAATAAATAATTGAGTAAAATTAAATATTCCAAAATCAAATACAATAACTCCATCATACATAATCATACACCAGAAAGGCCTAATCTCGAAGAGGAGGAAACCTCACCCGTTGGTGACCCATTTGAGGCATATCCAGTATTATCCCTTACTTGTCTCGTGAGAATATTAGCAATTCTACATGCATGGATAGCCACAAGTTTAGAACGAGCAGGACCTTGTCTCCCAATAAATACATCAACTGTTGAATTTTAGAGCGACAGGGATCTCAGCCAATAATGGCCTGGAGGTAAGTATGCTGCTTATCATATAAAGGGCATTTAAAAAGGTAGTGCCTCAGGTCTTCAACTTCCTGGCTGCATAAACAGATCCGTTTTTGGTAAGGAATACCCTTGTACCTACCCTCCAGTACAGCTGTACATATCGTTTGACATCCCAGGCTGGACAAAACCTTCCTGAGTGAGGGGTCTAATAATAAAAAAATATATGGAGCCCCACTCCTAGGAGGGATCAGGTATTTATAATAGGGATAAACATGGGACCTAGACATCATAGCGCTCAAATTTTGTCTGTCTGTGTCCCGTACCCTTTGTTTAAGCACCTTAGCAACAAAACTACTCGGTTTGTCCCAAAAAAATTAATCTGAGAAACCCAACAACTGGAGACATCTCTTCACTTCCACCCACCAATGATCCGTACCTCCTACATTATCTTGATGTTCTTCAATCATAGCCTGGGCCACCAAGGAAAAACCCTCTGTGTCTCTTATTTTTGCCCAGAAAGTCAATTTACGCATTGCTATATGGGCTGCCACAGAATGGTTATCTAATTCAAGGTTTATTAACACTAAGCTGGATGAGGGGGGAAGCACTAGGATTCGTCTCCATAGTGAATTAGGGACTCTTTCAAGATACTTTGCTGCCTGCCGCTCAATACCCCATATTGGGGTTCCATACAGCATACCTGTTAGTAACTTTGTATCTGTAATCTTTCTGACTGCCTAAATACAGCATTGCTCATGTAAGAAAAAAAAAAACTGTTGTATTGCCAAGGCTTCAATTTTAGCCTTCTGTTTGGTCACTGCAATATGTGCTAACCATGAATTATTGTAGGAGAAAAGGATACCCAAATATCGATATCTTCTCACCTGTTTGATTTCATTACCCTGGAGAAACCAAGCATATTTCACAAATCTTTTAGCAAAGACAAGGATCTTAGTTTTGTCATAATTTATCTTAAGGTTTAATAAACCACACCCAGCCTCAAAGTCCGACAGGAATCTCTCCAGCCCCAATCTACTAACTGACAACAAGGCGGTATCATCCGCATACATCAGCATAAACACTTTCCCATTGCCAACTCTCGGAGGGTGATAATGCAAGCCATCCCTATAAGAGAGTTATAAGAGAGTTCACATAAATGTTAAATAGAATTGGGGCTAGCAAACAGCCCTGTCGAACACAACGGCCGGTGAGAATCGGCTCCAAGAGTGACCCAGTTGGATAATCTCTAACTCTCAGAGCTGTCTCAGAATACAATGTTCTAATCAGCGCCAATAAATGTTTGTCTAACTGTAGACGTGCCAATTCCCTCCAGAGTTTTGATCTGCAAATGGAGTCAAAAGCTGCAGATAGGTCGACAAATGCAACGTAAATCTTACGATTCCTACGACTGTATTTGTTAACAATGTGTTGTAGTACAAAAACTTGACCAATGGTGGCTCTATTAGCTCTGAAACCTGCTTGTTCCTCCTCAAGTATATCATTATCAATGACCCAAGCTTGTAAACGGGTCAATAGAAGTCTTGCATATATTTTAGAGATAATGCATAATAAGTTAATAGGTTTGTAGTTTCCCGGAAGACTCCTATCTCCCTTCTTGAAAATAGGAACAATAATACTAGTTTTCCATACATCAGGGATGACTAAGGTGGTGTTAATTAATGTAAAAAGATGAGCTATAGTAATTATCCACCACCCAGGCAATATTTTGTACAGTTCTCCAGGGATAAAGTCGACCCCTACTGCTTTACCACTCTTCAAATTTGCAATGGCCTCCAGCACTTCTGCCGGAGAAACCGCATCCCATTGAGGTAAATCCTCCTCAGGCGAGGGGGCACAAGAGCACTCAAAATCATACACAGAGAACAGCTAGGTAAAATGTCTGGACCAAATTGAGCCAGGCATCTTTATCTTATTCCCTGCCTTCTGTCTATTATTAACTAGTTTCCAAAAGCATGGTGTGTCATTTTCCCCCATAACTTCCAAAAGTTGGTGCCATCACTGAGTATTAAATTCTTTCTTTTTCTTTGCTATCAAGTCCTTAAACTCCTACACCTAAAATTTGCCACAGCCTCTGAGTAATCTATTACATGAAGGTCCCTAGCTGCCCTCCTAAGTCCCTTTCCCACCATCCAGTTTGCTTTTGGAGGTGAGGCGTTCTTGCTTTAAAAGCAGATGTCAAAAACTTGCTCATATCCTCCGTAAATCAGTGCCACAACAAAAAGGCTTGTTGGACATCTGCTGTTGCCAAAAGCCATACACTCATTAAATAAGAATCTGGCAACCCCAGAGATGCAAGAACTTTAGCCTCAACAGTCTGGGACCAGTGAACTGTGCAGCGCATCCTACTCTCTGGTGGTCCCAGGCTGCAAGGCAATGTAAAGAAGGGATTATCATAACAAGAAAATCTGCGATGGAAAATTATCACTAAACACTTGGTCCCCTACCTGGAAGGATAACAAATACCCCTCCAGGTTTGGAGAAAGCAAGGCGTAATCTAATACACTTCCCCCTCCCCTGCCAAAAAAAGTGAAGTTGCCCCTATAGTCCCCATTGCTATTACCGTTTAAAATTCGCAAAGCCAAATCCAGAGTTAGCTTATACAATTCTTGCCCAGCCTGATTTATTTTGCCATCTCGAGAAACTCTATCTACATTTAGATCCAACTGGGTAATCTCCCCATCCCCTAGGCCAAGTGCTAAAAGCATGGCCGAGGCAGATGGCCCTATACGGGCATTCAAATCTCCTATTACAATAATTCCATCTTTATGATATTATAGTTGGTGTACTAAGATGGAATCTTCCAAAATACACCAGAGAGTTTGTACCTGATTCGCAGGGGGACTATAAACATTTAGCAACAGGCAGGACCAATTTTGAGAAAAGGCCCTTAATCGTAATGCCAAAATATGATGGCTCCTACAATCCACTACTTCTACCTGTAAATGTGCCTTTGTGGCAATCAGGACCAATAACCCACCTTTGGCCCTCCCTCCCCTATTTCCTTTCTGTGCCGGGGAAACTCAGCAGAGAAACCTTCCAAATCAACTAATTCTGAAGTACACCATGTCTCCTGCAAACATAAGATGTCATACTGTGAAATATAGCCTAAAAACTCGGGATCCCTATACTTTTTGACCCATCCAGCAATATTCCAGGAGACAATTCCCAACTTTCCCCCTGGATATTCTGACGCAGGTCAATCTACATCTGATAACACATTTCAGGAAACGTTACAACCCATATGCAGCATAGTTGATACTGATGTCGATAAACAAATAGAGTTATGCTCTACCTGTACTAATGGGCTTTCAAGTGCAGGCACACTTGAATGCAAGGAGCCATCCGCTAAAGTTTCACAGGCAGAAATACCAGCCTGTAGACCTTCCCTATCTTTAGATGGAGTGGAAGTTAGCTGAACCGGTGGGGCACCAGCAATAAATGGATCCATAATCGTAACAGTGCATTGACTAGGCGAATCCCATAATAAAGTTATAACCTTCTCCCTAACAACCTCCTCTTCCTTCTGTCCCTTCTTCTGAGTATTAACCACTGGGACAGTGCCCTGCGTAACCACTATTTCTTTATATAAAGTGGACAATTTGTTCAAAAAGAACCTGGAGTCTAATAGAGGTGGGCTGTTATGGGCAACATCACCCTGATGCCCCAAATCTAAAATATGATTTTGTGGAACTGTCTGAACTTCCATCTCTTCTTCCCTTATTGTTGACTGAGCAAAACTCCTTATTGGGGTTGCTAAAGAGGTAGTTATAAATGTCCTAGTTTTAAGTGGGTTAACTGGCAGAGAACCTGCTACTCCTACCAGCCTCCTATCTTGGGGAAATATTCTATTCTTATTCTTACAAGCTGCTTTGTCATATACATACAAGAGATAAACCCCCTTTAAAGAAAGGCAGGCCTCCTCAACAGCCTCTGCCAAAGAACTATAGTCAAAAGTCACTATAACCTGTCTCCGCCCTTTGTTAAAACCCACCTCATTGACTCTCAATATATTTTTACTAACTATTGGGAGTCTAGTCAAAACTCTTAAATGCTCAGCAATTTCAAGTGGAATTCCCCAGAATGGTAGATTCCCTCATGGGGTAGGGAATATAGTAAAAGCTAACTTATTCTTTGCCCTATGATGCAATGTAAGAGCTTTTGGCCCCGGTCATCCCACACCTCAAAATCCAGCTGGTCATCCTCCCTCTGTCCCTGTCCCCTGAACTATCCCATCCCTATTACCCTCCTTATAAACATTTGTGGAGGGTTGGGGTAGATTCTCCTTTTGAAGCAGGGGGTTAGCTGTCACCAATGCCTTAGTCAAGTCCTCCACTGTTAGAGTCAAAGAATTCAATTGAGCAAGATATTACACTGTCTGTGCTGTAATCAAGACATGCTTAGCCATTAAATCAGCCAGGGACTCCCCCTGTTTAGCTGGTTCACTCAAATTAGCTGTCAATATAGGTGGGGCGAAATCCTGCCTCACTCCCTTCTGAGTGCCCTCCAGAGACTCTCACAGAAGCCCCTTCCCAACTTTCTTTTCTCCCTCCTTCCTCCCTGGCCATCTTTCTTGAAAAGTACCAGTTTGAGTCGCTGGAGAGATACACTCAACATGTGATTTATCCATAGGCAGAAGACTCAATGGGTCACCACTGTCAACCTCCCCTCCTGTGGAGCATCACCTCTAAGGGTAATCTGTACACCCCCAATGAGGAAGCTGTCCATTTTCCGCTGTTTAGGCAGGGGAGACAACAACAGTGCCTGTGGGCGAAGGCGTTTGTTCTTCAGTGCCATTAACTCAAATTACTACACAAGGACAAGGTACGATTCTCAGGCGTCAGGACTGGCCAAATAAAACAATATCACCTTCAATACTGGGGATACTCACCCCCATCTAGAGGACACGATACAGCGTATTTAACAGAGTACCGGGCTCCAGGCCCTCTGGCACCTAAGGTCATGCGCACAAGGGCGCGCCCTTGTGTGCGCAGCCCTTAGGCACACGGCGACGGCGCACCGGCCACAGTGCATCGGCTGCAGCACTGCCTGCATTGAGCGTCCTTTTACTGGGCTAACCCGGAAGTCCTTTGTTGCCCAGGTGACGTGCTCGGCTCTGGCCTGAGCCCTTCCAGCTGCAACACCCCACCGACACTCCCGTAGATAGCGCTCGTCAGGTCAACATGCGCAGCTCCAACACCAGCTCACTCTCGCTTGTGGCCTTCGCAATGCTGCCTGCATCGAGCGTCCTTTTACCGGGCTAACCCAGAAGTCCTTTTATTGCCCAGGCGACGTGCTCAGCTCCCGCCCGAGCCGTTCCAGCTGCAACACCCCACCGGCACTCCTGTAGACAGCGCTCCTCAGGTCAACATGCGCCGCTCCAACACCAGCTCATTCTCCCTCGTGGCCCTCACCTCTTGCCCAAGGTCCTGATGCAACTCCAAGCTGTAGTTTCTGTCTCTTCACCAGCTCAATAATAATAATTAATAATATTAGTCATTTTATTTATATAGCACACCCGTGCCTTGCATGGCACTTGGAGCGCTTTACAGAATTTAAAACAATATAAAAGTATAAAACAACAATTTAAAACAGTAATCAGATATTTTAAGATAAGGGAAGGAAAAAGGGAGGCCAGAGTATACTATAGGGAACCAGCAGTGGATCCTAAAAGCAGCTAGAAAATGTTCTATGCATAGAACTTGAACTCCCCTCTTTCCCTAGACTGGGTGGGAAACCTTGGGCCTGCAGGCGCCCATCCTCTGACCCCCAGAAACTTCCCCCCACCTTCATTAACTGTGGCCCACCATCTATGCTTCACAGGCCACCACCCGCCAGCTGTCCGTGGAGCTGGTCATGCCCATACATAGGTGCCAGCCACCCCACCACACGACTCTCTAGCCTACAGAGGCCTGTGGGGGTATGGACCCAGCCCCTGTCAGAGTGAAGGCTCCCCACCCCTGCTCTAGACAAAGTCCTTCTAGAAGTGAGTTGAGGCGCACTAGTGTGGCATTGCCCATACTGTACCCATTCTGTGGGAAAATAAAGACTTCATTTTCTAGAATTGTCATTCCACAATCTTTCAATAAACACTAAAACTCATACATGCAAATTATATAGATACCAGTACCCCAATAAATTGGCTCACCTGCAGTAGCCTAGACATATTGAATTCTAGCCTATAAAATATATACATACTTACAGTTAATTTTATGTTGCATACTACAGTGCTACACATAGTTTCAGGATGCTAATTCTATACTCAGACATCTATGTTGAATCTGTTTTATTAACTCTTGGGGGGAAATGTGAGTATGGAAAAGAGATCCATATCTAATTCTGAGTCTCAACAAGGGACTGATGCTGCAGGCATTACTCAATGTAGTATTCCCATTTACTTTATCTAGTAATGGCTGAAGGAACAGGCCAAAGAGATTAGCAAACTGATCATTTGCATTCTGAAGAGATGACGTGCTAGTTAGCATAGATATTACGCTTTAAATCTAGCCTGTAGTTTACACTAAATGCCCTACGTAGGACAACAAACTGTAGCAGTTGCTCACCATTAAATTGAATTTCCAGAAACTATTCCTGCTGTCTTCACAGAGATCATGTTACTTGATGAGCCCACTACAGGACTGGACTGTATGACCGCAAATCAAATCATCTTTCTTCTTTCTGAACTTGCACGCAAAGGCAGGATAGTGATTATTGCAATCCATCAGCCATGCTCAGAACTTTTTAGGGTAAGATATATCCAAATGATAATTAGTTTCATACTTCATAGCACACAATTTTTCTTGAACGCAAAAGAGAGAAATAGTACAAGATTAAATGTATACCCTCTTCAAATCCCTTTACTGCCCCCTCCACTTCCTCCCTCCATGAAGTTGAAGCCTTTCTCCTCAAGGAAAGGTTCTCCTTGGCTCTGTCCTACTTTTTAATCTTTTCCGTAATTGCACCATGCACCCAATCACCTTGCTGCTGTACCTGTGATACTGTCTTCAAATCACTCTTTTATTCACATCTCCTACAACTGCTTCCTTATCAGTCTTTGTCCTCCTTTCCTAAACTGACATGGGGTGATTTCAGATGTTACGGGCGCCCGATTCGCCACAGTGGATTCCCAGTGGTGGCAAACCGGCTAACCACCCCCTGTGGGCAAGAGAGGCCCCAAACAGACATGACGGGAGCGAGACCACAGCAGGGAATCGGACCAGCAGACCATGACCTGGGGTAGCGCAACAGACGTTACGCCAATCCCGTGCCGTGCCATGGTCAAAACACCCAGAAGGCGCCGGGGCAGCTCGTCCCGGCTGCTTCTGTGTGCCCTTTAAATCTCCCTCCCTGGCCTGTGGTGTTGCTCGTTGCCTGGCAGTGACGCTGCGTGCTTTGTCCCCATCTGGGAATCATGTTGCTTGATTCCGGCCGGTGGTTGCAGTTCAGTCGTTACTTTTTTTCGTTTCCCGGTGGGAATCGCTTTGACTACACTTTCGGAGATGGTCCAGACTGGAGCACTGGAAGCGTGGTTATTTTTGACCCCTGGTGGGGACTGACTGTGGTGAACATCTGGCGCCCCCAAAACAGACGTTCAGGGCGCTTTGGCCCTGCCGCGGGATTGACAGTGGTTCACTGTGGTTGACTGTGATCTCGTAACGTCTGAAAATACCCATGTAAGTCTCCTATTTTCCCTTCAGTCCTATTTCTAGAGATGCCCTATGTCTCCTTTAGAACAGATGAATGGGCTGGGGCAGAGTGAAGGGGATTTAAAAGCATCTGATTCAACTGGCTGGAAAGAAGGTTTCTCCAGATGCAGGGTATTGACAAAATAACTGAGCACTGGCCTTCTGAAGACTCAGCTGTACGTACCAATGTAAGGGGTGCATGTGGAGACAGAAGCTACCTAAGTCACATGTGGGGTGTTGCGGGTAGCCCGGGTTTTGGAGCCCACAAAGGCACCTACGTACACCTTAGCTTCCTCTCCATGAGCTATGAATTCTGGGCTCTGATCCTCAAAGGCAGAATCCCACCACTATCTCTGAGAATAGACAGGAAATCTAGTACCTTATCAACGTACCAGCATGCACCTGTGTGGCTAAAAATATACCCCATGTTGTACAGTCCATACAGATATTAGGCAAAATTAATTATAGGGCAAATCTATCTTCTTTATCTTTACCCAGTTGTAAAGTATTAATTGAGAAATCAGTGCATTTCAAAACCTTTTTCTTTTTGGTAATATTTAGATATTAATCAATTGTGTTTCCCAACAAGATATTTGATAAAATTGCTATCATGAGCTTTGGAGAACTGATTTTCTGTGGAGGACCTTTGGGAAATGATTGAATTTTTTAATGACTGCAACTATGTATGTCCAGAACATTCGAACCCTTTTGACTTTTATGGTAAGTGTTTTTAACTTGCATTCACAGAACTAAATTCTTCCAGGCAAATATGTTGGAAGGTTGTTTGGTATTTGGGCCGCTTTTACACGTGTCCGTGGTACCGCACCGTAAAATCATGTGCCAAGTCAAAAATCCTGCGGGCGAGGTTTAGACGTGATGTCACATGCATAATTAGCCGCTCATGCTTGCTTTAACACTGCAGACTAAATACCTTGCTATAGAGGTATTTGGTCCACGGCGCTAAATCATGCATGTGTGGCTAATCATGCGCGTGATGATGTCACGTCTAAACCCCACCCACGGGATATTTGATGTGGTGCATGATTTTACGGCACAGCACCACGCGCACGTGTAAAAGTGGTGTGAGACCAGTTATTCTGTTTCTTCCTGGGTGTTGTACTAATGCTGAGCTCCTTTCTTATTTTATAATACTCTGTTTATTTCAAATGAAAGCTATGCTATTAAACCAGGTAATGCATCTGTGACAGAAAATCTCCATCTAGTTCTTCCCTGTATTCACTGCCACCACCTGTGAATAATTAAATTTACTCTGCATCCAGGGGGTGAAAACAGACATGACGCTAATTCCACTTTAACCCCGCTTTAATATTTTTTATGCATGTTGCAGGGCTGTATTGTAAAGTGGGAGTTAGCATTATGTCTGTTTTCACCCCCAGATGTACCAGCTCAGTAACTGGGTGCCCCGGGATCTTTTCACGTAAGTTAGTTTGTTTCCAATTCAGTTTAGTCCTTTTCCTCTTGTTGAATGTTACTGTTACCAAGGTAGCATAGGCGTGGCAAAAGTGCAAGAGACACACTGCAACCCATCTTATTTTAAACAGAAGGTAAGTTTATTCCAAAGTTATTAAACAAGAATAGAAAAAGAAACTAAGCAAGTATTTTCTGTGAAACTGGGATGTGGATCCCAACGTGGACAAATACTGGACAGATCCTTAGACTGAAAGGTTTACTCTTCAGATAATCCAGACAGTACATTATCATAAATTACAGTTTCTTATTTTGCCACGCTGAACCACGGACCGGAATCTGTTTCATATCCCAGTCAGGAATCAGGCTGGCCATTCTTTAGACGTGCTGACCTGATTCCTACTAGGGATAAGGGAGGGGGCGGGACTGTGCGGTGCAACATGCGGCTGCACAGCCCCACCCCCCCGCGCTCCCCCAGCCACCCGCCCTCTGGGAGATGGGTGGGCACAGCGACCAATCCGGCCGCTGTGCCCAATCCCGTCTTGTGCTTTGGGCCATGATCCGTGATGGGCCAAGGTAACAGACGTTACTTTTGGCCCATCACGGATCGTGACCAATCTAACCACAGTTCTGGACCTCCAGCCGGCCAGAGGTCCCGTGGTTAGATTTGATCCCCGCCAGGAATTCACTGTGGTGAACATCTGGCAGGGATCACTCAGACATTACGGCGATCACGGCCACCACAGGGGATTCACTGTGGTTGACTGTGATCTCATAACATCTGAAAATACTCTTTCTTTCTTTCTTTCTTTCTTTCTTTCTTTCTTAAATTTCTGTGCCACCCTCCCGCAAGGCTCAGGGCAGCTCACAATTGGCTCAGGGCGGCTTACAATCTTCATCTCCTCACAGACACTTTTAGACGTCTCCCTGTCTTTTCTTATCCCAGGTTAACGGACTTCTCCGTCAAAGAAACTTTAATTTATGACGTACCTTCCTGCTGGGTTCTCAGCCTCAGTTTCCTATCTGTAAAATGGGAATCTATGTATCCCTTTCTCTCCATATGTTCCTCTCACCCTTGTCTATCCTAGACTATAGCGCTCAAGGCTGGGACATATCTCAAAAATCCTGTACAGCATGAGGCACATTGATAGTACTAAATAAAATAAATAAATAAATAATAATAAATCAGCAGCAGCAGCTGATATAGCCTGCATTTTGCTTCATTACAGAGAGGATTGGATAACTTCTTGGAGGAAAAGTCCATTAATGACTATTAGCCAAGTAGGTTTGCGGATATAACCTCCAACTGTCAGGAGCTGGGAGAGAACAGCAGGGAATGGATCACTCCATTGTGGCTGGTTGGGAACGTGTCCAAGCAACTGAGATTGTGCGTTATCAGAGACAGGTGCTAGGCTCAATGGACCATTGGTCTGACCTAGTATCCACTTCTTATAGTCTTACATTTGCTCCGCCTGGATGGGGACTTGTCCCAAGCCCACTGTGAGGAGTTTGTCAACTACTTCGCAGACAAGATTGCTTGGATTCAGACCGACTTTGACACTGGATTAGGGGCAGTAGGGGAAGAGCGCGAGGGGACGGAGGCCCCGTCTGGTCCAGCTTTGTGGGGGGAGTTTCAGGAAGTGACGCCGGCTGATGCAGCGGAGGTCCTGGGGTCTGTGAGAGCCACATGTTGTGAACTTGATCCGTGCCCGTCCTGGTTAGTAAAAGCTTCCAGGGAGACATTGGGGATGGTGCTGGCGAGGGTAGTGAACACGTCCTTGCAGCAGGGGAGGTTGTCGCCTTGCCTCAAGGAGGCTGTGGTGCGCCCCCTGCTGAAAAAACCATCTTTGGATGTGGATGCGTTCACCAGTTACCGACCTGTCTCTAACCTTCCCTTTTTAGGGAAGGTTATTGAGCGGGCGGTGGCACTCCAGCTCCAGGTGCATCTGGATAGCATCGGTTTTCTAGACCCTTTTCAATCTGGGTTCCGCCCCGGCTATGGCACTGAGACGGC
>QEPC01002330.1:376061-386248 GCA_003113815.1 Sphenodon punctatus | reverse complement strand
GAGACCCCCTGCCACGTGAGATTATTGGGGGGTTAGTTCCCCAATATCTGCTCGATCTTTAAATTTAGGGGAATTAGCCAAATTTAGTCAAAATTGGGGGGGTCCCCGTGTTCAAAGGGATCAAGCTGAGGACAGTATGCGCTACAGGCAGTTTATGTATCCTCCCCAAATAGAAAGGAAAAGACACAAATGCTCCAATAAAACTAAACGAGGTTTATTGGGTTATACAATAAAAGAAAAAGAACCCAAATAAGGTACAGAAACACATACAGGCTAATACTAAAACACAGCTGAGGTCTGACTGATGGAACATGAAGGAAAAAAACACAAACAAATGCGAGGGAAGGGAAAGTAAGTTTGTAAACACAGACTGCGGCTGGAAAAGTATAGGAAACCCCTCCCCCTCGTAGCTACTGGGGACAGAGCCAACCAATATCTACCATTCCTTAACTTCAGGGGGGAATTACTCAAGGGCCTTAAGCTGGGGTTCCCTGGAGTACAGGGGTACAAACAGAGGCTACAAAGACAAACAAAGGCTACAAAGAAAGTATAGGAAACTCCTCCCCCTTGTATCTACTGGGGTCAAAGCCACCCAATATCTACCATTCCTTAACTTCAGGGGGGAATGACTTAATAACCTTAAGCTGGGGATTCCCGGAGTATAGGGGTACAAAGAAAACACAGACTGCGGCTGGGAAAGTGAAAGTACTCTGAAGAACAGAGGGGGGAGGGGGTTAGGCTCTGCAGAGGGGAAGAAAAAGCAAGAGACTCCTAGCTGCTTGAGTAGGATCAGCAGCCCAGGATCCAGCAATGCTGGGGTCCAAAAGGGGGAGGGAGGCCAAAGTCTGGGGGGATCCATTAGCCCAGTCACGTGCAGGGAGACCTGCATGTAACTGGGGTCCAAGGTTTCTCTGAGGTTGATGGGAAAACCAGGGGCAGTTATAGGGTACTGAACAAAGGATTTGGAGAGGCTACGATGGGTCGTTTGGGGTACACAATGAGCTAACGAGGGGAGAAATCCAACTTCTACTTTCATCACAAAAAGGGCCATCCAAGATGCAGAAGATATCTTTGACACAGGGGGAAACAGTAAACAACAGTGACTGGAGGGTAGTTAAGGAGAGGAGGAGAGAACTAACGATCAGCTTCCTGAGACACAAAGGGAACTCCTGGATTTCTTTATTCCTGAGTGGGGGTTGCTGCTCCAAGTTCCAGTCATCGGTGCTCTACTGAATAGGAAGAATGCCTCTTAATGGCCCCATACTTTACTCTAGGCATTTCCCTTTTTCCTCTCTTCCCCCAGGTTCAGGCTGGTATTTCACATGAGCAACCTACTTTCTGCTGGGTTCCATGGTGGCTGGGCCCAATCCTTACTCTGTCTTACAAGCCCCCCTCTTGCTCATAATGGGGGGCTATGCTCTCAAGCCCTTTCCCCCATGTTTTCCAGCCCTTGGCCACATCTGGGGGCTGTCCTTTCAAGCCCTCTGGGTCCAAGTTTGTTGGCCCTTGGTCATACAGCAGAGGGGGGGTTGTACCCATTTTAGGGAAAACTGAGGCCATCATCAACAGTGATGTTGGTGGGGAGAGTGAAAGAGGTAGTGGCCCTCCTAGTCAGGGGGGTTTGCCCTCCTATAGCTCAGCAGGTTCAGAGTCTGGGGGTGATATTGGACACAGACCTCCACCTGGAGTGGCAGGTGGAGGCAGTCGCTAAGGCTGCCTTCCACCAGCTATATCTGGTGCATAGGCTGCATCTGTTGGTCTCCGGCCCAGACCTGGCCTCCCTCATCCATGCCTTTGTCACCTCGAGGCTAGACTACTGTAACGCGCTCTACGTGGGGCTTCCCTTGTTCCTAGTCCAGAGGCTGCAGCTAGTGCAGAATGCGGCGGCTCGTCTCCTTACAGGGACGGGCCACCAGGAGCATATTACACCTGTGCTCCGGGCTCTGCACTGGCTGCCGATAGCGTGCCAAGCCAGGTTCAAGGCGTTGGTGTTGATCTATAAAGCCCTACATGGTCTGGGCCCCTCATACCTCAGGGACTGCCTCTCCCTCCGTGCCCCAGGGCGGTCCCTTAGGTCTGCCAGGGGTGCCTTCTTGGAGGTCCCCTGTGTTAAGTGGGGGGCCACAATGGTGAGGGCATTCTCGGTGGTCGGGCCACACCTTTGGAACTCCCTTCCAGAGGAAGCTCGCCTGGCCCCTAGCCTGTTGACATTCTGGCGAAGTTGTAAAACCTGGCTGTTCGCCCAGGCCTTTGGGGAGGGTGGGAGGGTAGGGGGAGGGGTCTTTTAGCTCCCCCACCTATCTACTATTTATTATCTTATCTGTTTTTTAGCCCTGTTTTAATATTATCATATTGGATGTTTTAAACTGTTTTTATTATGTTTTTATTGTTGTAAGCCACCCCAGGCTGCTTTGCAGGAGGGGCGGGGTATAAATCCTCAAAATAAATAAAATAATAAATAAATACATTTTATATATTTCTACTACTGGCTACGCTACATGCCTGAGGGAGGGCCCTGTGTGGCAGGAAAGCTTCCTTATTTCCATCAAAAGCAGTGGGTCCAATAAAAGGTATAATTTGAACCACTTAACCACACTCTGGGTAATTTTAGACATGATAGGCCTGGAGGCCCACCATGCTCAATCACGGACTGGGATCCATTTCGGATCCTGGTCAGGAATCAGGCCATCCGTCCTTTAGACGTGCCAGCCTGATTCTCTCTGGGGATTGGGGAGGGGACGGGGCTGTGCGACGCAACGTGCTGCCACACAGCCCTGCCCCCCGGCACTCCCCCAGCTGCCCACCCGCCCTCCATGCGATGGGCGGGCGCAGTGGCCAATCTGGCCGCTACGTCCGAACCTGGATCATAGCCGGGACCACGATGCATAATGGACTGCATGTAACAGACGTTACATTTGGCCCATCACACATCGCGGCTGCGCTAACCACGATTCTGGACCTCCGGGCGGCCAGAGGTCCAGAATCGTGGTCAATGTGTTTCCTGCCAGAGGTTCACTTGGGTGAACTTCTGGCAGAACGCACATCAGATGTTACGAAAATCACAGCCACCACAAGAGATTCACTGTGGTTGACCGCGGTTCTGTAACATCTGAAATTACCCTCTATCTCTGGATTACAAATATATAGTAACACAATGGAGCAATAAGAACTAATAAAGTAATTAGCCATGCAGCTCAAGTCCTAGGGACATTAGGACTCTGGAGGAACGATTATTTTATTTATTTATTTATTTATTTATTTATTTGTAACCTGCCTTTTCACAAAGGCTCAGGGTGGATAACATTAAAAAAAAGAAATACACATAAAATACAAATATAAAACTCATAAACCCTTTTGATAAAATACACCCTATTACATACAGCGAGAGTAGCCCCCTCAATGCTCTTAGGAATATAACTTTGATTTGTAAGGTGCAACCACCTTTAACGCCTGTGTGGACTTGACTGGAATCTGAAGAGACTCAGCAGTCGTCAGGAGGTCCACAGCACCGTGCAGCGCGCGGCACCTAAAGAACTCTTGATAACCCTTCGTTTTTAGTCTGTTATGTTCAGATGTGTGAGGGTTGACAGCTATTTGAATGCTAACTCGTAAATGAGATATCGCTAAGAAAATGTGCTAAGGAGCATGGCACATTCAGGAGGAAGCAGTATTTTTCTATTGTGTTGATGGCACCCACATTCAGTTAGATGAGAGCATTATTGTAGATGTGAAGATGACATTGGACAAAAATGAAAATATTCCTGTGACAGTGAGGATAATTTTGTCGTCATTAATTTGAATAGATTGAAAGTTATAGATGATGTGAGATTTGGAACCCACATTTTAAAATATATGGTAAACACAAAGTACGACATTCTTCACATGTCAACCTTTGAATGTGACAAAAAAATATATAAAGAAATAAGAAAGAACAGTCAGTTCAGAGCAAAGAATTTGCAGAATATTCAGTCTTCTGAAAACTGGTGATTTATGGGGGTTTTGTGTCTTCGCGCTATAAAATTAATGGGGGGGGCTGATCCTGTTACCACTTACTTCGCAGAGTTGTTGTGACGCTTTAAAATTAGTGCTTTGTAAAGAACTCTAAGCTCCTTAGAGAAATGATTTTATATTATTGACCTCAAAACTTGTATCAGAGGCTGATCAACACTAATAGCAATGCAAAAATAAAGTCTTCAAAGAGAAGAATGTGTAATAGGCATGCCTTATTTAGCTAGCAACACAGTGAAGTGATAGAAGATATGTTCCTGAAAACTTTAATCTGAGTTCTGATACTTTTGGTCAGGTTAGCCAATTCCCTGCTGTAGAAGAAAAGTGAATTTCAAAAACTTCACAGTGTTAGCATTTGATTGTGTAAGGAAGACAAAATGGAACGCATAAGGGTTCCATCTGCCAATAATAAGAAACATCTGCTGGGGGTAGGAAAAGCTCACAGGTGAGGTGAACCATAGGGAGGGGTCAGAAACTGATTGCATTTCTTTCCCGTTTGCAGTAAATAGATGCAGTGGCATAGCTAGGTTTAATAGGGCCCTGGGGTAAGTCAAATTACTGGGCCTCAAATGGGATGGGAGCCAGGGCAGGGGAAGGCTGGGGCATGGGGGTAGTGAGGCACTGGGGTGAGGGTGGGGAAGTGAGGCACTGGAGTAGACTGAGGTTTGGGGAAGCTGGGGTAGGGGAGCCAAGACTTGGTGGGAAAGGTGGGTCACTGGGAGCGGGGTGGAAGCTGCTGCCAGCGGCTTTTGGCTCACTGGGAAGGCACGGGCAGCTCCGGCAGATATAAAGGACACTGTGATGTCCCAATAGGACTTGCCTTACCAGATCCCCTTGAAAGCCTGGGCCCTAGGGTATTGGCTCCACTTGCCCCACCTGTAGCTATGCCCCAGAAGAGATGTTTATGGGCCATTCATCGATAATCCATCCAGTCCAGCTCAATTACACTTACATTTTTTTAAAAGGGGAGGGAAGGAGGTGGCTTTTCTGTGACTGGAAACTCCCTTCCAGTTACATAGCAGCAGAGCCCAAACCAATGAAAAGGAACGAAGAATGTGCATTGAGCAGGGAGGAGTAGTGATGCTGCGCATGGTCTTCTTTGACCCCAGGGCTACACAACTGAGGCTCCGTGGAGTATCTTAGATTCTCATAGACAGGCACTATTGCCAGGTGCAACCAGGAAACTGCCATTCTATGGGTATTTTCAGACATTATGAAAATGCCTGTCACCACAGTGAACCACAGTGGATTCCCTGTGGTGACGGTGTTTCCTGGAACGTCTGTTTAGTCCCGGACAGAGGTTCACCATGGTGAACCTCTGGCCGGGATCAAGCTTGACCACGGTTCTCGACCTCCGGCTGGCCGGAGGTTGAGAACCATGATTAGATTGGCCACGATCCAGGATGGGCCAAAAGTAATGTCTATTTATTTATTTATTTATTTATTTTCTAGATTTTTAGCCCGCCCCTCCTGAAAACAGCTCAGGGCGGCTTCCAACAATAAAAAATACATATAAAATACATATAAACAATTTAAAACACAGAAAAAGACAATTCAAGGTATTGTAACAGGGCCTGGGAAAACATTAAAACAATAAATAGGGTAGGGGAGATAAAACCCTTTAACCCCCCCTCCCCTCCCTCCCCAAAGACCTGGGCGAACAGCCAGGTTTTACAACTTGGCCAGAATGTCAATAGGCTTGGGGCCAGGCGAGCTTCCTCCGGAAGAGAGTTCCAAAGGCGCGACGCGGCCACCGAGAATGCCTTCTCCATTGTGGCCTCCCACTTAACGCGGGGGACCTCCAGGAAGGCACCCCCAGCAGACCGCCGTGCAGCCCTGCCCCCTCCCCGATCCCTGGTAGCGATCAGGCCAGCATGTCTAAAGGACAGACAGCCTGATCACGGACCAGGATCTGCGACGGATCCAGGTCAGGGGTTCAGCGTGGTGGGCCAAACGGCCCATAACGTCTGAAAATACCCTATGTAACATGCTTCCCCAAAAGGAAGGGCCATCCTCCTTAGGATGGTCTAACTAGTATAAACACACAGAGTCCTGTGCTAGGATGGGCCACAACAACGGAAGGGCCTTGAAATTCCTAAGAGCCACTTTGCATTCACAGGGATGGAATAGATCCAGTGGCAACATCGTTTTTTGTCTCCGGAGAAGAAAAGGGCTGACGTTAGGTTTGAGGTCGGCTGCTCAACTCTCCAATCAAGAACAGAAAGAGAACCTCACAGTCTCCATTTGATTTGCTTCCTGAAGCTTGTTTTTGGATTTTTTTGTTTGCTTGATGTCACAAGTGAATTGGGTGGGGGAAGACAGGAGACAAATTAATTAAGCTCATACCTTTTTAACTGGTGAGAGAGAGTATGTTTCCAATGATGTATCTAGCTTAATGCTGTTGCGTACATTTGCAGTGGATCTGATGTCAGTAGACACTTGAAGCAAAGAACATGAGTTGGAAACCTATGGCAGAGTTCAAGTCATCGCATCTGCATACAGAAATTCAGAAATCTTTCGCAAATCTTTGGAAGCCATTGAAGAAACAAAGCACATAAAAGAGCTTCCCCTAATCCCCTTTTAAAGCAAAGATTCACCCAGTGCAGTCTTTAAACTTTGGATTCTCTTAAGGTAAGAAATTGTTTTGAAACTCTTTATAAACTTATGTTCCTCATAAAATTATCCCTCTCTCTAACACACATGCACACATGTTTCTTCCTCTGGATTGTTAGTGCAGTCCATGTTCTCTGAGTTGCTTTGGGGCAAGAACTATCTTCATTTTGAGTCTTTTTTGCCACTCAACACATTAGTAGTGCCTGCCTAGTAGGGATGAGATGTTAGATGGAATTTTGGTTACGTTTTTCCCCCCAGTTCTTTTCTTTTGAAAATCTGGATCTTTTTATGGATTCAGATTTTGGGTTTCATATTTTCAATGAGAAACCGAACTGTACTCCCATCCATCCTGACTCCTAAGGCAGTGGGTCTGACTTCACCCCAACCTGAGGCCCCTACTACTACTTTAGCTTGGGGTGGCTTACAACACAATATAATCACCTAACAGTAAAATCCATACCAACATCAATATAAAAAATATTATAAAAACAATACATGACTCATGGTGGAGTATAAACCCCCTCCCTCGCCCATCTCCCTCGCCAAAGGCCCGGTGGAACAGCCAGATCTTACACTGTCTGCGGAAAGAGGGAAGACTCAGGACCAGGCGGACCTCCATCAGGAGGGAGTTCCACAGTCATGGTGTGGCCACCAAGAACGTCCTCCTCATCGTCGACACCCGAGCAACTTGGGGGATCTTGAAGAGGGCGCCTCCAGGTGACAACAGGGACTGATCCAGGACCTGGGGGGTGAGGCAATCCTGCAGATACACATAACTAACAAAAATAATGATGCAATTATTTGGTTTCTCTTTCAGGAGGATAACAAGAAATTTCTCCAGAAATAAGGTTGGGATCATCATGCGACTTTCCCAAAATCTGTTATTTGGCCTAGTTGTAGCATTTTTCCTTCTGAAGTTGAATGATGACCTTCTTAAAGGGGAAGTGCAGGATCGTGTGGGCCTCATGTACCAGCTTGTGAGTGCTCCACCATACACAGGAATACTCAATGCCGTTTCCTTGTGCAAGTGTCTAGTTCCTCCATATTAAATGCTCTAAGTCCTGTGCGAAAGGTCTCTCTTTCAAATGCTATCGAAGGTATAGATCCTGGCTTTTGTACACAGCCTGTAATATGGGCAGTATGTAGAGATGTTTCTCCAGAGGATGCAAACAGAAGGTACATTGTATGTGACTCACAGAGACACAATGGGTATAAACAGATGGGTGCAGAAGCTGCCTTCCCCGGAGCTGCTTTGTGGGTCCACTCGTGTCTGTCCACTTGCAGTCCTGCCTGGATCCATTTCAGATGGACCCAGTAGTTTCCCTGTTTTGCGGTCCACCCGCACTGCATCCCCCACCCACCCCATAGATTTGCTCACCAGGGCTGAGCAACAAGCACTGGGTGAGGGGTGGGGAAGGGGATGCCATGGTACCACCAAAATCCTGGCCATAGGTGCATATTTTAAACATCCACCCAGATGGGGTTGAGCAGATAAAAAAACGTCATGTCCTGGAAAATCTGGATGCTATGGTAACCCTAGCACTCCTTCCCCCCACCCCCTTCACTGCTAGGACCGCTGGCTCACCTCTGAGCCCACATGCTGCTGATGCTGCCTGGAAATCATGACATCATGACTTTGGGTGGGGGGCTGAAAGTGGCAGCGCTGGCAGCATGTGGAAAATACGGGACAAAAACATGTAAATAAAAAGAAATGGACAAACCCTTCAAGAAACAGGACTGTCCTGTATGAAATAGCACCAATGGTCACCCTACTTCCACCTTTCCCCATTTTAAAATTAATTTATGTATTTAAAACATTTTCTACCCTGCCCTCCTGCCACAGGCAGCTCGGGGCGGCTTACAAATACTAAAAACAATGATTAAGACAACATTAAAAGGAGGACAAAATCACATCCCACCACACCATCCCCAACCCCCCACCCACTATTATCCATCTTCCCCACTAAACGCCTGGCGGAATAGTCAGGTCTTACAGCTTTTCCAAAAGGAGGGACGATCCGGGGCCAGCCGGGCCTCCACCAGAAGGGAGTTCCACAGCTGTGGCATGGCCACCAAGAATGCCCTCCCAAAAACCTGGGGGACCTCAAGCAGGGCACCCCCGGACGACCGCAGGGGCCGATCCAGGTCTCAGGGAGTGAGGCGTTCTCACAGATAGGAGGGGCCCAGGCTGTTTAGGGCTTTATAGGCCAAAACCAACACCTTGAATCGGGCCCGGAAAACCACTGGAAGCCAGTGCAGAGAACAAAGCACTGGTGTAATGTGCTCCCAGCGGCCCAGTCCCACTAAGAGACGGGCCGCTGCTTTCTGCACCAGCTGCAATTTCCTAGCCATCACCATGGGTAGCCTCACATACAGCACGTTATAGTAGTCTAGTCTAGAGGTGATGAAAGCATGGGTGACAGTGGCCAGATCCGAATCTGAGACAAATGGGAAGCCATACACCAGATGTAATTAAGAACATAAGAACATAAGTGCCAGAACTGCATCAGACCAATGGTTCATCTAGCCGAGCATCCTGTCTCCGACAGTGACCAATCACGGTGGCTTGGGAGAAGCACCCAACAGGTCACAATGGGGGATCCATTATTATTATTATTATTTTATTATAAGCATTTGTTAAGCACCAGCTATGTACCTGGCGCTTTACAGAACAATAAGATAGATGTGGTCCCTGCCTACGGCTTACAATCTAATAGACACGGAGAGGGAAGACAGGGATAGGGGATATAGGGAGAGACACTGGATAAATAACATTCAGCGGATGCGAAGTCTCAGGTGCACGTGCTTGGCTTGGTTGCAGTTAGGCAGGAGTCTGAGGGGAGGACAGACAGTAAATATTGAAGGAAAGTTCTAGCAGGCGTCGGGGAAGGTGACAAGGAAGAGGCAGGTTTTGAGGAGGGATTTGAAGGTGCAGAGGGAGGGGGCAAGGCGGATGTGGGGAGGGAGGGAGTTCCAGGCATGGGGGGCAGCAAGGGAGAAGGGACGAAGGCGGTTAGGGGAGCAGGGGAGACGAGGGAGATCGAGGGAGGGGGCAGAGGAGGAGCGAAGAGTGCGTGCAGGAGTGTGTACGGAGACTAGGGTTGAGAGGTAAAGGGGAGCCAGGTTGTAAAGGGTTTTGTAGGTGAATACCAGGAGTTTGTGAAGGATGCGTTGTGGAAGGGGGAGACAGTGAAGCGAGGAGAGGAGAGGCTGCACATGGTCGAAGCGACGGGCTGAATGGATGACCCTAGCAGCGGAGTTTTGGATGGAAATAAGGGGGGACAGGTGAGAGCGGGGGAGGCCAGTAAGGAGGAGATTGTTTTCCCCTCAGCTCCCATCATGTTCCCTGATCCTGTCTGGCTAATATCTACTAATGGACCTATCTTCCAGAAACTTGTCCATATCTCTTTTAAACTCAGGCTCTTTTAAACTACTGGCCCTTACCACAGCCTCTGGCAGTAGATTCTACAACCCAATTATACGCTGAGTGAAAAGATATTTTCTTTTATTTGTTTTAAACTTGTCGCCCATGAGTTTCATGGAGTGTCCCCTAGTTCTAGTACTAG
>QEPC01002330.1:343788-375407 GCA_003113815.1 Sphenodon punctatus | reverse complement strand
CATTGTGAAAACTGACCATTTAGTCCTACCCTTTGCTTTCTATCTTTCAACCAGTTTCTGATCCATAGTAAGACACTACCACCTATCCCATGACTTTTTAATTTTCTCAAGAGTCTCTCATGAGGGACCTTATCAAATGCTTTCTGGAAATTCAGGTACACTATATCTACTGGGTCTCCCTTGTCCACATGCTTATTTACACCCTCAAAGAATTCCAACAGGTTAGGAAGGCATGACTTATCTTTACTAAATCTGTGTTGACGCTTCCCCATTAAGCCTTGTTTGTCAACATGCCCTGTAATTCTCTCCTTAATTATGGTTTCCACCATTTTGCCCGGCACAGACGTCAGGCTTACTGGTCCTTAGTTCCCAGCATCACCTCTGGATCCCTTTCTAAATATTGGGGTTACATTTGCCACCCTCCAGTCCTCAGGTACAGTGGCAGATTTTAGTGACAAGTTACAAATTACTAACAGTAGGTCTGCAATTTCATATCTGAGTTCCTTCAGAACTCTGGAGTGAATGCCATCTGGCCCTGGTGACCTGTTAGTATTCAGTTTGTCAATTTGCCCTAGAACAACTTCCAACATCACATTGATTTGTAACAGCTCTTCTAATTCCTCGCCCACAAAGCAAGGATTCAGCATGGGTACCTCTACAAAATCCTCCGCAGTGAAGACCGATGCAAAGAACCTATTCAGCTTCTCTGCAATATCCTTATCCTCCCTGAGCGCCCCTTTTACTCCCTTGTCATCTAATGGCCCAACTGACTCCCTAGCAGACTTCTTGCTTCTGATGTATTTGAAAAAGTTCTTGTTGCTTGTTTTTGCCTCTTTAGCAAGCCTCCCTTCAAAATTCTCTCTTGGCCTGCCTTATTAACACTTTACATTTATGTTGCCAGTGTTTATGCTCTTTTATATTATTTTCATTGGGACTAGCCTTCCATTTCTTAAAGGATGCCTTTTTGGCTCTAATAGCCTCCTTCTCCTCCCCATTTAACCACAGTGGAAGAGGTTTGGTCTTCCTGCTTCCTTTTTTAATTTGCTGGATGCATTTAATCTGGGCTTCCAGAAGGGTGATCTTAAACAGTCTCCACGCCTCTTGCAAACTTGTAGCCCTTGCAACTGGGTTTTTTAGTTTCTTTTTAACTAGTTCCCTCATTTTGTCATAGCCTCCCCTTTAAAAGTTAAATGCTACTGCTGTACTTTTATTTTTCTTTCTCCCTACAGAAATTATGTCAAATGTGATCATATTATGATCGCTAATGCTTAGGGTTTCCGCCACAGTTACTCCTTGCACCAGGTCCTGTGTGCTGCTCAGATCTAGATCTAGAATAGCTCCTCCTCTCATTGGTTTCAGAACCAGCTGTTCTAGGAAGCAGTCATTTAGGGCATCCAGAAAATTGACCTCCATGTCCCACCCCGAGGAAACATTCCCCCAATCAATATTAGGGTAATTGAAGTCACCCATTATTATTATGTTGCCGACTTTAGTAGTCTGTCTAATCTCTTTTAGCATTGAGGAAAGCACTCTTCTAGCATTGACAGAAAGCACTCTTCGCCACAGCCTCCATCTGGAGATCCAGGTGGAACTGCACATCGAGGAGCACCCCCAGACTCCATACCTGGGAGACCAATGGGGGGCAGACCCCATCAATAATGGGGGCGCCAACTCCATCACCTTACTCACTAACATCACCCCGTCTTGTCAGGATTCAGCTTCAGTCGATTAGCCCTCATCCAGTCCCCAACAGCCGCCAAACACCAAGTAAGCACCAAGACTGCCGGGCCTGGGTCTGTTGAAAAAGAGAGGTACAGTTGGGTGTCATCAGCATATTGATGACACCGTACGCCGAACCCTTTAATCACCTCACCGAGCGGCTGCTTATAGACGTTGAACAGGAGAGGGGACAAAACAGAACCCTGCGGGACTCCACATGAGAAGTCTCAGTATGATGAAAAATAATCCCCGAGCACCACCACCTGGGTTCTTCCAGTCAGGAAAGAGCAGAACCATTCGAGAACATTCCTGCCCACCCCTACACAGTCCCACAGGTGCATCACCAACATCTTATTATCAACGATGTCAAATGCCACTGACAGATCTAACAATATCAACAGGGTCAAACAACCCTGATCCAATTCCCGGCATCATCTACCAAAGCCACAAGTGCAGTCTCAGTGCCGTGCCCCAGATGAAAGCCCGACTGAGAGGGATCAAGAAAATAGATGTGATCAAGATGCTCCTGCAGCTGCCGGGCCACTACCCGTTCAATAACCTTCCCTAAAAAGGGAAGGTTAGAGACTGGCTGATAGCTGGCAGGGGAGTCCATGCCAAGTGATGGTTTCTTGCACAGAGGCTGCACCACTGCCACCTTGAGGCGGCCCGGCACTCTGCCTTCCCGCAGGGAGGCGTTGACCACCCCAGCCAGCAATGGCCCCATTGTCTCCTGGTAGGCCTTAACCAGCCAGGACAGGCAAGGATCTCATTCACAAGAAGTAGCCCTGACCGCCCCAAGAACATTCACTGCATCGGTGGGTGTCACTGACTGAAATTGATCTCACAAAATCGGACAATATGAGGCTTCCATAACCTCTGGTTCCCCTAATGTAATAAGTTCTTGGCCCTCTCCTCTTCTCGATCTATACCTCATCCTTAGGCAAACTCATTGCCTCCCATGGCTTCCAATACCACCTCTATGCTGATGACACTCAACTCTATCTCTCTACTCCCTCTCTCTCTCCCTCTGTTCAAGCTCGTCTCATCAACTGTCTCTCTGACATCTCTACCTGGATGTCTCAACGTCAACTCAAACTCAACATGGCTAAAACTGAACTCCTTATCTTCCCCCCTCATCCTTCCTCTCCTTCCTCACTGTCAATAACTATTGATGGAGTCACCATCCTGCCTGTCCCCCAAGCCCGTAGCCTAGGCTTCATCTTTGACTCACCCCTTTCTTTTAAACCCTACATTGACTCTGTTGCTAAATCCTGTCGCTTCTCCCTCCATAACATTGCTAAGATTCGCCCTTTTCTCTCTGTCTCGTCTGCCAAAACTCTTGTTCATGCTCTGGTCATCTCTCGCCTCGATTACTGTAACCTCCTTCTCACTGGCCTTCCCCGGTCTCACCTTTCTCCCCTCATCTCTGTCCAAAACTCTGCTGCCAGGGTCATCTACCTCGCCAGTCGCTTCGACCATGTGCAGCCCCTCCTCTCTTCGCTTCACTGGCTTCCCCTTCCTGAACGAATCCTGCACAAGCTCCTAGTCTTCACCTATAAAGCTCTTCACAACCTTGCTCCCCCCTACCTCTCTGCACTTATCGCCCTCCATACTCCAGCCCGTGCACTTCGCTCCTCCTCTGTCCCTTCTCTCACCCTTCCACGCCTTCCCTGCTCCCCTAAGCGCCTTCGTCCCTTCTCACTTGCTGCCCCCCATGCCTGGAACTCCCTCCCTGTCCACATCCGCCTTGCCCCCTCCCTTCATACCTTCAAATCTCTCCTTAAAACTCACCTCTTTCGCTCTGCTCTGTCTGACTCTTTATCCTGCTGAGCCACTATTCCTATACCTACGATCGGTTTACCCTTATCCTTGCAACATGGACCTGCCTGCTGTCATTCTCATCGTAACCAAGCCAAGTACGTGCACTTGAGACCTCGCATCTTCATGAATGTTAGACCCCTTGTCTCTCCCTCTGTTCCCCTTCCTAAGTCTCTCCCCCAGCTCCTGTCTCTCAGATTGTAAGCCCTAGGGGCAGGGACCATGCCTATTTTATTACTTTGTAAAGTGCCAGGTACACTTCTGGCACTATATAAATGTTTGTTAATAATAATAATAATAAGTGCAGTGTCGAAGTCGTGATGAATATGAACGATTTTAGCCACAAAATAATCCATAAACATGTGACAACGAGCAGTAGATGACTCCATTCCAAGGCTGAGGGAGGCCGGACTGACCAGCCACCGCACGACCTGGAAAGGTTCTGCTGGATGGGATTTTGCGGATGCTATGAGAGCAGCAAAAAACTCCCTCTTTGCTGCCCGCATAGCCACGGCATAAGCTCGTAAATGGACTCTATGCCGCAATCTGTTGGCTTCAGCACGCGAACGACGCCACCATTGCTTGAACCGCCGCCGGTCTCGCTTCAGCAACCACAGCTCCTCAGAAAACCAAGAAGGTCTGCGGAGCTGTTGCCTGGGCAGCAGACACCTAGGAGCTGTCCCATCAATAGCCTCAGTCATCAAGGTGTTCCATAGCACAATGAGGCCATCAATGAGACGGTCATCAAGGTCAGAGGGCATCTCCCCCAGAGCACTCTGGAACAGGTCCAGTTCCATCATCCTCTGGGGGTGAACCATCCGAATTCATTCAGCACCTTTCTGAGGGCAGACATGCGCCAGGAGCGAGGTCAGTAGGAGGTATTAGGTAATGATCCGTCCATGACAAGAGCACAGCTGATATCTCCCCCACTAATGGAGCACCTGCCTCAAGGCCGGTGCAAAACACAAAGTCTACGGTATGTCCCCCCTGATGTGTCGGGTCGATAACCATCTGTGACAGGCCCATGTTGTTGTTTTTTTAAAATCCTCCCTGTTCTGTAATGCAGAGGCAAACAAGGCCCCAAAGACATAGGGTGTTAACAGACATAATGCTGGCCTGGCTCGGCCCACTTTAGCCTGACTGAGCCAGTATCTCAGTGTTATGATTGTTCCAGGCCCATCAGATGTGGGACTGGTTCAGGCCCTGGCAGGGATAGTGGTTGGGGGTGAGGAGGAGCTAAACTGGCCAAGGGTAGTGTTCCCCACCCCTGGGTGGGACGACAGGGTGCCATCATCCAGCCATGACATCTCTTTTTCTGCTGGCCCCTTATGATGCAGCTGCTTGTTGAGTTGGGAGTTTCCTACCCATGGTTGACCTCCCTCCACCCTACTCTGCCCTGCAGAAAACCTAGCTGCAAGGCATGCTGAAATCCTGAAGGAGCTGTTGGGAATTGTAGTTTATTTCTTCTTGTCCTTCTCCCACTACAGGACAATGAAGACATTTCCATACAATACTCCTCCAGTGTGGGGGAGCCAACCCAGAGTCCTGATTGTGCTGATTTTCCTAGTAGGTGTGTGCAGTGTGGGGGGAGGAGGGAAAGGGTGTGTAAAGCACAAGCAAACCCTCTACAATGGGGGAAGCCAGCTTAAGCTGAGCTGTGTGCACACTTATCCCTGCTGGGTGAGTGTTGTGTGGAGTGAAAGTGCCACAAGAAGTAAATGTGTGCCTCCTGCAAGGGGTCTCCACTCCAGCACTCTTCCCCCCAGGGCCCCAGACTCCTTACAGATCCTTCTGTTTACCCCTGACATGCCCTCCTCCCCCTCTCCTCTCCCTTCCCATTATCAAAGTCTCTGAGCGCCTCCATCAGTTGGCTAGCAAGGGCAGTTTTGAAGCCAATGTGTTCACATTCTTACCTGCTAGAGATGGAACTTTTCTCCTGCCTGATATGTTTGATCACTTCTGGTTCAACAACTTAAATCTGCTGGTGAACCTGACTTTCTTGGATGTAATGACAGGTTCAAGTGGAAAGTGTTTCTGAAATATTATAAAATGGTCTTGTCAATCAGCCTTGTCTAAGCCTCAATACCTTTGCTAGTAGCAATTCCTCCCTGACGTGTTTGGTCAATGGTGATTTAATTCCTTTTGTACTCGGTCGATTCCAGTTCCTGCATTACGAGCTATCAGTGACCAAGAAAGTAAGGATGGGTTATATCAGAAGTGGCAAATGCTGCTAGCATACATACTACATTTCCTCCCCTTCAGTGTCATCAGCATGGCAGTTTTCAGCATCTTTATATACTGGTAAGCGTGAAGTCAGATACATTTCCTCAAAGTATTGTGCACATAAAATTCATGTGTGTCAAAGATAAGTCTCCTCTTGTAGTTTAATAAGCTTTCAGGGCTTTCCAGGCCCAAATCAAGGTACTGGTTTTGACCTATAAAGCCCTAAACAGCTTGGGACACAAGTTTCTGAAAGACCGCCTTCTCTCTCATGTCCCATTGCAGCCTCTGAAGTTGGCTGGGAGCATCCTCTTACAGGTACCATCTGCCCATGAAGTTTTCCCAAGAAGGGCATGCAGAACAGCATTCTTGGTGGCTGACCCACAATTATGGAACTTCCTCCCCTTGGAGGTTCATTTAAGCTTGAACCTGCTCATCTTCCAGAAGGGATACAAGACCTTTTTGTTTGGTCAAGTGTTTGGCAGACAGGGATACAGTCCCATGTGCAGCACTCTGGAACATCCTAGAGCGCCTCCTGCAGAGCAGGCCTACCAAACCTGGGGCACTGGCCTGGAATGGAGCTGCTGTCCGTCTGCTCAGCAGACCCATGCTTCAGCTCTGCTCTTGGCCAGCCGTTGTCCCAGCAACTCCATAGAGTTGTGGGCACCAGCTAAGAGCATTAGACAATCCGTCCACAACTCTATGGTGTGGAGGGCGGGGGGGGAGGGGAGAGGTGCTGTGTGGGCAGACTGTGGCCAGTGGAACTCAATGAGTCCACCTAAAGTGGACCCAGGAAGCGGACATGGGGGAGCAGCTCCAGGGGTGAGTTGCCCTGCATCCATCTAAAAACACACATAGAGGTAGGTGCTTAAGGGGTGTACTCAAAAACAGGTTGATCCGGCTCATTGTGGATCTGTCCCCTATTCTGATGTGTATGCCCTCATCTCTCTCTTCCCTTACCCTGAGCTCAGTGTTTCAGTGCTTGTGGGTAGGAACCAAAGGCCAGATCCAGGAACTGGAAAGACGCCAAATAAAAATGAGCTGCGGGCTACATTTGGCCCCTGGGCTTGAGGTTTCTCACCGCTGCTATAATAAATACTTGAATATATTGGGATGTATTTATTTATCAAAATTTGATAACCCGCCCCCTCCTGCCCATGGCAGCTTGGGGTGGCATACAATAAAAATATAAAATACAAATATAAATAAAACATTAAACGTACAAAACGGTAGTCATAAAACCCTCCACGCCCACCCCAGCCCACCCAATACCCATCCCCCACAACAAAAGCTTGACAGAAAAGCTAGACAAGCATCTACCTGCGATGCTGTAATACAAGGATATCCTGCTTGGAACAGGGGGTTGAACTAGATGACACTTTAGGTCTATTCTAACCAACCTACAATTCTGTGATTCTCTGATTAACCAGGCCTGTAGCTAGGACATAAGCAAGTGGGGGTGGGGCAGACTGCATGATGGGGGGCATTTGTGTTTACCTTCAGAAGTTCATGTATTTGGTTAAAATGCATTCTCAGTCAGAAGCCTTTTTTAAAAAGTCAAAAATCTTTATCTTCAGACTAAGAAACAGAGAGGCAAAAACCTGTGGAACATTTTATTTTTACTAGAAGGGGGGAATTTGCAGGGAGTTCACTGCCCCCATCCCCCTTTAGTTACAGGACTGACATAAATCAGTGAGAGTCAAACTGACTACATCTTGTAATAATAAACTGTATCATTCTGTGGTTATGTACATTCAGAAGAAAACTGATAGGACAGTTCCCCCACCTTGAAGCGTTACATTTTCCAGTGTTTCAGCTGCGCCCTGGACAGTGCTGTTTTATGAAATAGGGAAAATTAATACTAGTGTATGCAGTGCTTTACAGTCACAGATTTTGGAGACAGATCCCTGCCCAGTGGGCTTACACACAGGTGAGAGGAACACAGGGAGAGAGACACACACACACACACACACACAAACATATTCCCATTTTACAGATGGGGAACTGAGGTTGAGAGTTGTGACTTGCCCAAGGTCACCCAGTGAGTTCATGGCTAGATCTGGATTTGCACCCTGGCTTCCCAGGACCAAGTCTAGTACCTTATCTAGACTACACCACACTGGCTTCTGGTTAGAGGAAAAAGCTGGAAGAAACTAACACCATGCCAGTGTCCTCACTTTCTCTTTTCTGTATCTAGTCTGCTATGATGCTATGACATGGCTGTGTGCCAGTGGCAGTATTAATGCCAATTATCTACCAATGGAAACTCTTCACATATTAAGAGTTTTCCTCACTCTATTGAATTAGAATTAGAACCCAAGCATGTGAATTAGCTTCCCCAAAGTTCTCAGATCAGAGTGGCCCGAGCTGTCCCTGGCAATAGTTGTGTTGAGATTCCATGATGTTGGGTGTTAATAAACATGACACTGGCCGGGCCCACCCACTATAGCCTGCCTGGGCCAGCGTCCCACCCCACACATCTGTTTCTGGGCTGCCAGATGTGGGACCTGTACAGACCTCGTCGGGGTAGGTCCATTGCCCAACAATTTTTAAAATTAGGAAGTTTTGCACAAATTTGGTTATAATGCAGTGTGAGGCTGGCTTCCAGCATGTTTCATCAAAAATGCAGAACACGTTTCCTTTCAGTTAAATCACAGTGTGATCATTCAGTGATTCCAAAGACACACAATTTACGCATCCTTGTTATAATGCGAATTCGGTTATTATGCGGTGTGATCTGCGACTTACAAATACCATGTTATAACGAGGTTGCACTGTAGTAATAAGTTTCTTTACAGTGCTTTTTGTAGGTAGATCCCAAAACACTTTACTGAGGTGGGTAGCATTATCTTCCATCTGAGAAAACGTGGTTCCAGAAGGAACTGGGCCCACAGTCCAGGCACAAGGGCCACCCAGGCAGGACATAGGAGGCCGAATCAGGCAGGCACATCTGTTTCTGCGTGTCCAGCGTGGGGGTTGTCACGGCTGCCAGCCTTGGCTGCCTGTTACTGGCAGCCATGGCTACTTGTCATGGAGGGAAGTGGGGTGCCAGCTGCACATCGCTCTCTGCTCTCTGCTCCTCAGTTGCTGGCTGGGGAATCGTTTATTCCTTTCCCTGACCTGACCCAGCTGTGGGCAGCTCCCCCTCCCTGGGACATGCAGCTGGACATGGAGCTGTGCATTTATCTTCATCCATTGAAGGGGAAAAGGGATGAAGTTCAATTGCCTCAAAGTGTCATGGTCCCAAACCCATGCGCTGAAACTATCTGCAATTTGACATATAGAATAAATTTGGAGAAGATAGGGTAGATAGCAGACCCCCCTGGATATCTTGACCAGTTTATATTTAGATAATCTTACATCGTTTCTCTTTCTACTGCTGGCCCCTGCCCTCATGGCTGGAATACTAGCAGGGGAACACAGACCGCAAAGAAAAAATTAGGACAGAGCTTGCTTCATACAACAGGAGTTTTGGTAGCAGGCAGTATGAGCAGAAGGGGGAGGCAGAAGGACGATGGTGTTGGGGAGGGGGTTCTTGGTGAAGGAGACTGAAGTTCCATTTTGTTTCATAAAGGGCATTAGCAATGCATATACTTTTCTTTGATACATGAACAGCCTAATTTCCAACAGAACTCCAATCTCCATCCTTTTATTGCTGTTCAAATTTTGCAAGTGCAAAATACTGTGAATGCAAAATGACCTCTCTCATTATCTGCTGGTAATACTAATGTCAATTAGACACCCAACTGTCTCGGATACATGTCTGAGATGTCTAAATGAGAAATTATTTCAATACCTCATTGTAGAGGCAAAAAGGCAGGGTAATTTAAAAAAAAAATCTGGTCTCTGTAGTGTAGTTCATCTTTTTAAAAATTGCTTTTTTTGTTTACACAGGACGGTAGGATTATACACCCTAGCACTGCTAGGTTTGGATGTTTCTTTGCAGCCATCTTTGGACCCCATGCGATAGGCGAGCTACTTACCTTGGTTTTGCTTGGTGTGATTCAAAACTCAAATGTAGTCAATGGTGCAGTGGTGCTACTGAACACAGCAGGTGTGCTAGTGGGAACTGGGATTGTAAGGTAAGAAAAAGCTTAACAACTGGTTTTAATTACAAAATAATTGAACTGTAGAATAGTCTGAACAATGGTCTATATGTTGTTGGTGAGACTACAGCAAATGGTAACCTGCGAAAGGACAGCAATGAGATAAAATTGCCCCCTTAGTCTTTATATAGGCAGGTTTCTGTGTTTAGAAAATGGTGTTTTAGACCTTCAACTGAATATTTAATAACGTAGAGAATGACTAAGAATAACTATCAATTGTAGGATACATTTTGTTTGTTCTATTTGCAGACACCTCCTATTTTAAAAAAATTAAAAGTAAGGGAAAAAGCGATTCTAATGAACAGCTCAAATACTGTTTCTGAGGCTAAAACTGGGACCTGTGGGACCACCTCGCCTCCCATGTCCTTGATCGACCCCTGTGGGGCACCCTGTTAGAGGTCCCCCAGGTTTCTCGGGGTGCCACATTTGAAAGGACATTCTCGGTGGCCGCACCGCAACTCTGGAACTCCCTCCCGGCAGAGATTGAACTCTCTTGGGACCTCTCCTTATTCTGCAGTTGAAGCAAGACTTGGCTGCTTCACCAGGCATTTGGTGAGGGGGGAGGTTGCAAACATTTCCCAGGATAGAAAGCACGTCAGTGCTGTCCTTAAATGAGCCCATAGCACTTGTCCTAAAAATGCACTCTGGACTTTCAAATTGTGCAAGGAGAATTAGGAGGTGCTCTGAAATTGTGGTCCCAAAATGGCGAAAGGAACTGTGAAGTACTAGAAATGTAGGATAAGATGTATTAGAACAGAACAAATGTTTATCCATTTCTAATTTGTTTTATGTTTAGGAGCACGGAGGATATGCCCACACCATTTAAACTGCTAAATTACCTTACATTCCAGAAATACTGTAGTGAGATTCTTGTAGTGAATGAGTTTTATGGATTAAACTTCACATGCAGTAAGTACTGAATAAAAAGAACTTAAATTCCTTGTAAATCAATTTATTAATTAAACTTCTTGAATGTGCAATAATAAAAACAAAGATGTAGATTTGTACATGTTAAAAGACAATACCTATCCAATACACTCCTGATATAACTTGAAAATACAGTATCATTTCAGCATAACCAACATCTGTAAGACCAGAGTCTACCAGCATGCTCAGGAATGGTGACTGAAGTTGGAATAGTTAGAAACAGGATTTGTTATAGTGAAGTTTGACTGTAGACAAGGACCAGTGCCCATTGCGTTTCCCCCATTGGTGGCAATGGGGAAAACATAGGGAACCCAGGTCCCTGACTGTAGAATACAATGACTAGCTTTAGGAAATCTTCCCTTCTGGCTTCAGTCATTGCAGCAGAGCTGTAAGCACCAGATCTGCTAACGTGTCTAGCCTTATTCCCAGATTTCTACTGCGAAGCACTGAGCCAACAGAGGGTGGAAACAAATGAGACAATAGCCTGCTGCAGGCTGGGTTTGGTCTGTACAGCCCCCCCTCACATGTTTAGCATGCCCAGTCTAATAAACAGACAGCCCCCTGCATGCATTTCATGTAAGAGTGAGAGCAGAGAGAGGGGCAGGAAGTGGTCACACCTCACACATCTTCATCTGCGACTCTATGGTGCTGGCGGATCTGGAAGCACTGCACGCAACCTAATTGACAGGATGCGGAAACGTGGGTGCACATTCGCCCGCATGACAGGCTCCACATGCTCCGAGACCCTGAGTGAATGCTCATGTCCAATGAGTGGTGACCACGTGGTTGGTGGGGGGTGAACATCTAATCAATGGGCAGGTAAACATCTACTGGTTGTTGACTAATGTGGGCTAATGTCTTATTTCTTAACATGCTCCACTGTGGCCCCAGTGGTTGGCCAGGAGCGCCATCTTTCAGGTATCACCTGCTCATCTTGTCCATGTGACAAAGGCCCACAGAGAGGTGTTTTCAGTTGCTGCCCCAATATTATGGAACTCCCTTCCCCCGGAGGTCCACCAGAGCCCAAGCCTGAGCATATGCCAGAGGCGGTGCAAAACCTTCCTTTTTTGCAAAGCATTTGACAGGTGGGGATAGAGGTGGGGTGGACGGGTTTTATTTATTTAGACACTTGGTATCCCGCACAGTGCACACCTCCTGCCTCAAGCAGCTCGTGGCAGCTAACAAAGTTAAAAACACAGAAATAACAATATATTTAAATATAGAAATAACAATATATATATATAAAACAGACATAAAAATATAAAACCCAGTCATCATAAACTGGAGCTGAAAGACCCCACCCTCCACTGTGTCCCCCCCAAAAAAGCCTGTTGGGAAGGAGGGAAGATCCAGGACAGACGAACCTCGACCAGGAGGGAGTTCCACAACCTTTGAGTGGCTACTGAGAACATCCTCTCATTGGCTGCCACCATTGCCACCCAGAGAACCTCTAGGAGGGCACTCCTGACAGACCACAGGGGCCAATCCAGGACCCAGAGAGTAAGGCAGACCCGGTCCCACAGGTAGGTGGAACCCAAACCATGTTATAGGTTAATACCAACACCTTCAATCATGCCCAGAAGACTATCGTCAGCCAGTGCAATGACCGGAGCAACCAATCCCCATAAGCAGCTGGTGCAGAACACGGGCCTCTGTGTTCTGCCCCAGCTGCAGTCTCTGAACCATCACCAAGGGTAGCCCCACATAGAGAGTGTTGCAGTAGTCTAATCTTGAGGTGATGAAGGCATGGATGACAGTGGCCAGGTCTGAGATATATGGCCGAAGCCAGCATAGCACGTATAATTGACAAAAGGTGCCCCTTGCCACTGCTGACACCGGAGCACCCGTCCCAGCCACTAGCAAAACCTCCGTCTTGTCAGGATTCAGCTTCCGATGGCTTGCCCTCATCCAGTCCCCCACAGCTGCCAGACATTGGGTAAACACCAAGACTGCAGGGCTTGAGTCATATGAAAAAGACTCACTCGCTACCCCACATCAGCAAATGATACCCAATCAGCATACTGATGACACTGCACATCAAACCCCTCACGACCTCCCCCAGCGGCTGCATAGCCACATTGAACAAGAAGGGAGAGAATAGAGCCTTGTGGAACTCCATACAAGAGGTCATGAGGAGATGAAGAATAGTCCCCCAGGACCACTTGCTGGGTCTTGCCAGACAGGAAGGAGCAGAACCATTCAAAAACAATTCCGTCCACCCCCGCCTGGTCCTGCAAGTGGGTCACCAGCATCTTATGGTCAACCGTGTCAAAAGCAGCTGACAGATCTAACAAGATCAGTAAGATAGAACAGCTCGGTCCAACTCATAGTGGAGGTTGTCAACCAAGTCCACAAGCGCAGTCTCAGTGCCATAACCTGGACGAAAGCCAGACTGTGAGGGATCAAGAAAACTGATGCGGTCCAAATGCTCCTGAAGCTGCTGAGCCACCACTTGTTCAATAACTTTCCCTAAAAAGGGAAAACCAATAACTGGCAAGGGAGTCAATGTCAAGTGATGGCTTCTTATTTATTTATTTATTTATTTATTTATTTTAGATTAATTTATAGGCCGCCCCTCTAGCAAAATGCAACTCGGAGCAGCGAATATAAATAGTAAAATAACAACATAAAACCATATAAAATATATATTAAAACAGTCACATCCCACACAGTCTGTCAAAAAAACACTATCCACTAACCCACTGCTCCCTTCCCCCACCACCAAAAGCCTGGCAGAATAGCCAGGTTTTACGTTGCCACTGGCAACAAGGAGATCTGGGCTAAGGCAAATCTTCAGCAGGAGTGCATTCCACAGTGATGGTGCGGCCACCAAGAATGGCCTTCTTGAGCAGAGGTTGCACCACAGCCTCCTTCAGACACCCTGACACTCTTCCCTTCCAGAGGGAGGTGTTGACCACCCCAGCCAGCAATGGCCCCACTGTCTCCCGGCTGGCCTTGACCAACCAGGATGGGCACAGATCTAGTTCACATGATGTGGCTCTAACCGCCCCAAGAACATGCCCCACATCAGCGAACGATACCCAATGAAATTGGGTATCTCCTTGCTTTCTGACGAAACTGTAACACCTGGCTCTTCCATCAGGTGTTGGGGGGGGGGGGAGTGGGATGGGTTACTGGGAAGGGGGTGGGATGTGTCTTTACGCAGATCAGGTTGAGTTTTATGTCTATGGGTATTTTCAGACGTTACGAGATCACAGTGAACCACGGTCAATCCCGCGGCGGTGCCAAAGCACCCTGAATGTCTGTTTCGCGGGCGCCAGATGTTCACCACAGTCAATTTCCAGCAGGAATCAAAATTAACCACATTTCCGGAGGTCCAGCCCGGACCATCTCCAAAAGCGTGGTTAAAGCGATTCCCACCAGGAAACAAAATAAAGTAACGTCTGAACGGCAACCACCGGCCGGAATCAAGCAGAACAATTCCCAGCCGGGGACAAAGCACTCAGCGTTGCTGCCAGGCAACAAGCAACAACACGGGCCAGGGAGGGAGATTTAAAGGGCACCCTGGCAGCAGGGGGACGTTGCGGGATGGAGCAAGGTGGAAGGGAGAGGAAAGTGGAGGGCGAGCGAGCAAGGGAGAAGGAGGAGGTGGTGGTGGAAGTGCATGCGGAGGAGGCAGTGGTCGTGCTGAACATGGAGGCGATGGGGGGACAGCAGCAGCAGCAGCAGCAGCAGCAGCTGGGATGGGCCGCCCTGGTGCCTTCTGGGTGTTTTGACTATGGCCCGGGATCGGCGTAACGTCTGTTGCGCTGCCCCGGGGCGTGGTCTGCCAGTCCGATTCCCTGCCATGGTCCCGCTCTCATCACGTCTGTTTGGGGCCTTTCTTGTCCATGGGGGTGGTTAGCCGGCTCGCCACCGCTGGGAATCCACTGTGGTGAATCGGGCACCCATAACATCTGAAATCACCCATTGTTATTCATTTTATATTTATTTTTTATATTTATATTTTATATTATTATTATATTGTTGTTTTATTCTATTTATGTGTTAGCCACCACAAGTCACCTGTGTACGAGATAGGCGGGGTAAAAATAAAAAAATAAATTGATCTCATAAAACTGGATAAGATGGGACACATGTAACCTCTGGTTCTCCTACTGCAGCAAGCGCAGCATTGAAGTTGGGATGGATGTGAGTGATTTTATCCATGAAATATTTTATCAATGAACATGTCAGAGTGAGTGCTAGAAGACTCCAGCTTCAGGGGCAGGGAGGCCAGACTGACCAGCCCCCTCATCATCCAGAAAAGCTCAGTTGGATGAGACTTCGTGGATGCTATGAGAGCAGCAAAGAACCCCTTCTTTGCTGCTCTCACAGCCATGACATAGGCCTTCAAACTAGCTGTGCCACAATCTGTCATCTTCAGCACAAGTACGACGCCAGCATCACTTTAGCCACCTCCTTCCTGCTTCAGCCGCTGCAGGTCTGCTGTATACCACGGGGACCTGTGTTGCCGATGCCCAGGGAGCCATCCAGTTGATGGCCTCAGTCAGCAAAGTATTCCAAAGAGCCACAAGGTCATCAAGTGAGCGGCTGTCAAGTTCAGAGGGTACTTCCCGAAGAGCGTTCTGGAACCTAACGGGTTCCATCAGCCTCTGGGAGCGGACCAACCGAACTGGCCCAGCACCTTTCCGGGTGCTGACATGCACTAGGAGACCAGCCTGCAGGAGGTAATGATCCGTCCACAACAAGGGCACTAATGACACATCCTCCACCAATGGATCCCCTGCCTCAGGGCTGGTGCAAAAAACCAGGTCCAGGATATGTCCCCCCTTGTTGGGTCACTCACCACCTGGCTACCATGGTGGCCATGAACTCACCCTCTGCTCCCCCAGGAGCAGTGTCGACGTGTATGTTGAAGTTCCGTAGGATAACAGTCCTCAGGAGCTGCAAGAGCACCTCTGACGCCAGCTCAGCTAAATCATGCAGAGATGCTGCAGTGCAGGTAGGTGCATGGTACACTAGTAGCATCCTTAATCTGTCTCTGCTCAAATCTACCACGAGGTGGAGGCCTTCAATACCTGTTTTGGGGTGAGGGTTTAGATATTCAGGTTTTTTTATTGTATTGTAATCCCCCCCCCCCCCATGTTTTTGTAAGCTACCCTGAGCCTTTAAGTGTGGGGTATACATTTCAATAAATAAATACCCATAGAAACATTCTGAAATATGCATGGTTTTTCACAGCCTATGACTACGTATAGGGTGAGCAGTGGCTCAGGTAGTAGAGCGTATGCTTTGCATGTATAAGGTCCCGAATTCAATTCCCGGCATCTCTGATTCAGGTTATCTGGTAGTACACCCGGGTAAGGTCTCTGCTGGGGATCCTGGAGGGTCTCGGGTAGCACCTCTGGGTGAGGCCTGTGCCACAGACCCTGGAGAGCCAGATGTGAAACCCTGCTGCCGTGTCAGGTTGTGACAATACTGGGCTGAGATAGACCATTGGTCTGACTCAGTTAGGCAGTTCCTTATAGCGTTATATCCACAGCACAGGTTCCTATGTGTTATGTAAACCAACTGTATTTTGATATTTGTAAATGTCTAGCTGTGAAATATAATATAATATAATGTGTGTGTGTGTGTATTTTCCACCCCCTAAGGATTAGGAACTGGTTTAACTTGGTCAGATTTAAATGCCAAGAAATTTTCCCTGGAGTGAATCATATAGACCAGAAAGCTGGCCATGTTTTTGATAACATTCCTATCGGAACTGTCCAACAAAAAAGAAAGAATCCCTGATTCTGTTCGGCCTGGGAGCTTATCTAAGTATTCTCCCAAAAACTGCTGCCTTAAGTGGTCATAGAGGTGACAATAGAGCAGCATATGCCCGACTGTTTCCACTGACTGCCTATCGAATGGACAAAGCCTAGTACCAAAGGGGGTGGCCGCCAAGCACCCTTCCATAACCTGAGATGGTAATGCGTTGCAACGGGCAGACAAAATTAGATTTTTACCCCGGGCCGAAATTTGTGTCTGCAGATAATGGGCCATCTTCCCCTGATCAGGAAAAAAGGCAAGGTACAAAGACATATGTGGAGAGGCAGCAATTGTGCCCATTTCCATTTACCTGTAGATGTCACGGGGTATTCGGAGCCTCTTTAATCAAAGGTTGGCTGATGTTACGACACAGGAGGAGATCGCCAGCCTCAGAGGTGAAAGCTTCTTGGCTACAGACTAGAGCTTTATGAGTGCCACCACTCCCCGGCTCCATATCTGCAATTTCAGATGAGCTCTCAGGTGCGGAGGTGCTTTTCAATGGCAAGGATGAATGTGTTTCCCTCAGGAGCGACGGAGGGCTGCTTTTATGGAAATCACTTGCCCCATTTATGTGATTGCCCCTTGCAGGCAGAGGACACCTTAGAACATGTCTTGCTGTATTGTAAGTTCGCCTCTTGGAGGTAAACACCACTACCCATGACTTTTGGATGCTAATGGTGAGTTTCCTCTCCTTACAGAAAGCCATGAAAGACGCCATCTGTCGTTTTAACCCAACTTGCGTTTGGGACAGTAGGACTACATCGTCCGCAAATAGGAGGCATCCTACCACTCTGTCTGTTATTTTAGGTGGGAAGATCCTTGAGGCCGCCATAAATGATGCCACATCGTTAATGTAATAATTAAACAGGGCTGGTGCCAGCACACAGCCCTGTCAGACACCTTTAGTGGTACTTATAGGCGGTGTCAAATGCCCCTGGCAGTTAATCTTCACAGAAAGGGAAGACTGAGTATATAGGGAACGAATTAGATACAATAAAAGCCTATCAACTGTGGAGTCCGTCAACTTTTTCCATGGTAGTGCCCTATCAATAGAATCGAACGCTGCCTTTAAATCCAAGAAGACAGCAAAAAAGGACCCATTATGGACCTTATACTTACAGATGATATGATAAAGGGCTAAGCATAACTCGGTGGTCGAACGTCCCTGCTGGAACCCAGCCTTCTCAACAGCAATAATTTCGCCCCCACCAGCCAATCAGTAAGTCTATACAACAAAAACTTGGCATAGATCTTTGCCACTACACACAGGAGACTGATGGGCCTGTAATTGGCCGGAACACTGTTTAAGCCTTTTTTAAAGATGGGGATAACTATCGCTCTACCCCATCCTGTTGGTATGACCTCTATGTTGTTAATGGCTGTAAACAGTGCGGCCAGTACAGGAAACCACCAGTCCCTGTGTGTCTTGAGAAACTCCATGTGAATCAAATCACAGCCTGTGGCTTTTCCATTTTTGAAGGAGTCGACCACCAGTAACTGGTGTCCAGTAGGGCCCCAAGTTATTATTGTCTAAGGGGGCCTCCCCCTCGTTTTCTGGAGTGGAGTTAAATAAGCACCGAAAGTGCTCAGTCCAGGTGCTTGGAGAAACTGGTGAAAATACTAACGCAGGTTTGCGGATGACACTAGCATTCACCAGCATCCAGAACTCTTTGCTATTTTTCTGTTCTGCCGCCACCTGGAGTCTGGCCCAGCGATCTTGGTCAAATTTCCTTTTCTTAGATTTTATAAGATTCCTATATTCCAACTTTAGTACATGATAGGAAGCTGGAAGCTTGGTCACAGTTGCCCTCCTATATTCTCTATAAAGGCTGGCCAGTTTTGCCCTGGCTGCCTTACATTCCCTATCAAATCAGCCCTTACTGATGGTACTAGAAGGTTGCCTAGATTGGCCACATGATCCTGGTCGCAGGGTTTTGAGAAACTGGCCACAATTTTCAATTTAGCTGGTTATATAAATCCACTGTACTAGTGCCTCTACTGGAGGCAAGAACTTCACGCAAGTGCTGGCAGTCAGGGTCTGAAATGATAGAATCTAAAAAACCTACAGGTATCCTACCCCATTGGACAGAACAATGATGTTCCAATTCATCCAGGTCAATATTATTGCCCGTAGGGCCGTGGGACAAAGAGGGAGTTACATCCAGGGAGATAACCAAGGGGACATGGTCACTGACCAAGACTGACCCCACGTGAAAGTCCAGCAAATAAGGGATAATGGGAGAAGAAACCAGGGCAAAATCAACGGTCCTGGACCCAAGGTGTCCCAAGTAGGTGAGCTCCCCCCTAGTGTCTCCAAATCCTGACCCATTAGGACATATAGGCTGTTGGATATAAGTAAATTAGTTAAACTGATACCTGATGAATTAATCCTAGAGTCTTTGGATACCCTAGATGAAAGTCTACCATATGGATCCTGCGGCAAGGGATCACAATAGCGCAAATGATCCTGGGCACTCGCCCCCAGCCTTGCATTGAAGTAACCTATTACAAGTAGTAGCCCCTCTGGGTATTTATTTAGGAGGGCGTCTACCAGATCCTCCAGCTCCGTCCAACTGGCCTGCCTAAAAGAACCAGCGTTACATGGAGGGATATAGACAGAAATAACCACCCAGGTTAATTGGTCAATGGAAAAAAACAGGGCCAGAGCTAAAGTGTGTACTTTAATAACCTCGAGTTCCTGGTACATTAGTCTATCAGAGATGAAAAAGCCTATGCCACCACATGGGCATCCTCTAATATTATAGATACTAGCTGGGAGGTCATAGGCCTTATACCCCCCTCAAGGACAAGTGGAGATCTAGTCCACGTTTCTTGAATGCTAATGATCTGAAACTTCGCTACGTAAGCAAGAAAGTCTGGATCTGTTCTATGCCTATCCCAGCCCGCTAAGTTCCAGGAACATAGATTCAGATTTCCCACTGGAAGACCAAGATCTAGTCAAGACAGTGGGGCAGGAGAGCCACTGCCAGGGCCAGATGAAACTAAAAGGCCCTCGGTAGTTGGAGGCAATAACAACTCTTGTATCTGGGAAGACTGGTTCTGGAATAAAATCAGGCCTATTAGTTGTATGGTCAACATTAGTAGCCATCAAGCCCACATTAGGGGCAGGTGAAACAACATCAATTCCTTTTTGAATGGGGGAATAGTGTTCACCGTCGTCCGAATTAGCAAGAGCCCTTGGCCATAATGTTATAGAAGACTTGGGCTCCAGTCCACTAGATCCTGGCTGAAGTTTAGGCAGGTTCTGGTTTGGATTTGGGTTTCCCCCTGGCGAGGGCGAAATAGCTGACATAACCCCAACCAAGGGCTGGCAAGCCACCCCATCCCCATGCGTTTTATTGGGGCCATGAATTCAATGGTGCATGTCCTGCTGGTCAGAGAACTTCTGGAGTTCCAGGGAAGGGGTAGTCCACTGCAAAAGGGGCTGCCTAGAATTACCTCTGGCCATCGGACTAGGGGGGGAAATCACACGTGCAGCAATTATCTGGATTTTTTAAAACTGGTTCTCAATAGTTCGCTGTTAACAAGTCCTGTTGCATTCACATGCATGCCATACCGATTTTAAGTACAGCGAAATAATGCATTCAGACCTTCTTGTAGTACGTGCTTACCCGGCTGCTCAGTACGTTTCAGTTACAGGAAGTGCCCTGTGGGGAGCCAGAAGGTTGCTACTTTGTAGCAAAGTACAACTTTGCTACAACCTTTGCTGCAACTTTGCAAACTTTGCAACAACCTTTGCTACAACCTTTGTAGCAAAGGTTGCTACTTTGTAGAATCAGGGAATAAAAACGGAGAGCCTGAGGCTGCTGGAAAGAAGCCCCTCGCATAGTGAGGCGCGCTGCTTCTCTCCCTGGTTTCTTTCCGGTATCCCGCTGCTGCTACTGCTGCAGCACTACGGTAGAGGCAGAGGCAGATGATTGAAAGTCCCTTGGAGGGAAGAACTTTTTTGGGGAGAAGCATGGAGGGGAAACATGGAGGGGAAGAACTTTTTTGGGGAGAAGCTGGCTGCAGCCTGCACCCAGCGAGGCAACTACAGGGCTCCAGCTGGTCTCACTGCTTCCGGTAGGGGCAGGAGTAAAACAGCGCACTTGGAAGCACGGTTGCATTCACATCAGAAAAGATTACACACTAGTTAAAACCAGTACGATGTTGCTTTCACACTGCTGTTAAGTGCGGATTTATTGAAAACGGACAGCAAAAAGGTAGGTTTGAGTAGCTTTTCAACACGCATTGCTTTAGTGCGATATTGACTCCATTTAATCGAATTTAAGTGTTCAGACAGGCATGAAACATTCATTTTTTAAAAAAAATCGCACAAATCAGAACGTCTGAATCCCCCCTAAGTATAGAGATGTCCGCGTTGCTGGATGATGAAGCAATTGCTCCCTTGGGGGCAGATGGAAATAAGGCTGTTATAACAGGATTAACATAAAGCCTTGAGAGAAAAATCCCTCGGGCAGCAAATAGATGGGCTTGCTGGCTGAGGTCATCTACTAATGATGACGAAAGAAAATGAATTACCAACCGGTAGGAATGTGGGGCTGATGGCAGCATGTAATAATTAAGTATAGAATCCAGGCTAATAGGTATACCCGTAATACAAGACAAATGTCGTTTAATACTAGCCTTAGATAACCAAAAAGGTAGATACCCTGAGGACAAGGGAGTAACTTTAACAACCAGCCCTTGGGGATCCAGCTGTAAAGGAGATAACCCATTATTTTTAGATGGCCTGATGAATCTAGCCCCGGGGGATGGTGTCTGCTCACAAATATCATTGAGCAACACTTGGGTTCCTATCGAAATCCTGGAAGGGGGGGGGTTCCTATTCTGAGGACTATTGGCTTGAATTAATTTAAAAGTATCAATGAGAATCCCGAGCTGAGATCTCTGGAGCTCGAGCTTCATATTTATGCTCTCCAGTTGGACATACAGCTTAGAGACCAAGTCTCCTACTGCACAACATTGGTTGGCCAAATGGTCCAGGCCACTGTCGCCCTGGTTGTTGGCAACAGGAGAAGAGAACCCTATAGGGTCCTGTAGGGAGTCTGATGAGGGTAACCTGGCACAGAGTAGGTAGATGATCAACAGGTCACTGCCGTTCCCCCTGGCTGTCCTCCAGACCCAATAGTTTCCCAGGACTAGTCTGAGGGTCACTTCTGTTCTGGGATAATCCTACCTCTGGGGTCCGCCGGTACAGCGACGATTGTCAAGCTCTAGATTGAGCTCGGGTGAGCATCCCCTCCTTCCCTCTTCTCTTGCCCATGGTCAATACCGTTTACACAACCTCAGATGGACAAACCTCAGGACCCAAGGGAAACAAAGGGAGGAGTAGCCCTAGCCCGGCCAGCGCCTAAGGCCACGCACAAGGGAGCGCCCTTGTGCACGATGGCCTTAGGTGCAAGGCACCGGCGCGCGCCTATGGCGCCGCCGTAGCCATGGCGGCGCTTTTCAAGCTCCAGGTGAGGTGTCTGCGCAAGCACAGGCTGTCGGGATGGTGCTCGGGGAAAGTGTTGACAGCTGGGTCTCAGCTGGACTCCAGGCACTCCAGGCACAGGCGGTGGGCATGACAGGGGGACCTCGTCAAAAGATCTCCTTGGTGGCGGATTGCACAAGCCTCGCCCCAGGAGCCCCGCTTCCCCTCCAGTCCTATACTAATATTTTAGCTGTCTGTTACCTAAATAATTTGTGGGTAAAACAGTTGCATCTTTCTTGAATGCCACATTTTAGAAAAAAAATTTCCTTGGCAAGAATCATGTTTCTTAAGCGATATAGGGGCTCCCTGGAAAAAAAATATGCGATGTATATTTTTTCGGAAACAATTCTGAATGTAACATTACTTATCTCCTTTGCAATTACTACGCACAAGAAAAGTATCAATTATTTCAAGTACAAGGGTGCACTCCTATGTCACTGAAGTCAATGGGTGTTAACACATGAGATGTTGCCCCCCCCTCCCACTGGCTCCCCTTTGCCCTTGATTTACCTGCCTGTCTGAACGGCAGCCGCCAGATAGCCGCCCTCGGGCAGCAGCATCCCTGGGAAGGGGAGCATGCCGTGAGGGTCAACCCAGCCCAAACTGCGGGAATGGGTAACCATGGGGCCTGGTCTCATTTATTAAGCACAGAGGCATGGCTAGCACGGGCCTCTCAGCTGACAGTTGGCCAGGAAAGGGGAGCGTAGAAGTCCCCAGAGGCTCTCAGGGGTGCAATCTGGGCTCTCCCAGGCGACAGTCAGTTGGGAGGGGGCCCTAGCGCTGGCTCCGATGGAAAGGGAGGTCACGGCCAGGGAAGGATTTCCTGGCAGGAAAGGAGAACAACAGGGATCAAAGCCAGCATGTGGCCCCTCCAGAAGAGCCACAGATTCTGCAATCCCCTCTCCACTCATAAAAGGAACCAAGGGGATTGCAGGCTCTGCACAGCTCCTCCAGAGGGGCCACGCGCTGGCTTTGATCCCCACTCCTCTCGTTACCCGCCAGGAAAAGAAGCAGCAGCATTGAAAGGGGCGTTCTGAACAGGGAAGGCTTCTGACCCTTCTTCCCATCAGAGCCAATGCTAGCGCGCCTCTGGGTACTTTCAGACATGATGCTAACCACCCTTTAACCACCCTTGGTGGTTATTTATGCATGTTGCAGGGATGTATTGGTGCCCCATGCAGCCCTGCAACATGCATAAATAACCACCAGGGGTGGTTCAAGGGTGGTTAGTGTCATGTCTGAAAGTACCCTCTCTCACCTGATAAGCCAGTGGGAGAGGGGTGCTTGCGACTGCACTGTGGCACAAGTCCATGAACTGGGCAGGAGGGCTGCTTGTTTGAAGGGCTCCCAATGCTGCTACGGGGGTGAGAGCAGCATGGACTGAACACGGGTTTCGTCTGTTTCCCTTCCCGCGTGTTATTAACACCCAATGTCTCAGTCAGCTCCCCTTGACTTGAATAGATAGAGGATTGCAGCCTGAGAAAGGGGGAAAAAATTAAGATGCTTGTAAATAAATGTCGATTTAGGAAGCTGTTTCCTTTTTAAAGACTTGGTTATATGATCATCAAAGACTAAGAAACAGGTTCTTTATTCAACAGAGAAATACCAGCCAGTATTTTGTAATCTTTTTTCATCTTTTTTTCTCATCTGCCATTATTTAGAAAATCAATTATACTTTCACTGTTGTCCACATCTTTCTACCAACTTTCTAGAATTAAGGGTTCTCATTCCTGTGCCGGAAACAAACATATTAAATATTATACAAAAAGAAAACCATCAACACTTCTGAATAAAACTTTATTTTACAATGCCAACCTCAAAACTAATTTATGTTTTTTTTAAAAAATTCCTAAAAAGGCTGTAACATATTTGAAATAGAAACTAATAAAGAGGTGCAACAATTAGCACAGATTTCCACTGCTTTCACCTGAGAATTATTTTCCCAAGATCAATGAAAAGGATAACAGCAATATTTCCTCTAACAGGTGCCACATTAACTTAAACAATACATTTTCTTATTTAAAAAGATGTATACAAAATTTAACTGTTTTGAACTTTTATATGCATGTTTTATAAAAATGTCCTTTGCATCCAGTCCATTTTTTACTTCCACATCCACCTATGTGAATATTCTTTCTGAAATCTCTCTAAGTGTGTTAGCAGGTACTTGATTCAGATAATGCAGCTGTATCATTTATAAAAACATATACATCAGGTAGGGACAGTCCAGAAATTGTTTTTATCATCATTTAACAATAGTCACAATCATGCTATGTAAACTGTTTATTAATTTTGTGATTCTGGTTTGGTGTTAAAACATTCTTCCCATTGTATAAAGTATCAGTTTAAATTATTTGTATATATTATACAAATAATTTAAACTGATACTTTGTTTAAACTGATACTTGAGAATAAATATAGATTATTTACCTTACCAAGGTGTACAAAATAAAATGGAAAAAAATAAAAATTAATCAGTGCCAAAGCCAAGCATTTATCTCAGTCAAGACTCAAACTCCATTTCTTTCCAGGTTTTGGAAGCATTTTTCTTGTACTGTTCTAGTTCCTAAAACACAAAAATATACATGTAAACAATAACTCCCATCACTGAAGGCAACAACAAAATACATACCAAAATTGCAGTTTGAAACTCTACAGCAGTTCATGGTTTCTAGCAATGTCTGACTAAATCATATGGACAAAATTATACATTTTTGAAAAATGATTGCCACAATAAGATGTATTTTCATGGCTACATGACCTAACTAAAACGAAAAATGTTTATACTTTGGAGCTTCCTTCTTCTGGCTTGAAGGAAGGAAAATTAGATTTGATTTCTTCATTCACACATTCACTGCCAAACTGGGGCAGTTGAAACTAAAAAAAAATGGTGGCAATTGTTGCTGAAATCCTAAATACACTCATTTGTGAGTAAACCCCATTGATTTCAAATAGGGCTTACAAACTAGTAAGTGTGTTTAGAATTGCAGTTTAGAATAGAAATTAGCTGTTTTATCATTTTTACACTTTAACTTATTTTATTTGTCTCGTACAACTCTGGATTAAAATGCCAAAACTAGGGTTTCATGTTTACTATTAGACCAATCCAGGGCTCATGGCTTGGCCTCATGATCAAACAGTGCGCTGTGTATTCCCTCTATGAATCTTATGGCAAAGGAAGTTGGTTCACAGAGACTACTTCAGCACATGGCGTAAGTAGCCTCTCTTTCCTTGGCCTCAGAGTGCCCCAGTGAATGGAGGTTACTGATGCCAAAGACTAGAGCGTCAGGCAGCCTTGGCAGTGCACTGGGTGGATGCCCTCTCCAAATTGGCTCCCAAGCCTTTCTGCATTGATTCCTCTGGTAGTGGCACCTTCACCTGGTCAAGAAAGTTCCAGCCAGAACCATTTTTAAAAGAACAGAAGAGACTCATTTGCCACTGAAGAACTGTATGGTAAACTACATCTTTTCAACCTGCAGTACAATACTAAACAGAAACATAATTCACCGTTATTCTATGTAGCTATCATAATGACATTTGTGAGCAGAACATGACTTTGTTGTGTACATTAATGTGATTAACTTTATTATTAGCTGCTACTCAATCACTTTAGCTGAGCGATTACATCTGAACATAAAAATAAAGTTACAAAACTCCGAAGCATATACCAGTTAATATCAAGATGAAGATAGCTGTTTGGAATGGATTTTCAAGAGCTGCAGAAGTCATGACTGTGAATGTATTATAGGAGGAAAACAGCATTGAAATGTACAAAACACTAGCAGGTGGATATATAACCCTACATGGCTTTGTTCTATTAAAAATGTTACTTTGAAACTGGAAGAATACATGAAAGCATTTAGCTATACAAATGAACAACAGTTTTATCTTTTAATTCCTTTTGGTGATGTGTACTATGGCATCATAATTCATGAAGTTTTATCAGTTAAGATATTTAAAGCTGCTATATACACCTATGATAGCAAGAAAACTCCAAATTATCTGAAGGATATTATTCTAATTACACCTATGTAATTTTAGTTCTAATAATTATCTACTGTTTGCAGTTTCAAAGAGCAATTATCCACATGCTACTGTATTAGAATGGCATCTTAACCTGCTATTAACTACAGTATGGAGAAAATGTATTATGCTGTAAATTCCCATTGAGCTCAATTAGTTTACAGGAAGTTTTGATGTAGTACATCTATGATTTACCAAACCCCTGTAGTGTTAGTCTAGCTAGCAAAAAGCCCCTTCAGAAATCTTTTCAGGGAAGTATACATTATTTCTGTATTTTGTTACAATTTTAATTTTGCAAGATATGCCTGGAGTGAGAAGCAGCTCCATTAGAGTAATACCTTTTCTAGACCAGGTATCCGGGGCTCTACAAATTAAAATAGTCAACGTACAAGAAGCCAAAATCTGCTGAGACTAAAACCCCGTGCAGTCCTACTAAAGTCAGTGAGGTTAGGTGGGCTGTGTATCTCAGAATCGTAGGTCTAAATAAATGGGCCACAACCATCCTCAAGTTCAGCCCTGGTACCAAAGCAGGATTGGCTAGATCTAAACCATCCCTGACAAATATATAACCAGTCTCCCCTTAAACACCTCCAGTGAAGGAGATTCTATCATCTCCCTTAGCAACTTGTCCCACTGCTCAGCTGTTGTTACAACTAGGAATTCTGTTCTTCCTGATATTTAACCTAAACCTCCTTTACTGCAACTCAAACCCATTCCCTCTTGTCCTTCCTTTAGTAGCGATCCCATCTTCTTTATGACAGCATTTAAAACGTTTGAAAACTTCCATTCCCCATTGGTCTTCCTCATTACTCATTTTTATTTGGCCCCTCTCCAACTCCTGGATCTGGCCTTTGGGTCCAGTTGCAACGCTAGGCACTGAAAGAGTGAGCTCAGGGGAAGGGAGCATGCTCTAAGCGACTAAGGATTGATGTATTGCATCAACATTTAAAAAACCCATTCCCCAGGCTTGTATATGGCCCTCAGGGCTTGTACCAATTTTCAAAGTAGCCCATGGAAGGGAAAAGGTTCTACTATGTCCGCTCTAAGCTATACGTACCCAGCACCTTCAACCTTTCTACATGTGATTTACATTCCAAATCCTATCATTTTGGTTGCTTTCTTCTGGATCCTCTCCAATTTGTCCCTTTCCATCTTACAGCAACCATAACTTGATGTATAACCCGCCTTGATAGTATGTTCCCTACAGCCATTTTGGTTATGGCCGGTGAGTGGAACGCTAGCGATGGTGGCACTGAAACTGTTAGCGATTTGAGTCTTAGTCCAAATAGTTCGAGCTGGATACCTGAGGAGGAGGAGGAGGGACCTGGTAAGGAATGAATCCAGGATACTTATGAGAAATATGTTACAATCATGTGGCTTGGTGGTACTAAACGGGAGGAGAATTCATGATCTAGAAGGTGATTATACCGTTATCAGCTCTATCGGGAGAAGCGTGATATGGTAGTTCCTATGTGGTATTGGGGAAACTTTGAAAGGTTTAGGATAGTGGTTCGACCAGAGAGTAACCATATGGTCCTGAGTGCCGATATTAAGCCTCCCAGGAGTACTTTCCAAAAGTCGACCCGAATAGAAGAGACGGAGAGAAGTACAGCTAGGTTTTGCTTTAAATGGTCTACTTCCCACACTACTGTGATTGTGGATTTGTTATGGAGCCAAGATCTTCTCGCTCCCAGAGGACGTATAATTGCAGGGGGAGAGGATGATATAGACTCCTTGAGTAGGGACTTTGATACCATAATAGTTCTACTAGACTCCATTATTTTATCCCATGGGACTAGTCATGTTAGCCCACAAATCAATAAGTGGTATAACAAGGAGTGTAAGGCTGCTAAGTTTTATCTTGCTCGAGCGAAGGGATATTGGTTAAAAGCATATTCAGATGCCGCTAAATATAAGTACCTGGATGCAAGGAGGCTGTATAAGACCTTAATTAAAAGTAAAAAGTCATGTTATATAGCCTCTATATGGGCTAAGTTAGAAGTTGCCGCAGCCATAAAAGATTCAAGACAGTTCTGGGATATAATTAGTTCTGAACGAAACCCTAGCTCTAGCTCTAGCAACACAGCACCTCCGATAGAAGAGGAGGTTTAGATAACTTTCTTTGGTACACTCTATAATTATGATGATAAAGAGGAGAAAGCTGTATTGGATGTTCTAACAGATCCCCAGTTACTGTATGGAATGCGAGACCTTAATTTTGTATAAGTGAAGTGGAAATATTTGAAGCAATTATGTCCTTAAAGCGGAATAAGGCACCTGGTTGTGATTTTAAAACCGCTGAAGTTCTACAGGCTAGTCCAGGTTGGTGGTCACCTTTGCTGGCTAAATATTTCACTCTGATGAACAAAACAAAGAGAGTTCCCCGGGGTTGGGGTATGAGTATCATTACTCCAATATTCAAGAAGGGTGACCCTAGAGACCCGTCTTGTTATAGACCCATAAGCTTGCTTCCAGTAGTGGGTAAACTATATGCCAAGTCCCTCCTTAGACATTTAGAAAATTGGGCTTATGAACAGGATCTGATACTGGAAGAACAATTTGGCTTTCGTAAGAATTGTTCTACAATGGACAATTGCTTTATACTCTCCCACGTCATTGTTATATATACTAAGATGAGAGCTGGGAGGCTGTTTGTAGCATTTATTGATCTTAAGAAGGCTTTTGATTCGGTTCCACAAGGGAAATGATGGTGTAAAATGCTTCAGCTTGGCATAAACAAAGATCTATTGACCCTATTAATCCAAGTCCATACTGCTAACAAAGTTAGAATAAAGCTGGGAGGTCGTGGAAAACTATCATCCCCTATACTGGTTCTGAGGGGGGGGGTCAGACAAGGCTGTGTCCTACCGCCTTTATTGTTTATTCTCCATTTGAGTGATTTTATCCAAAAGTTATTGAGTAATGAGAGTTATCCACCAAAGGTGAAAGATCGGCCACTATTTGCCCTGCTATATGAAGATGGCATCGTGCTACTGTCGCAAAGTAGGAGGGGTCTACAAAACCAATTTTAAAAATTGCTTGAGTACTGTGATGAAAATGGTTTAGATGTAAATTGTACTAAATCGCAAATCATGGTTATGGGAAAAAAAATCCCATTTGGAACTTAAATGGCCATATATTTTCTCAAACGGACTCATATCTTTATCTTGGGATCACTTTCTCCCAAGACATAAAAAGGGAAAGGCATGGGAAAGACATAAAAAGCAAATTATATTGAAAGCTACTACTGCTTATAAAGCAATTCTAAGATTAGCAGCAAAGTTTGAACTTGTACAAATTTCTACCATCCTGAAGGTTTTCAAAGCTAAAGTGCAGTCTTTGCTGATTTATGGTACTGACATAATACCAGTGAAGAGCTTTGAAACCTTGGAGATGGTTCAAAACAAATTCCTAAGGAGTCTGTTGAGAGTTCCCTCAGGGCATGTCTGGGGTAATTGTTAGGGCCGAGACAGGCATGCTTTCCGTTGGTTGTCTTGGAAGACTTAGATTTTGGATTAAGTTATGTAGTCAGAGCAGTGCACCTTTGAGTCTTCAATGTTTAATGGAAGAATTAGATTGTGAAGGGGCCTTATGCTATCCCTGGGTAACTCAAATGTTCCCTTACCTGAGAAACATTGGCCTCTCTTCCTCATGTTTTTTTGGGAAAACTATACCCCAACAGAAATATTTGGTTTCTACTAGAGCAGCTGACATAGCTAGGCAGGAAGATATAGCGGTAGTTACCTCCTGGAAAGTTACGCTATGGTACCATCTTTTTAAGCAAGAGCATAAATTTGAGATTTATTTAGATAAGTTTAAAGATCCAACTTTGTGAAGGACTTTTATCCTCTTTCGTTTTCAACTATATTATTCTGCTGTTACCCTTGGGCGTTATACTAACAAACCTTACGATAAGCGGTTCTGTCCCTGTATGGCCTCGGAAATAGAGGATCTCCCACATGTTCTGTTCAAATGCTCCCTATATAATGAATCCGACTGAATCCTGACAAGACGGAGGTGATGTTAGTGGGTAAGTCAATGGAGATGACAGCCCCCTCAATTGAGAGGTTTGTCCTCCACTGACTTCGCAGGTTCGGAACCTGGGGGTGCTCCTCGATGCGCAGCTCCGCCTGGATTTCCAGGTGGAGGCTGTGGCGAGGGGTGTCTTCCGCCAGTTACATCTGGTGTGGTGGCTTTGGCTGCTGGTGTCGGTTTCGGATCTGGCCATGATAATCCATGCTTTTACTACCTCTCAGTTACAGAAGTCTAACGCGCTCTATGTGGGGCTACCTATGGTGACAGCTCGGAAGCTGCAGCTGGTGCAGAATGTGGCGGCCTGGCTCCTGGTGGGGCTGGGCCGTCGGGAGCATATTACACCAGTGCTCCGATTTCTGCACTGGCTGCCAATAGTCTTCCGGGCCCGATTCAAAGTGTTGTTTTTAACCTATAAAGCCTTACATGGCCTGGGCCCTACTTATCTGCGAAACCGCCTCACTCCCCGGGTTCTAGATCGGCCTCTGCGGTCGGCCAAGGGCGCCATGTTGGAGGTCCCTGGGTTTCCCAGGGGGGTACGCAGGACAGGGCGTTCTCGGTGGCTGTGCAGCGCCTGTGGAACTCCCTCCCAGTGGGGGCCCGTTTGGCCCCAGACCTCCCGGCTATCCGCAAGAACTGTAAGACCTGGCTGTTCCATCAGGCTTTTGGTGAGAGAGAGGGGTTTGTTTGGGGGGGGTGTGTGTTGGTTGTGGTTTCCCCCCCTGCTTTTCTTTATTATGTTTTAAAATGTTTTAGTTGTTTTAGATTATATTTTTATATTGTATTTTGTTATTGTTAGCCGCTCTGGGCTACCCTGAGGTAGGAAGAGCGGGATACAAATGTGGTAAAATAAATTAAATAAATAAAAATAAATAATACCATAAGAGAAATTTGGATATGCCCATTGTGTAAAGAGAAGGAGTACTTTTCTCTTTGCCATAAAATTGAGTTGTTATTAGCTACACAAGCAGATGAAATTATGAAGAAAGTTGCATCTTTTGCTTTTCTAGCTGCAAGAGTGCGTGAAGAAGTAGTGCTATAAAAGATTATATGTGATCTCCAGTTATGGGATTCGTTATGGTTATGCTTTGAGAGTAGTTTTATCACCATTATAATTCTACTTGTGTTTATATAGTCAATTATACCCGGCTAGAGTATTTTGTGAGATTTATTGCAATTTGTATGGATTTCGTGTTGTACTGTCTGTGTTTTGAATTGGCCATGGCAAAAGCTAGTGCCTTAATAAATAAATAATAATCTGGCTTCCGCCCCCTTCATTCTACTGAAACTGCTCTCGCTAAGATCACCAACGATCTTCTGGTGGCTAAATCTAAACGTCTTTATTCCATTCTTGTCCTCCTTGATCTCTCTGCTGCCTTCAATACTGTTGACCGCTCACTCTTGCTGGATTCCCTTCACTCCCTTGGCTTTTGTGGCTCTGTCCATAACTGGTTCTCCTCCTACCTCTCTGACCGCTCCTTTAATGTGTCTCTCTCCAACTC